>BTPG01000001.1:269221826-269749326 GCA_036245525.1 Semisulcospira habei
AAACAATGGTTACAGAGACAAGCAATTTGGCAGATATACCTCCCTGCTCCAAGAAAGATAACAAGACCTCATTTTGAAAACACTACACCAAATGACACGCACCAAATGGACCTTTTGTTCCTACCCCATGACACAATAAGAAAGAAACGATACAAGTATGCACTGACTGTTGTAGACATTGCTTCAAGATATAAAGACGCTGAACCCATATCTGACAAAACAGCTACAACAGTTGCTACAGCATTATCAAAAATATATAGTCGAGGCCCTTTAAGATACCCCAGACTAGTGCAAGTTGATGATGGATCTGAATTTAAGGGCGCAGTTAATCAGTTATTTGCTAAGCACGGCGTAATAGTCAGACGAGGTATTCCAGGTGTGCACAGATCACAGGCAATTGTAGAGAACTTTAACAAACAGTTATCAGAAAGACTTTTCAGTTACCAGTATTCTAAGGAACTCATGCATGACACACGTAACACTGAGTGGGTTAAGAGATTATCACATGTGATAAAAGCAATGAACAATGAAGGCCATCCTAAGCCTGCTGATGCTATTAAATTGAAAACAATTACAGAGCCAAAAACAGGACCAACCCCAACCCCAGCACCAGACACAAGTTTATTTACTAAACAGGTGAGATATTTATATCAACCAGGGGAGGCCGAGAACGATGACAGACGCAGGGCAACAGACCCCATCTGGTCAACGTCTGTACACAATATAAAAAAAATAATTCCTGGTGCTGACGCAACAATATATTATCTGTATGACCCTGCACCCCAGAGGGCATTTGTCAGAGAAGAATTACAGATTATTCCCCCAGACACCGTTACTCATTTCAGTAACTAACTCATCGATTAATTCTTCAACCAGTTCATCGGCTATGTCTTCAGATAACTTGAGCCTGTAATGACCAGGTGCATAAGCTTTTTCCTTAGTGTGAAACACTCGTTTTTTGTCCCCAACTGCCAGTGACTTTTTGTGTGTTTAAATCATTTCAAGATTATGTTTGTTTGATCTCAGTGACTTGTTTGGATAATCAGGCATCAATGCACCATCTAACACTTGCTTGTAATGTTCATGACGAATGTCTTTATTTTTTATTGCTGTTTTTTTAATTCCTTTGGCTTTCGACTGACTGCCTTTCTGATGCAGTATAGAATACATTTTGGATCTCAGTCCAACGTACTCAACTATTGGCACACCATTCAGTTCATCCTTAAACTTTCCAGGCACTTTCTTGTTTTGTGTGCTAAACAGTGGATGATCCTTAGGGTAGTCAGATGTGTCGTACATGTGTAACTCTGTTTTCATGTCTTCATAAAAGTCTTCAGTACACACATCAATGATCATAGAGTCAGTGTCAGTGTATAACAATCGACACTCAGGATATTTTGGTTTGAAGTAATCATAATAAAATTCAAGCATCAACAGTTTTGACAACTCAAGAATTGCCATACCAATGAAAACTGGCTTGTCCAGTTTAACAATCTTTTTTTTGAGTGACACTGCATACAATGATGAATGAAACTCTTTGTACCCCGTGTACTGTGGCTTACCTGTAAGTTTAATTGCACCTGATTCAGTTGTGACTAATCTCACATCTTTGCGGTGATGAGGATTTTCCATAGTCTTTCCAAAACAGGCATTGGTCATAAGCTTAAAGAAGTCTTTGTCAAATGCAGTGTTGCCGTCTCTGGCACGCAATGTTGTGTTCTTCATTATGTAATCTTTCATGAAAGCACTCTGATCAAATTGAATACCCCTGTGAACTTTCTTTAGTACTAACCCGTGTCTGATGTAAAACTGTAACAAGCGATAGTGACAAACGTAATTGAATTTGTCGTTCAAATTTGGTACAAGTTTAGTGTCTTCTTTTTTTCCTGTCATACTCATTTTCTCAACAGCTAATGGATAATCATTGTGATAATAATGTAGATGGTGTGGGTACTCCAGGTCGACTTCAAAGATCCAACCCTTTGCGTCGTTTCGGTCAAGATTGATAATATTGTTTGTTAACCCTGTTATGTCATACTGTGACAAATCATACAGACAAAAGTTTTTCAAGTGCAATAACTCACACATCGCCCAGCCATACAAATTGTTAGCGTCTACATAGGTAATGAATGACCTTGACCTCGAGGGGTCAAACCCAAGGTCACCATGACTGTCCAGATATTTGTTGTTGGCTTTGGCATAATTGTTCGCTGCAATACTTATCCCACCCCTCAATCCACGTTCCACCATTTCACCCATCGTACGATCAGACAACAGGTCTATAGATATCTTACTGGATTTTAAAAATGCATCCCATGTCATGCCAGGACTAGTTATGTAACAAGCAGGGTCAAGCTTGTAGTGTAACAAACCCTTTTCACGGTAACTTTCAAATACGTCTGCTAGCAAACAAACGTTAGCTTTCAAGTACTGGTCATGATAGTCACCAATAGTCTGACATCCTAACATCCCCCACGCATCAAGTGCGTGTTGATATTCAGAGTCAGAAATACCTTTACCAGTTAGTGTGGAATAAAATTTCTCTTTTGGTGGCAGTCTTGTTTCCTCAAACACAACCCAGTGATCAATGTACTCATACGGATACACACCTTTCTTAATCAAGTCTGTCTGAAAATATTTACTCGTTATTGGATACTCAGTCAGTCCTTCTGCGAGACTAGCCAACCCTAAAGATAAATGTTGCATAGAGTCATAAAATGCTAATTTGTTGTCCAATCTAAAAGTCAAGTATTTTTCAGTTGTCTGGGCAATGCAACTAATTTTTTTGTAAGACTCATCCACAGCCTGCATGATAATATGTGAATCATATCCTTTGAGATTGTGGAAAAAGATTGGTGACTTATATGTCTTAGGATCTGTTTTTAATAACAAGTTACAATTGTTATGTGCAGCACCTCTGTAACGTCCAGTTATGTGATCATGGTCACGAACTTTATCACATCCTAAAGGTTGTTCACAAACCCAACACATCTCAGCTGTATCAAATTTCAGTTTGTCTTCTTCTGTCATCACCAAAGGCATCTGACATGTTGTGAGATATTGTACTACCTGACTATACAGATGTCTCATTTTTGTTAAAAACAGACATGCTGCATTTTCACCTCTGTAGATAACAGGCTCTGAATGAAGACCGTCTGACCTAACAATAATGTATCCAAAAGAACACACCACTTGGTCACTCAACTTTATAGTCTTTGGTAATGACTCTGGAACAGGACCTTCATACGGTACAACCAGTGATTCAAAATCAGCATACACTACAAATGGCAGCTTTTGCTGATTCCCATAGTTCTTAAAATATACTTGACTACCAGGATCTGGATACTTAAGTACAGTCTGTATGTCATCAGCCGACCTGCAGTGAAAAACATGTTTATGTGCCACTGCAATAGAAGAGAACCTTTGTAAACATTTCTTACACACTTCCTGTTTGCCATTGTGTTTTGTTGTATGCCCATGAATTAGACGTGACATATTTCTGATAATTGTGTAGTGGAAGTTATCATTATCACCGGCAGGGCCTATTAGCAACATGTCAACATGCCTATCTTCTGACTGACCGTAGGTTGGAGCAAGTGGTGATACTCTAATTGGTTGTAACTTGTCGACAGACTCATTATCCCACACAAACACATTTACAGATATACCAGGATTTAGTTTTTCAAACAAATCTATGTCTTCTATTTTAACAGGGAACTCAATGCCACTGAAGTTGAGTTCATTTACAAATTTGATGTAGTTAGATACACGTTCAGGTTTTGATTTTATAAAGTGTAGTTTAGCAAGCACACACCACATGAAACAGAAATTGTCATTGTTCTGTATATTAACTACAGCCTTTTTGTTTGCAACCTCTGTTGGCAGTGGTATCCATGATTTGCCTAGTATAGGATGATACCTTGACTGTTTTAGTTGTAGTTCATGTACATGTCCTTCGTGCCAACCAGAGAGAAAGTATATAGGAGAATACAACCCCACCCATTTAAGAAACAATTGATTTATTTAATCCTTTCCGTAAATAAACAAACGCACTTGACCAAATACATTTAACAGATTTATCTGCCCAGTCAGGTCCCCCAACCCCTTGGAAACAAAAGGCTAGTTAAAATATCTTATAAAAGAGAGAGCCCTGCGACACCTATGTCAGTAATACCGTATCGATACTTCTAAATCAGGGTAAATTACATACGTAATTACGCTAATGACACCTATGTCGTATCGACAGGTCCCCCAACCCCTTGGAAACAAAAGGCTAGTTAAAATATCTTATAAAAGAGAGAGCCCTGCGACACCTATGTCAGTAATACCGTATCGATAGTTTTAAATCAGGGTAAATTACATAGGCTACTTTTCAGAATTTCCAATCTCCCGTTATCCCAATTCTCAGTGCAAAGAATGTATCTGATTCACCGCATAATGCCCTCTTAACAAACTGCATAATACACCTCCCCCCTCCCCTTAAAACGTCACCACCCACCTACCTCCGCACTCAGCCATACAATGTCACAATAAACAATAGACAAGCACGCGGCGACAGTGAGCTGATTCACTACTAAACAAACTGCGTAATACACCCCCTTCCCCCTTAAACGTCACCACCCTCCGCACTCATCCATACAATTTCACAATAGACAATGCGCCGATTCACTTCTAAACAAACTGACCTACTTTCACAGTCCACCATACAATTGACATGGCCACACAATCGACAGTGCGCACCAGGAAATATATATATAACCTCAGACTAGTAAACAGCCACCTTCGTTCAAGCGCGTTATGATTGGACCTGTTCTGAAAAATATGCACCGAACTTGTCTCGGTATGTACCCTACTTGAGTCAATATGTACGAGACCAAACACAATAATCATAAATGAATTTTTAATTTTTTTTAATATGTACCAGACCCTACACAATATTCATACAGGAATTTATAATTTTTTTAAATATGTACCAGACCATATGGTTTTCTTTCATATATTCAAATAGCCAGCGGCTTCACACACCCACAATGTGGGCGGGGGAAAAAACCCACTCTATGTATAAACACCATGAAGTCTTCACAGACACAGAACCAAAATGAGTTTGCAACCTGTTGGAAAACAGAGAAAGCTTTAAGATAAGGCCCTTCTTGTGAGTAGACTAAAGGGTGTTTACTGTTGACTTCTGCGCAGGCCAGCCCTAACAGGACTTGTGACACATGCACTCATGCTAGCCTACTCACCCGTAACTCAAAGCCGCCTCCTATTGGCACGTCAATCTCAGTCGCGTCTGCGCGGCCCCCATAACCCGCCCGTCAGTCACTGAGGGCCGTCCATATGATTACACCCGAACTAACCACGGCCTGCGCATGAGGCATAAATTCTCATGAGCTGCTGCACTGAGTCGCAGGGCTTCGCATGAAAATCTATGCCTCATGCTAGCCTACTACCTGTAACTCAGTCAACGCCTCCCGCACGTCAATCTCGCATCTGCTGCGCATGAGGCAATAGATTTCTCTGTCCCACCCAAGGCATAACCCGCTCAGGGCCTCAGGGCCAGTCATGATCACGGCCTCGGTGCTGTGGACGAACGAACTATGTTAGGCTAGTTTTGCCTAAAAGATTTTACAGTCATCTGTGTAGTCATTTTGAAAATGATGTGTTGAATGCAAGATGTGTTTTGCTAGGAAGGATTTATGTGTTTTGTTAAGAAACATCTTGTAAACCAAAAGATAAGTTTTGTTTTAATCATATTGCAGACGGTTACTTGTATTAAAATTATATTTTGTATTAAAATGGACTTAATGACGCACGATTCACATTGCGGCCTATTTTGTGGCGCCACTTCGTGTGGGAAGACTGAATTTGTTCTTAACCTCTTACAAACAAGATACCTTCATCATTTCGAAAACATTGTAATATTTTGTCCAACAATCAAACACAACAAAGCTTATCACAACCGTTTATTTATTTGGACTGACAACAACATATACTTAGTCGACCCTGAGAAAAAACTGAATGATTACCTGCTATATTTTTACAAGCAATTTGAAGGACAGCCAACATTGTTCATAGTTGATGACTGTTCTGCAGAAAAAGACATTGTCAAGAAGAGAAACACTCTAGCAGAACTTGCCTTCAGTGGCAGACATGCAAACATAAGTGTATGGATTCTCACTCAGAAATATAATGCTGTACTGAAAGATTTTCGAGAACAGTTAAAGTTTATCTGTTTGTTTTACTGTAAGGACCATGACAGCTTTGAAGACTGTCTCAGAGAGAACGATGTCATTCCAAATAAGCAAGAACGGGATGATGTAAAAAATAAACTGAAATCAACTAAGCATCTAAAGCTCATTTTAAAGACAGATCAACCTACAGGGTATGGGTTAGTGAATTAATTTATCTTTTGGGTTTGTCTATAAAAAATGACAGACAGACAAGAAAATCAAAATTGGCCTATTGGTAAATTCATAGATATTACATCGAGTTTTAGGGGTTTTATGCTTATTAGTGACTTAAAAACACAAAGTTAGACACCCTTTTTCATCACTTCCAACACCAATGAAAATATATATGACATATAGTTTTTATCTTGGATATTCTAATACTTTTCCATGTTATAATAATAGGACAAATGATTTTTTAGTTTATGATGCTAAATCTGACTGGTTTAAGATTATGTGTTTACAAATATACCATCAAATAAAAAAAGAAAATAAAAATGTTAAATTTATTACTGTTAATAAAACAATATTACACATGCAAAAGATTGAACATGATACAACAGAAGACATATCTATGAAGTGGCTTATTAGTTGGTAATTAATTTTGTCTATTATATAGATTTTAGTCAATAAAGTGCCATTTTCATTATATAATTTTCTATTTATTTTTTTGTCGGACAAATAAAAAAGATGGACAACCATCAAAGATTAAGAAACGTGTTTCACACAACTGACTTACCTATATATAATATTTACAATGTCTATGAATCAATAGAAAGATCTTTTTTAGTCATACAAAATAACCTTCTTTCTGATAGTGTAAAGATTCAGATTGTTGCAAAAATAGAATTTGTCAGAGATGTTGGTGAAGTTATTGTAACGTATATCTCGACAAGGCAGCACACAGTTAATTCGAGAAGAGAACTAGAGAAAGTGTTTAGAGAAAGATTGTTACCAGACTTCCATGAAGCAATTGACAGAGCAGAAATGCAAGGGTCTGGCTGGCATGAAGGCCTTGTACATGAACTACAACTAAAGCAGTCAAGATATCATCCTATTTTAGGCAAATCATGGATACCACTACCAAAAGAGGTTGTAGCCAAAAAGGGTGTGGTCAATATTCAGAACAATGATAATTTCTGTTTTATGTGGTGTGTACTTGCCAAACTGCATTTTGTAAAAACAAAACCTGAACGTGTATCTAACTATACCAATTTTATAAATGAACTCAACTTCAGTGGCATTGAGTTCCCTGTTAAAATAGAGGACATAGACTTGTTTGAAAAACTAAATCCTGGTATATCTGTGAATGTGTTTGTGTGGGAAAATGAATCTGAGAATAAGTTACAGCCAATTAGAGTATCTCCAATTGCCCCAACCTATGGGCAGTCAGAAGATAAACATGTTGATATGTTACTAATAAGCTCTGGTGATAACTTTCACTACACAATTATTAGGAGTATGTCACGACTAATTCATAATCATGTATCAAAACACAATGGCAAACAGGAAATATGTAAAAGATGCTTACAAAGGTTCTCCTGTATAAAAGTGGCACATAAGCATACCCAGCACTGTAGGTCGGCTGATGACATTCAAACAATACTTAGGTATCCAGATCCTGGCAGCAAGGTTTATTTCAAGAACTATGTTAATCAACAAAAGCTGCCATTTGTAGTATACGCAGATTTTGAATCACTCGTCGTTCCATATGAAGGTCCAATTCCAGAGTCATTACCAAAGACTATAAAATTGAGTGACCAAGTGGTGTGTTCTTTTGGATACATTTTTGTTAGGTCAGACGGTCTTCATTCAGAGCCTGTTATCTACAGAGGTGAAAATGCAGCATGCCTGTTTTTAATAGAAATGAGACAACTGTATAGTCAGGTAGTACAATATCTCACAACATGTCAGATGCCTTTGGTGATGACAGAAGAAGACAAACTGAAATTTGATACAGCTGAGACGTGTTGGATTTGTGAACAGCCTCTGGGGGGTGATAAAGTTCGTGACCACGATCACATAACAGGGAGTTACAGAGGTGCTGCACATAGCAATTGTAACTTGTTATTAAAAATAGATCCTAAGACATACAAGTTACCAATCTTTTTCCACAATCTGAAGGGATATGATTCACACATTATCATGCAGGCTGTGGATGAGTCTTACAGAAACATAAGTTGTATTGCTCAGACAACTGAGAAATACTTGACTTTTAGGTTAGACAAATTATCATTTTATGACTCTATGCAACATCTGTCTTTAGGGTTGGCTAGTCTAGCAGAAGGACTGACTGAGTATCCAATAACAAGTAAATATTTTGAGCCAGACTTGATTAAAAAAGGTGTTTATCCATATGAGTACATCAGTGACTGGGTAGTGTTTGAAGAAAGGAGACTGCCTCCAAAAGAGAAATTTTATTCTACACTAACTGGCAAAGGTATTTCTGACTCTGATTACCAGCACGCACTTGATGCATGGGGTAAACTAGGATGTCAGACAATTGGTGACTACCATGACCAGTACTTGAAAGCTGACGTTTGCTTGCTAGCAGATGTATTTGAAAGTTACCGTGAGAAGGGTTTGTTACATTACAGTCTTGACCCAGCTTGCTACATCACTAGTCCTGGCATGACATGGGATGCATTTTTGAAATCCAGTAAGATATTTATAGACCTGTTGTCTGATCGTACGATGGGTGAAATGGTGGAACGTGGATTGAGGGGAGGGATTAGTTTAGCAGCGAACAATTATGCCAAGGCAAATAATAAATATCTTGACGACTTTGACCCCTCAATGTCAAGGTCATTTATTACGTACGTGGACGCTAACAATTTGTACGGATTCGCGATGTGTGAATTGTTGCCATTAAAAAACTTTTGTTTGTATGATTTGTCACAGTATGGCATAAAAAAATTAACAAAATATATTATGGATCGAGGTCAAAATGATGAAAAGGGTTGGATCTTTGAAGTAGACTTGGAGTACCCACACCACCTACATGATTACCACAATGATTATCCATTAGCAGTTGAGAAAATGAGTATGACAGGGAAAAAAGAAGACACCAAACTAGTGCCAAATTTAAATGATAAATTCAATTACGTGTGTTATTATCGCTTGTTACAGTTTTACATCAGACATGGGTTAGTACTAAAGAAAGTTCACAGAGGTATTCAATTTGATCAGAGTGCTTTCATGAAAGATTACATAATGAAGAACACCACATTGCGTGCCAGAGACGGCAACACTGCATTTGACAAAGACTTCTTTAAGCTTATGAACAATGCCTGTTTTGGCAAGACTATGGAAAATCCTCATCACCGCAAAGATGTGAGACTGGTCACAACTGAATCAGGTGCAATTAAACTTACAGGTAAGCCACAGTACACAGGGTACAAAGAATTTCATTCATCATTGTATGCAGTGTCACTCAAAAAAAAGATTGTTAAACTAGACAAGCCAGTATTCATTGGTATGGCAATTCTTGAATTGTCAAAACTGTTGATGCTTGAATTTTATTATGATTACTTCCAACCAAAGTATCCTGAGTGTCGTCTGCTATACACTGACACTGACTCTATGATCATAGACGTGCCTACTGAAGACTTTTATGAAGACATGAAAACAGAGTTACACATGTATGACACGTCTGATTACCCAAAAGACCATCCACTGTTTAGCACACAAAACAAGAAAGTGCCTGGAAAGTTTAAGGATGAACTAAATGGTGTGCCAATAGTTGAGTATGTTGGACTGAGATCAAAAATGTATTCTATACTACACCAAAAGGGTAGTCAGTCAAAAGCAAAAGGTATCAAGAAAACAGCGATAAAAAATAAAGACATCCGTCATGAACATTACAAGAAAGTGTTAGATGGAGAACTGATGCCTGATTATCCAAACAAAACACTGAGGTCAAATAGACACAATATTGAAATGATCCAAACACATAAGAAGTCACTTGCAGTTGGGGACACAAAACGCGTGTTTCACACTAAGGAAAAGGCTTATGCACCAGGTCATTACAGACTCAAGTTATCTGAAGAAATAGCTGACGAACTGGTTGATGAACTAATCAATGAGTTAGTTGATGAAATGATTAAAAATGCGTAACGGTGTCTGGGGGAATAATCTGTAATTCTTCTCTGACAAATGCCCTCTGAGGCGCAGGCTCATACAGATAATATATTGTTGCGTCTGGACCAGGGATTATTTTTTTTATATTATGAACAGATGTTGACCAGATGGGGTCTGTCGCCCTGCGTCTTATGTCATTTTCAGCTTCCCCTGGTTGATATAAATATCTCACCTGTTTGGTAAATAAACTTGTGTCTGGAGGTGGGGTTGGCCCTTTTTTTGGCTCTGCAATTGTTTTCAATTTAATAGCATCAGCAGGCTTAGGGTGTCCTTCATTATTCATTGCTTTTATCACATGTGGTAATCTCTTAACCCACTCCGTGTTACGGGTGTCATGCATGAGTTCCTTAGAATACTGGTAACTGAAAAGTCTTTCTGATAACTGTTTGTTAAAGTTTTCAACAATTGCCTGTGATCTGTGCACACCTGGAATGCCTCGTCTGACCAGTACACCATGCTTAGCAAATAACTGATTAACTGCACCTTTGAATTCTGATCCATCATCAACCTGCACTAGTCTGGGGTATCTTAAAGGGCCTCGACCATATATTTTTGTTAATGCTGTAGCAACTGTACTGGCTGTTTTGTCAGATATGGGTTCAGCGTCTTTATACCTTGAAGCTATGTCTACGACAGTTAATGCATACTTGTATCGTTTCTTTCTTATTGTGTCATGTGGTAAGAACAAAAGGTCCATTTGGTGTGTGTCATTTGGGGTAGTGTTTTCAAAATGGGGTCTTGTTATTTTTCTTGGAGCAGGAAGATATATCTGCCAAATTGCCTGTCTCTGTAACCATTGCTTGACTTGATTGAGTGTTATATCTCCGCCCACAGCGGCATGTAATTTCTGAATAGCTGTTGCTCCTTTCCAATAGCCTGATGGAGAGTAATATATTTTTGATAGTTTATTTTCGGCTGCCATTTTTTCTAGCAATGAAAACTCCTGTAAAATAAACAAATGTCATTCCCACTAAAACAAAGATTATCTCCCCGTTTCTTTGTTGTGTGCTTGGTTTGTAATAGTCACTTAGTTTTGGTTTTGGGATAGACATGTCTTCACCCGTGACAAGAAAATATTCCCTGATTGCTTCGTCTGTATTTGAAAACGTATGCTGTGCGTGACCTTCAAGCCTGAGTTTTTCATTGATGAAATCAAGTTTCTCAATTCTATTCTTTTCATAATCTTGCTGGGCTTGAGCAAGTTTTTCAGATGCTTCATTATGACGTTTTAATTCTTCTGCAGATTCTTCTCTACCCATTTTTGAAAAGAGATAATTAGAGCCACTAAATGCCAGAGCATTAACCATAGCACCTCCTATCATAATAGCTATCATCACCATAATATTTTTATTTACATAGAAACATTTTCGGGAATAATTCCCTGCTTGACAAGAAAGTCTTTTGTCGCAATCGACGCTGTAACAACTACAATTAGCTTAGTGCTGTCTTCGAAATCGAGTCTACTGAGGTCTGCTGATTTCATTTTGAGTAGACTTTTTCCCAGCATAGAATAAGCTACTGCTAATCCGCTGATTACGGCAGAGTGATACACAAGGTTCATTAAATTTTTTGAGTTGTTCATTTCTTAGGCAAGAAAAATTAAAATAATATTTTTATTTACTGCATAAAAAATGGGTCAACGGCTTTGGATGTTACTGGTAATGTGGCGACTTCTGGTTTTGTTTTTGGAGTGTCTGATTTTTTGGTCACTGTACGAGTCTGTGGTTTGTATTTTTTGTATAATTGATAACCTACGTAACCAAATCCGACAACAAATCCGGCAACTACATATTTTGTTGTTTGAGGTTCGGGGTCAGGGTCAGACTTAGTTGTTTGTCTCTCACTTTCATGAAGGTGTGACGGTACTGACACAGGTCCTGACGATCCTGACGGTGGATCAGTTACATGAGTCTTTTCTGTTTGTGCCTTAAGCTGTAATTTTTTTTGCCTATTATATTCAGCTAATCTTTTTCCAGCATCAACATGGCCTGGACTTTTAGTCTTCGTCACAGTTTGAACCTGTGTCAAAACAGGGTTCAGTTGTGGAGTCGCCTGGGTTTCGTCCATTTTCTTCTGCAGTAAAATTTATTTTCGAAAAATCAATATGGCTACCAGTAACTAGTAATGTTACCACAGGTGCAAGGTAATTTCCAAACTTGTAAAACATGACACATGCTAATTTACCAATTGAACTTGAAACAATAGGATTGCTTTCAAGGTCGTGTGATAGACTGTCACTATCCACAGGTAGGAAATGACTTACAGCTTTTGTATATAGGAATATTATAGACCTGCTTAAATCACGTGTCATTAGTGAGGCAATGTGGTTTTCATATTTAGAATGAAGCTTGATTAGCTCGTCAGCGGTGAGAGATTCAATATCCTCTGTCATGTATTGTCTTCCTAGATAAGTCTTTGATTTGCCTGAGACAATTACAGACAAAAGCCGCTGTTTTTTGGAGTTTACGTCTTTGTTCTCTACAGCACAGATATCGTTTAGAAGAAGTAATTCGTCTTGATTCATTTTTATAATGAAAAAAAAAACTTTGCCTGTGAATAACTTATGATCTTACTTGATAACTAATTTCAAAGTTACCTACAACTTACAAGTAACTTTGACGTTAGTTATCATAAGTTCTTAACCCAAGTCATAAGACACTCGGACAGATTTCTCAAGTTACAAGGACAATAAGAAAACTTTTTTTTAGTAATAATCTGGTGGTGGAGCTGATGGCGTCAAATGAGCAGGCATGACATCTCTTTGCGAAGTGTATGACAAAAATAATGGATAACCAAAACCTATTGTTACTTGCTTGTAAGTTCTCGAACTTTTTTCATAGTTTCTTCTACGCCTATCTTTTTTCCTTGTTCTAAAAAAGATTTCTTTAGCTCTTCAACATTTACAGCCTGACTACGCATCTTATTCTGTATTTCAGACTTTTGTTGTTTATAGTTGGCCAAATCATCCTGGACTCTCTTAAATTCGTTATCGTCAATTTCATTATTTTCCAAAGATTTACTAATAATAAGTTTCATACTCATCAGCTTAGCTGCTGCGAGCGTACTTAATGCTTCATGCTTCTGCAACTTAGTATAAAATTTTTTGTTAAGGGCTTCCATACCAAAGCATGCTAGACTTGTGACAAGACCAATACCTTCAACAGCAATTCCTATAACACTTCCCACCCCCGTTGCAAAAAGAGTTATACCTCCTACAGATAATCCGGCCGAAACCACCCCCATGGCCATTGATGTGTTGTGTACAGAATTGAAAACCGTATTGTAACGGCGTTTACACCTTGAGTATTTTGCTTGTTCTTCTTCCAAATACTTCAACGCTTCTGTAATATTCATTAAACGGAATGAATCTGCCTTTAATGTTTTATCACGCTCAATAGGCTCAAGCTGCTCAGGTGGTATTTGTGGATACAAGTTCACCATTTTTTATTTACAAATATTTTTTTAATCAGCAATTACATTTTGCAACTCTTCAAAAGTATACAATTTGCTGGCATAATAAAATGCAACAAGATCAATGTGTTCAAGGTTTATGTAAGTTAGACGAACAAAAGTTGTTTTGTCAACCACCACCTTGACAGTGGGAATACTGCTTGAAACATTAATAACATCATTATTTTTTGTAATGGCAATAAAGACCTTTGATGATTCTGTTACTGTTTCATTCCATGTAAGTTTAATTCCTTGTGCAATTTGAGCCTCTTTAGCAGTAGCAACAGATTTCATGATAATTTCAAATACTATTGTCGCTTCTCTAGCCACGACTAAGCTTGCTGGCATAAACACAACAGTGGTATCTGATCTACCCTTTCTAGTTGTAAGAAGATATCTCCGTCTCTCATAATTTTCAACTTTCAGTTTTTCTCTGCTATTGTTGTCTGGGGCAAAACTTGGAACAAGGCTTACAATAAGCGGCCCAGAATTAACAACCTTCCTAAACACTAAGGCGCCTTCATCATCAGTGTATACATAAGGACTAATAAATTCAATCTTTATGTCCCAGTCAATTGTGGGTGGTGGTGCCGGTACAGGTGAAACAACCCACTTACTACCCACATGTATTAAGTTGTAAGGCACATTATTTACAGGTGGAGTAGGTACAGTAACATCACGTAGCTGACCAAGTTTAGGAATCTGTTTTTCACCATCTTTCATGTCAACAATTACTTTCCTCTTGTACATGCCATTTGAATCAAGTTCAAAACCATATATTTCTCCAATTTCCCCTTCCTTCTCAAAATCCTGTACGTCTGCCAAATCTTTCAACTCTGTTACTGGACATGCAACTGGTATGATTCTAGGCTTTGGACCAAGACCACTCATTTTTATAAACAAAAATAAAATTATTTAACTTCCAAAACAACATAAAAATCATGCATTACAACTGGTTTACCATTCTGATTAGTTACAGATAAGCACAATGATTCAAAGAAACTAGAACCTAATTTTTTAAACTGAGAATTAGGAAATCTAGCAACCACACTTTCACAATATGGGGCAGTTCCAGTCGGCAAGCATCTTAACAAAGTTGAAGGCTTTCCATTGTGTACATTTTCAGTAGTGTTCAGTTCTTTCAAATGAACATTTAGCACTGTGTGTACTGACAAATGAACAGGATATCTGCAAGTTATTCTTGGTTTTTTTGGTGATAGTAGACTACCAACTGATTGTGACCAATCTTCATCTAGATGTGTTATTGTTTTAAAAAATCCAAGTAATAATAAAAGACTAATTGATAAAGAAAACTGACCACTTTTGGGAAAATCAATTGTAACAAGTAAATTAGCTGGGTTTAAAGTTGCTTTAATTTTAAATTCATTTTGAAGCCATTCAGCTAAAGTACAAAAGTCATAATATCCGGCCCGTAAAGTATCACCCTTTTCTAAACCATCGAGAGTTCCACTTACAGAATAATTTTCATCATCCGTTACATTAAACCACTTTACTGTGTAGAACATTTCATGGATAGCCACAGCCTTGCTACCATCATGATTATCAATCCCATTAGTTAACCACACTGGTTTGCTTGTGTCAAGATTTGTTAAGGTAATAAACATTTTTATTATCACATAAAAAAAGGATGGAATTTAAATCACCAACCATTACCACTACAAACGCATTTCAATTCAATGTGAATGCCAAATATAATGTTGCACCTACTTATGAACAGAAAATAATTCAACTAAACCAGCTTGATATTGCTGTAAGCGAACAAGATTTATTTCAAGTCAAAGTACCCAACCCTTTTGATCATTACCTAAACCCTCCAATAACAGACGATGCTACTGCAAGAAAGTGGTCTTCAAGTCCACTACAGATGTTTCAAAACCAACTCAACTTTGCTATACTGTGTAGTACTACAGGCTGTGGTGTTTCATTCACAGACCATTTGAATCACTCAAACAAACTGATTAGGTCTGTGTATCGTTTTCATGTTTATTACCAGCTTAGACGTATACTGTCAGAACTGCATACACCACTACCCACTGAATCCAGTTTTAACAGGTTTAACAACCCCATGGATATGAAAGCATTTGAACGCATCTGTAATGAATTTAACATCAGTACAAAGTATGACTTTACACAAAAACTTGATGATCACCACGGCATTGGTACATTATATTATGCTTTGAGTCACAGACAATACCCTCAAGATTACTGGCCTCCCTACACTTCATTCTCATCAAAATCTGAAGTGTGGTTAGGCTCAATAGAACAGAAACAGTCTAACGCCTGGACCACATTTGTCTTGGACAGGAGTGACGGATTTACTCAAGCGGGAGTCGAGCGCATCAATGAGTCTATCAGAACATATGTCTGGTGTATACTAGGTGCACAATCATTAACAAAATCTAATATTCTGAATGGAGGTGGAATTTTTGATTCGCAAAAACAGTTTCTCGCTAATCTTGAAGATTCAGTAAATTCATCAGTTGATCTCCCATCTAGCATACAACGCTACCAAGACGTTTTAAGATATGCCAAATCAAAAGTTGACTTTGTAGTTGGCACTGGGTTATACATGTTACCATCTGACCTTCAACTCCAAATGGGTACAATAACAAATTATAATAATGAAATCATTGTTGCTGGGAGTGATCAGAAATTAGGCCTCAATAAATCTGTAAATTTAGGAGGAACAACTGTGCATGTTCAGTTGAAAAAAACATTACAAGTGATTACTTCCCTTGCTCCAACAGCTATACAACCAGTACAGTCAACCCCTGACACACATGAATCCGAGAGAACTGCATTGACAATAGGATTAACAGGATTAGGAATATTACTTCTTTACCTGTTTCATTAAATAACCTATCATTAACCCTCCTACTGTCACCAAAAAGACCCACACATGTTCTGCCATAAACCCTACTACCTTTGCCGCTGTACTAATCAACCAACTGACAACCGTGCCTAAAATGCCAGGCAACGAGTCTACTGCTTTCAGAGCCAATTTCTTAAGCAAGTCTGATATGTGTGACAGTTGTTTCTTTACCCACGACTGTAAGTCTTTTGGATCTGTGGGGACTGGGGTTGGTGGTGCTGGAGGTGGAGAACCACCACCCATTACAGCCAACACAACTGTACTGATAATAAACCCCAGAGCTGTAATTAAACTGGCAATTGTGATACCCTGTTCTCTGAAAAGTGTTTTAAGTCTCTCAGCCAGAGTAGTGTCTTCGTGAAGTATTTTCTGAATAGTTTCTCTAATCCTGTTGACCTGTGTTTTCAGTTTTTCCCTCCCGATACTAATCGCTTCTAACCTCGCTGATCTTTCTATCTGCAAATCATTTAATCTGTGTTGGATTCTTTCTTTCATTTCTGTGTCAAGATTCCCATTGTCTGCGGTAGCCAGTTTCTCTTTTTCACGTTCTATGTGTTTATCAAGCTCTCCCAGTTTGGCAAGATTATTAACCATCTCACCTCTTATTGTCTGCAGTGATTTATCTAACCCTATAATCTCCCGCATTGACAAAGGTGGATCATCTATTGTTTTCATAACATCATTTATTTGTCCTTCAGTAAATGAGGTTTCTTGTATCACTGTGTTTGCTATTTCTGGTAGGCTTGTTACTGGTGCCATTTCAATTTCTTGCCCTGTTGGTAACTTTGTTTGCATGTCTTGAAGCACACTAACCAGTCTTGGCGTGACAGGAGACCCACCAATACCAAGTTGACGCAAGGCACTAACACCACCTTCATTTTTTATTGTACTTAAAGCCCTAAACCTACTAGGGTCTTTTTTGTTAGTCAATAGTACTTTTCCTTTGTCAACAGTATTTAAATATAAATGACCCTTGCCATCAAGTTCAAACTGGTTAGGGTCTATGTTGTCTGGGCGGCCACCAACATGATCATAAAATGAGTTCACTTTGGTTTCTAAAAGTTTGTGACGTAAACTGTAAATATTTCTTGTACCAGTCATATCTGTCATATCTGTTGTATTACCAAAATCATACGTGTCATCCATTTCAAAATCTTCATGATTAAATCCTCCCGCGGCCATTGTTTTTATTAATTTAATTTTTTTTATTGTGCATAATAAAAATGACACAGTCCTATGGATCAAAGTTAGACCCACACAGAAAACTACGTGAACCTTTCGGTGTTAAAGCAGTTAGACAATCGATAGTCATCACAAACAATCCTAGTACTATAGACCAAAACCAGACTCTTACTGTCAAGTTTCCAAACCTAGGCCCCAGTGACGTTATTGTTCCTGGTACTGCTCGTCTTGCTTTTAATATTGAACTTTCATCGGACGCAGATGACAAAAGAACACTAGTTAACAATCTAGGTAGAGCAATTATTAAGAATATTAAAGTTAAACTTGAAGGACAGGAAGTGTTTAGTCTTGACGATGCTGATGTGTTCTACTGCTACACGGATTTGTGGCTTACAAGAGAAGAACGAGAAGATCGTATTTACCAAGGCATACAGTCAGATAGCATTATGAAAATTCGAATAAATGCATCAGACAAAACAACCACAGAAGGCAAGGACGTTATTGTGGCCGAAACATATGGAAATAGGTTTTGCATTCCACTCGAATTTGAAATCCTAACAGGACATTCGCCTTATTACCAAGGGGCACTAAATGACCGCCTGAGTTTTGAACTAACCTTCAATGACTACTCCAAAGTTATAAAATCATCTGCCACAGATGCATCATACAAGATCTCTAACATTTCTTTGGAATATGAGATTGTCACGCATACTGAACTAGCCAGACTCATACAAAATCAGTACCAGTCAAGACTTCCGATTTATTATGATCGAGTGATTAGACACAGTTTATTACCCAAAGACAAGAGCGACCAAATTTGGAATATAAACCTAAACACGCCTGCTAGGTCACTGAAAGGCATTCTTATGTTATTTGTTGAACCAAAAAGTCCTTACCAAGGAGATTCAGAAAAATTCTATAATCCGAAAATTACACATTTATCCTGCACAATCGAAGGCCGACCTAATCAAATTTTTGCGTCTGGAATGATGGGATATCAGCACTATGATGAGATCACAAAGTATTTTGCTGGGGGAAGACTTAGAGAAAAATCAGCAAATATTGCGTGCAAAGATCTGCATCTGTATGACGTAAGAATCGGTGAATACCTGACAGACAAGTACGCACTGTGGCTAGATCTGCGTTCTACGGAGGATAATTTCCTTCATGGTTCTGGCCGTATTATCGAAAACGGTAGTGACGGAATCTCAATTCAAATACAGAAAAAAACAGAAACCGATGGATTAATAAATATATATCTATATCTGATTTTTGACGCTCAGTTAAACATAGCTGAGAGCAGGCTAAGTAGTCACATATATTAAAAGTATTCACTTAGCTTGGTTTTAATCCTTCACAGCCCATTTTGAATACCGAAATCACTATAAAATCCGAACGTATTAGTAGGCACGTCACGCTTGTGCTGAAACACGGACTAAACTGAAAATAAAAGGCGTCGTTTCACTGAGGTAACCGTTTCAACCTTCCTGGTCATAAGCACTGTAAAATCTTTCAGGCAAAACTAGCCTATCACACACCACCCTTTGTCAGTCATGTGTCACAAGTCCTGTTAGGGCTGGCCTGCGCAGAAGTCAACAGTAAACACCCTTTAGTCTACTCACAAGAAGGGCCTTATCTTAAAGCTTTCTCTGTTTTCCAACAGGTTGCAAACTCATTTTGGTTCTGTGTCTGTGAAGACTTCATGGTGTTTATACATAGAGTGGGTTTTTTCCCCCGCCCACATTGTGGGTGTGTGAAGCCGCTGGCTATTTGAATATATGAAAGAAAACCATAGGGTCTGGTACATATTTAAAAAAATTATAAATTCCTGTATGAATATTGTGTAGGGTCTGGTACATATTAAAAAAAATTAAAAATTCATTTATGATTATTGTGTTTGGTCTCGTACATATTGACTCAAGTAGGGTACATACCGAGACAAGTTCGGTGCATATTTTTCAGAACAGGTCCAATCATAACGCGCTTGAACGAAGGTGGCTGTTTACTAGTCTGAGGTTATATATATATTTCCTGGTGCGCACTGTCGATTGTGTGGCCATGTCAATTGTATGGTGGACTGTGAAAGTAGGTCAGTTTGTTTAGAAGTGAATCGGCGCATTGTCTATTGTGAAATTGTATGGATGAGTGCGGAGGGTGGTGACGTTTAAGGGGGAAGGGGGTGTATTACGCAGTTTGTTTAGTAGTGAATCAGCTCACTGTCGCCGCGTGCTTGTCTATTGTTTATTGTGACATTGTATGGCTGAGTGCGGAGGTAGGTGGGTGGTGACGTTTTAAGGGGAGGGGGGAGGTGTATTATGCAGTTTGTTAAGAGGGCATTATGCGGTGAATCAGATACATTCTTTGCACTGAGAATTGGGATAACGGGAGATTGGAAATTCTGAAAAGTAGCCTATGTAATTTACCCTGATTTAAAACTATCGATACGGTATTACTGACATAGGTGTCATTAGCGTAATTACGTATGTAATTTACCCTGATTTAGAAGTATCGATACGGTATTACTGACATAGGTGTCGCAGGGCTCTCTCTTTTATAAGATATTTTAACTAGCCTTTTGTTTCCAAGGGGTTGGGGGACCTGACTGGGCAGATAAATCTGTTAAATGTATTTGGTCAAGTGCGTTTGTTTATTTACGGAAAGGATTAAATAAATCAATTGTTTCTTAAATGGGTGGGGTTGTATTCTCCTATATACTTTCTCTACCAGACCCCTTCATTCTTGCACTGTCAATTGCTTGGAGGAAGTCAGGTAATAGTCTGTCTCTAAACACATTCTCTAATTCTCTTCTTGTGTTAACTGTGTGTTGTCTTGTTGATATGTACGATACAATCACTTCACCGTCTACTCTAGTAAATTCTATTTTTGCAACAATCTGAATCTTCACACTGCCTGTAAGAAGATTATCTTGTATGACAGAAAAAGAGTTTTCTATTGATTCATAAACATTGTTAGTATTAGATATAGGCAAGTTTGTTGTGTGAAACACGTTTCTTAAGCTTGATGAGCCTGATGAGCCAGGGTTTTGAACATTGTCCGTCATTTTTATTTGACGGACAAAATAATAAATGAAAAAATATTACCGCTGACACACCATATGTAATACTGTATTATCTGTAGTTATGATAAACAAGTCAACTACTTCCCTGGTGTTTGTCCTGCAGGTGTAATATCACTTTATTAAATGTAACACTTTCAATGTAACAATGTAGTTTTCTTAATTGAACAAATATGTCTTCACACAGTACCTCAAACCAACGCAAGTGGCCACTGTTAGCATTATAAACTTTAAAAGCATTTGTCTTAAGATCAACAGTCTCATAATCATAACGTGGTAATCCATCTGAATATTCCAAAGTAACATTATATGTCGTGTATGTTCTTATTGTCGGTGTTGAGAGTTTAAAGCTGGGTCCAAACACACGTGATTTTAAGTCAGTAATGTGCATAACATCTTTGAAGCAGTGTGTAACATCAAACACTTGGGTTTGTCCGTCTGTCATTTTTTATTGGACAAACAAATGTATAAATTAATTTACTAACCCATACCCTGTGGGCTGATCTGTCTTTAAAATGAGCTTTAGATGCTTAGTTGATTTCAGTTTATTTTTTACATCATCACGTTCATGTTTATTTGGTATGACATCATTCTCTCTGAGACAGTCTTCAAAGCTGTCACGATCCTTACAGTAAAACAAACAGATAAACTTTAACTGTTCTCGAAAATCTTTCAGTACAGCATTATATTTCTGAGTGAGAATCCATACACTGACGTTTGCGTGTATGCCACTGAAAGCAAGTTCTGCTAATGTGTTTCTCTTTTTGACAATGTCTTTCTCTGCTGAACAGTCATCAACAATAATCAAAGTTGACGGTCCTTCAAATTGCTTGTAAAAATATTGTAGGTAGTCGTTTAGTTTCTTTTCAGGGTCAACTAAGTAAATGTTGTTGTCAGTCCAAATGAATAAACGATTGTGATAAGCTTTGTTGTGTTTGATTGTAGGACAGAATATTACAATGTTTTCAAAGTGGTGTATGTATCTTGTTTGTAATAGGTTAAGAACAAATTCAGTTTTCCCACACCCTGTGGCATCACAAAACAATCCACAGTGTGGGTCAAGTGTCATTAAGCTACGGTTCATTTTAATACACAATATAATTTTAATATATGTGTCCACTCAGTCTACTGTCTTGTATATTGAGTTGTGCATCATATATCAGGTACAAATATATATTTATTGCTGCAGCAGTTTCAACCTTCTTTTGTATCTGAATTGATATTCCATCACTGCCGTTCTCAACAGTTCGACCTGACCCATGAAGGTAATCATCGTCCGTACTGCGAAGGTCTAACCACAGTGAGTATTTGTTTGTAAGGTATTGTCCTATCCTAACGTCATACAGATGTAGATCTTTACACACAATGTTTGCAGGTTTATCTCTAATCCTTCCACCCGCAAAAAACTTTGTGATCTCATCGTAGTGTTGATAAGGCAGCATTCCAGAAGCATACACTTGATTAGGGCGGCCTTCAATTGTGCAAGACAAATGTGTAATCTTAGGATTGTAGAATTTTTCTGAATCTCTTTTGTATGGACTCACCGGTTCAATAAACAACATAAGTATACCTTTCAGTGACCTGGCAGGCGTGTTTAAGTTTATGTTCCACATTGGGTCGCTCTTGTCTTTGGGTATTAAACCATGTCTAATCACACGGTCATAATAAATTGGAAGTCTTGACTGGTATTGATTTTGAATGAGTCTGGCTAGTTCAGTGTGTGTAACAATTTCATATTCCAAGGAAATGTTAGAGATCTTATATGTTGCATCTGTGGCAGATGATTTTATAACTTTGGAGTAGTCATTGAAAGTTAGTTCAAAGCTCAGACGGTCATTCAGTGCCCCTTGATAATAAGGCAAATGAGCTGTTAGGATTTCAAACTCAAGTGGAATGTAAAATCTGGTTCCATATGTTTCTGCTATAATAACGTCCTGGGCTGCTGACGTTGATTTATCTCCAGCATTGATTCGAAGTTTACCAACATTATCAGACTGTATGCCTTGGTAAATACGATCTTCTCGTTCTTCTCTTGTGAGCCAAAGGTCTTTGTAACAGAAGAATACATCAGAGTCATCAAGACTAAACACTTCCTGTCCTTCAAGTTTTACTTTAATAGTTCTAACAATTGCTCTTCCAAGATTGTCAACCAGTGTTCTGTTTACATCTGCGTCTGATGATAGTTCAATATTAAATGCTAGGCGTGCAGTGCCAGGAACAATAACGTCACTGGGACCTAGGTTTGGAAACTTGACTGTGTTTGATTCTGGTCTATGGTACTTGGATTGTTTGTGATGACGATTGATTGTCTTATGCCCTTAACACCGAGAGGCTCACGTAGTTTTCTGTATGGGTCTAACTTTGATCCGTAAGACTGTGTCATTTTTATTATGCACAATAAAAAATAATAAATTAATAAAACAATGGCAGTGGGAGGATTTAATCATGAAGATTTTGAAATGGATGACATGAATGTCTCAGATACCAGTATCACAGATATGACTGGAATGGTAACTACTTCTAGTATGCATCATGAACTGTTAAAAGACAAAGTAAACTCATTTTATGACAGTGTTGGAGCGCACCCAGATGTAATAGATCCTAATCAATTTGAATATGACAAAGGACACTTATTCGTAAATACAGACAGAGGGAAAATAAATCTAACACATAAAAACAATCCTTCTAAGTTTAGAGCTTTAAGTACAATTAAAGGTGAAGTCGGTGGTAACTCTGGGTTGGCAAGGTACCTTGGTATTGGAGGGTCTCCTGTCACGCCTAGACTGGTTAGTGTTCTTCACGACACGCAAACACAAAGTTGCCAACAGGGCAACAAATTGAAATGGCACCAGTAACAAGCCTACCAGAAATAGCAAACACTGTGATACAAGAAACTTCATTTACTGAAGGACAATTAAATGATGCTATGAAAACAATAGATGACCCACCTTTGTCAATGAGAGAGATTATGGGTTTGGATAAATCTCTACAGACGATAAGAGGTGAGATTGTAAATAATGTTGCCAAACTAGGTGAGCTTGATAAACACATAGAACATGAAAAAGAGAAACTGGCTACAGCAGACAATGGGAATCTTGACACAGAAATGAAAGAAAGAATCCAACACAGATTAAATGATTTGCAGATAGAAAGATCAGGAAGGTTAGAAACAATTAGTATTGGAAGACAAAAACTGAAATAACAAGTCAACAGAATTAGAGAAACTATTCAGAAAATACTTCACGAAGACACTACTCTGGCTGAGAGACTAAAAACACTTTTCAGAGAACAGGGTATTACAATTGCTAGTTTAATTACGGCTCTTGGATTTATTATCAGTACTGTTGTGTTAGCTGTCTCCAGGGGACCTGGGGTTGGTGGTTCTTTGCCTCCAGCACCACCAGGCCCACCGACTCCAACAGACCCAAAAGATTTACAGTCATGGGTAAAGAAACAACTGTCTCACATATCAGACTTGCTTAAGAAATTGGCTCTGAAAGCAGTGGATGCTTTGCCTGGCATAATTGGCACTGTTGTCAGTTGGCTTATCACTACTACAGCAAAGGTAGTTGGTTTTATGGCGGAGCATGTGTGGATCTTTCTGGTTACAGTAGGAGGGTTGATGGTGGGTTATTTAATGAAACAGATAAAGAAGTAATACCCCTAATCCTGTTAGACCTATTACCAATGCAGTTCTTTCTGACTCATGTGTGTCAGGGGTTGACTGTACTGGTTGTATGAGTGCCGGTGTTGGGGCCGGGGGTGTTACCGTCTGTAATGATTTTAACGTCTGAACATGTGTGGCTGTGGCACCCAAGTTTACAGATTGATTAAGACCGAGTTTTTGACCAACACCTGCAACAATGATTTCATTATTATAATTTGTTATTATCCCCATTTGGAGTTGAAGATCAGATGGTAACATGTATAACCCGATGCCAACTACAAAGTCAACTTTTGATCTGGCATATCTGAGTACGTCTTGGTAGCGTTGTATGCTTGATGGGAGATCTACTGTTGAATTAATTGAATCTTCCAGGTTTGCGAGAAATTGTTTTTGTGCTTCAAATTTGCCACTTCCATTCAAAATATTTGATTTTGTTAGTGATTGTGCTACTAGTATACACCAGACATATGTTCTGATAGACTCATTGACGCGCTCGACTCCTGCTTGAGTAAACCCATCAGTTTTATCTAAAATAAATGTGGTCCAGGCGTTAGACTGTTTCTGCTCTATTGATCCTAACCAGACTTGTGATTTTGATGAGAATGAAGTGTAACCAGGGTAATAATCTTGAGTGTATTGTCTGTGACTCATAGCATAATACAATGTGCCCATACCATTGTGATTATCAAGTTTTTGTGTGAAGTCATACTTTGTACTGATGTTAAATTCATTACAGATGCGTTCAAACGCTTTCATATCCATGGGGTTGTTAAACCTGTTGAAACTGGATTCATTTGGTAGTGGTGTATGCAGTTCTGACAAAATACATCTAAGCTGGTAATAAACATGGAAACGATAGACAAACTTAATTAGTTTGTTTGAGTGATTCAAATGGTCTGTAAAAGAAACCCCACAGCCAGTAGTTGAACATAGTATAGCAAAGTTAAGTTGGTTTTGAAACATCTGTAGTGGGCTTGAGGACCACTTTCTTGCAGTAGAGTCATCTGTTATTGGAGGGTTTAGGTAATGATCAAACGGATTTGGTACTTTGACTTGAAATAGATCTTGTTCACTTACAGCTATGTCGAGCTGATTTAGTTGAATTATTTTCTGTTCATAAGTAGGTGCAACATTGTATTTAGCATCCACGTTAAATTGAAATGCGTTCGTTGTGGTAATGGTTGGTGATTTAAATTCCATCCTTCTTTTTATATGAGATAATAAAAATGTTTATTACCTTAACAAATCTTGACACAAGCAAACCAGTGTGGTTAACTAATGGGATTGATAATCGAGATGGTAGCAAGGCTGTAGCTATCCATGAAATGTTCTACACAGTAAAATGGTTTAATGTAGAAGATGATATATATATAATAAAGTAAATTTAGATGGTAAGACTGAAGCTTTACCACCTGGGTATTATGACTTTTGTACTATAGCTGAATGGTTTCAAAGTAATTTTAAAATTAAAGCAACTTTAAATCCAGCTAACCTACTTGTTACATTAGAATTTCCGACACAAAATTGGTTAAGGATCTCAGATAGATTTGCATATTTACTTGGAGTTTATATTGATGAAGATTGGTGGAGATCAGATGATTTAGATGAAGCTATGTCTGGTATTATAACAATGAAGACCAAAAAACTTAAAATAACTGGGAAACGCCCTGTCAATTTGTCAGTACACACAGTATTTAATGTTTATTTGAAAGAACTGAACACAACTGAAAATGTTCACAATGGAAAGCCATCAACTTTGTTGAGATGTGTGCCGACTGGAACTGCACCCTATTGCGAAAGTGTGGTTGCTAGATTTCCTGCGCAGTTTAAGAAATTAGGTTCTAGTTTCTTTGAGTCACTGTGTATATCTTCTGTAACTAATCAAGATGACAAACCAGTTGTTATGCATGATTTTAGTGTAGTGTTAGAAGTTAAATAATTTTATTTTTGTTTATAAAAAATGATAGGTGGTCCAAAGCGAACAATCATACCAACTGCGTGTCCGGTAACAGAGTTAAACGATTTGGCTGATGTACAGGATTTTGAGAAGGAGGGAGAAGTAGGGGAGGTGTATGGTTTTGAACTTGATTCCACTGGCATGTACAAGAGGAAAGTAATTGTTGACATGAAAGACGGTGAAAGACAGATTCCTAAACTTGGTCAGCTGCGTGATGTTACTGTACCTACTCCACCTGTAAATAATGCGCCTTACAACTTAATACATGTGGGTAGTAAGTGGGTTGTTTCACCTGTGCCTGTTCCACCACCCACAATTGACTGGGACATAAAGTTGGAATTTATTAGTCCTTATGTATACACTGATGATGAAGGCGCCTTAGTGTTTAGGAAAGTTGTTAATTCTGGGCCGCTGATTGTAAGCCTTGTTCCAAGCTTTGCCCCAGACAACAATAGTTGAAAATTATGAGAGACGGCGGTATCTTCTTACAACTAAAAAGGGTAGATCAGATACTTCTGTTGTGTTTATGCCAGCAAGCTTAGTCATGGCTAGAGAAGCGACAATAGTATTTGAAATTATCATGAAATCTGTAACTTCTGCAAAAGAGGCAAATATTGCACAGGGAATAAAACTTACATGGGATGAAACAGTATCAGAATCATCAAAGGTCTTTATTGCTATTACAAAAAAATGTTGATGTTATTAATGTTTCGAGCAGTATTCCCGCTGTCAAGGTGGTGGTCGACAAAACAACTTTTGTTCGTCTAAGTTACATAAACCTTGAACACATTGATCTTGTTGCATTTTATTATGCAAGTAAATTGTATACTTTTGAAGAGTTGCAAAATGTAATTGATGATTAAATAAAAAATATTTGTCAATAAAAAAATATGGTAAACTTCTATCCACAACTACCCCACCCGGGTCTGCCCTGGGGGACTTGGGTGGGGTTAGGTATTTTTTAGTTCCCAGGGTCACCCTGGTCAGCCCCACAGGGTGGGTTTTTCTCTCTATTCTGGGGCATGTGTTTCTGTCTACCCTTTGTCCATTCACCTGTATTTGCCTTTTTAAAACTCTCCCTACTGTCTGCACTGCCTGTAGCTCTTGATATTGGATGTGTGTTGCTAAATGGTTTTAGCTTTATTTAGGCCCCATGTGTTAGGTTTATTTAACGTATTTGACCGGCTGGCTACATACATTCAATGTTCTGTTTAGTTTGGTTTTTTTCACAAGCAGTGCAGGCATGTCCTGAGAAAGCCTTGTTGCTGTCAGGACGTTAAGCAATGTACAATCAATCAATCAATCTATCCACAACTACCGACGCTTGAGCCGACTGAATCAATTGCGACGACTAAAACAATGCTTGCGCCTGATCCGCATGCGACAGCTGTGCCAATTGCATCAGATAAAACATTACAGGCAGACGCATTTCGTTTAATGAATATTACAGAAGCAATTAAATATTTGGAAAGTGAAGAGGCGAGGTACTCCAGATGTAAGAGACGGTATAAGACCGTTTTTAATTCTGTTCAAAACACTTCTATGGCTATTGGTGCAGTTTCAGCTGGATGTTCTGTAGGAGGTATTGTTCTGTTTGCCACGGGAATTGGAAGTTTGGCTGGAATAGCAGTTGAGGGTGTTAGCGTTGCTACATGCCTGGCTTGCTTTGGTTTGGAGGCCTTGAACAAGAGGTTTCACATGAAATTACAGAAACATGAAGCATTGAGTACGCTTGCTGGTGCAAAGCTGAGCAGTATGAAACTTATTATCAGTAAGGCATTGAATGATAATTTTATTGATGATGAAGAATTTAAGCGAGTCCAGGATGATTTAAATAATTACAAAAAACAGAAATCTGAAATACAAAATAAAATGCGTAGTCAATCTCCTGTGAATGTTGAAGAACTGAAGGCTAGTTTTTTAGAGATGGGGAAACAGATCGGTGTTCAGGAAACCACAGAAAAACTACACAATCTTTTAAACAAATAAAAATCAGATTTGGTAATCAATCAATATTTTTGTCATATGCTTCGCAGAGAGATGACATGTCATTTACACCACTTGTGCCTGATTGTTTAGCCCCATCTGCACCACCGCCAGAGTACTACTGAGAAAAAAAAGTTTTTTTTATTGTCCTTGTATCTTGACAAATCTGTCTCAGTATCTTGGGACTTGAGTCAAGTTGTTGTAAGAACTTAGGGTAAGTACTTGTAAGAACTTAGGGTAAGTAATTAATAAGTTCTTATGGCAACACACTTAAAGGTTACCTCTGCAGGTTCCTAAAAGTTAGTTGCAACTTGTTAATAAGTATTAAGTTTCACTTGGCATCACTTGATCAGGTAAATGATTAGGTATTGACAGAGACAATAGTTATAGCGAGAGACAATAGGAGACCCATAAGATAATTAGATCAATAAAGCCACATCCGTCATGCTCGTCAGTTTTTTAAAATCAAAGGGTTGATTGGGTAATAACGGGGGTGTAATGGGGTCAAAAATTTTATTATTAAAAATGACGTAATTTAATGACGGATGTGGCTTTATTGAATTCATTGTCTTACGGGTCTCCTATTGTCTCTCTCTCATATATCGGTGCAAGCTTGAAAGGTCAAAGGCCATTTAAGTCACATGGACAGCATGTGACCTAAAGTTTTATCATGCGACGTCATGTGTGAATCGAGACAAAGGAGTTTAAACAAAAATATTTATAGATTGTGTTGTAACTGTCTTTCTACGCATATTTCTTTCTTCATAGGGATGTTCTCTACAGTTTCACCAGCTGTCAACACTAGAAATACAGGTAGTGCTGAGATGACACGGTTCCAGTGGATTACAGAAAACAATGTTCATCAGAATGTTAACCCCATCAGTGCCGATAAACTGGACACGCCACTACTGGACACACCACTACTGGACATGCCACTACTGGACACGCCACTACTAGACACGCCACTACTGAACACGCCACAGGTGCAAGGTAATTGCCAAACTTGTAAAACATGAGGCATGCTAATTTGCCGATTGAACTTGAAACAATAGGGTTGCTTTTGAGATCATGTTATAGACTGTCAGTATCAACAGGTACGAAGGCTCTAACAGCTTTTCTATAATGAGGCACGAGAGATCGACTCAAATCACGGGTCATTATTGAACCAATGTGATTTTCATATTCAGCGTGTAACTTAATTATCTCCTTGGCGTTGAGGGATTCTATATCTTCTGTGGAGTACTGTTTTCCGAGATCCGCCGTGAGATGGCCTTAGTCGCCTGCTCGATGATAAACCCCAATAACTAACTGCTCAGCGTTAAACCCCAATAACTAACTAACTAATGTTTTCCGAGATATGCTTTTAATTTGCCAAAAACAACTACAGAGGAAAGACGCTTTTAAAAAAAAAATCTAAGTCCTTATTCTCTACAGCACAGATATTGTTTAGAAGTAGTAATTCCTCCTTATTCATTTTACAATGTAATATATTAATTTTTAAAGCTATTTATAAAATCTCATAAAATGCACTTCCAGTGTAAATTGTGTAATACCGTAAGCAGACAGCTAAGCAGGCCATTTTCCTATAACAGCTGATCGCTGATTTGGGAAATGTCTGAGTGCATTGTAAAGGTAAAGGCTGTGGTCGCTGAGATTGTGGAGAGACTAACTAGCCTTTTTTTTAGAGGTCGATGCAGCATTATTAATTTAGGTGATCTGGATATTTATTTTTACTGAGTGCATTAAAAGGGGCCCGGATTTTTTGAAAGCTGTGGCCATATGAATATTGATTACTGTAATTACTTAATTAATTAGGTCCACCTTAACTCTTTCCCATCGAAACGCTTCTGGTTTAGTGCTAGCCCAAATAAACCCTTAGCCATCGAAACAATTACGTTATAGCATTGTGCTCATTGCCCTCGAGTTGCTAGTATTCTAGGGTTGGGTTTTTTAAAAATCGCCTGAAGCACAGCTATTGTCTAAGGGAAGCAACCACTATAATATGTTTCACCAACCATTTCTAAGTTATCTGAAAGTGAATGCCCTTGTAGTAGTATTCTAGCGTTGTGTCTGTACAAACATCGCCTGAAGCACAGCTATCGGTCTAAGGAAAGCAACCACTATAATATGTTTCACCAACCCTTTCTAAGTTATCTGAAAGTGAATGCCCTTGTAGTAGTATTCTAGCGTTGTGTCTGTACAAACATCGCCTGAAGCACAGCTATCGGTCTAAGGAAAGCAACCACTATAATATGTTTCACCAACCATTTCTAAGTTATCTGAAAGTGAATGCCCTTGTAGTAGTATTCTAGCGTTGTGTCTGTACAAACATCACCTGAAGCACAGCTATCGGTCTAAGGAAAGCAACCACTATAATATGTTTCACCAACCATTTCTAAGTTATCTGAAAGTGAATGCCCTTGTAGTAGTATTCTAGCGTTGTGTCTGTACAAACATCGCCTGAAGCACAGCTATCGGTCTAAGGAAAGCAACCACTATAATATGTTTCACCAACCATTTCTAAGTTATCTGAAAGTGAATGCCCTTGTAGTAGTATTCTAGCGTTGTGTCTGTACAAACATCGCCTGAAGCACAGCTATCGGTCTAAGGAAAGCAACCATTATAATATGTTTCACCAACCCTTTCTAAGTTATCTGAAAGTGAATGCCCTTGTCAGACAGTGTCGGAACAAGGCCAAAGTAGCCGACAATGTGCCTTGGATCGTCTCCAACGATGAGCTTGTTCGATCCTCATGAGTGCGGTTTCAACAGTGATTTTTAGCTCGTACAAGGTTCAAGAAGGGACGGATCTCTTGTGTGATTTCTTTGCTTGTGGAATACATTTTCCTGCCATGTTGGTGAGTAAATCTGCTTTTTTCGTTGCATGTGCTTACACTGTTGCTGCCAAAACCACGTTTCTCTTTTTTTGCTCCACCATGTTTGTTCTGTTGCATAATAATCAAATTGGTTTGACTTCCCACTATTATGATGCACAATCACGCGCAGTTTTGACTTGAAACATACTTTTAATGCTCTTTCCAATGATACCCAATTTATCTATCGTTGTTAGCTTGGGACACTGTGAAAATTAATTCAATCTTCCCCAGAAATGTACGTCACCAGGGAACACACGTCCTTTTTCCTGCTACATCTGCAGGGAACTGACTCGCTGAGAATGTTACGATGGGAAACACACGTCCTTTTCCTGCTACGTCTGCAGGGAACTGACTCGCTGAGAATGTTACGATGGGAAACATACGTCCTTTTCCCTGCTACGTCTGCAGGGAACTGACTCGCTGAGAATGTTACGATGGGAAACACACGTCCTTTTCCTGCTACGTCTGCAGGGAACTGACTCGCTGAGAATGTTACGATGGGAAACACACGTCCTTTTCCTGCTACGTCTGCAGGGAACTGACTCGCTGAGAATGTTACGATGGGAAACACACGTCCTTTTCCTGCTACGTCTGCAGGGAACTGACTCGCTGAGAATGTTACGATGGGAAACACACGTCCTTTTCCTGCTACGTCTGCAGGGAACTGACTCGCTGAGACTGTTACGATGGGAAACACACGTCCTTTTCCTGCTACGTCTGCAGGGAACTGACTCGCTGAGAATGTTACGATGGGAAACACACGTCCTTTTCCTGCTACGTCTGCAGGGAACTGACTCGCTGAGAATGTTACGATGGGAAACACACGTCCTTTTCCTGCTACGTCTGCAGGGAACTGACTCGCTGAGAATGTTACGATGGGAAACACACGTCCTTTTCCTGCTACGTCTGCAGGGAACTGACTTGCTGAGAATGTTACGATGGGAAACACACGTCCTTTTCCTGCTACGTCTGCAGGGAACTGACTCGCTGAGAATGTTACGATGGGAAACACACGTCCTTTTCCTGCTACGTCTGCAGGGAACTGACTCGCTGAGACTGTTACGATGGGAAACACACGTCCTTTTCCTGCTACGTCTGCAGGGAACTGACTCGCTGAGACTGTTACGATGGGAAACACACGTCCTTTTCCTGCTACGTCTGCAGGGAACTGACTCGCTGAGAATGTTACCATGGGAAACACACGTCCTTTTCCTGCTACGTCTGCAGGGAACTGACTCGCTGAGAATGTTACGATAGGAAAGAGCTGAGACAATGAAAATGTCTTAGGATTCTCTATATCTATATCTCTTGTGAACAGAAAAACGACATACCCGTGGCATACAGTATGTCGCGAGGACCAAAGATAATGTGCACGGACAGGGATCAACTAAAACACTGAGAATGTCGAGTTTAGCCCCTACTGTGTTTACGCCACCTAGCGGCAGCAGCTAGAGCTAAGTCGCTCATTAAATGACGACGTCATCGGCTTTCGATGGTCTACCATTATTAGTGTTTAAATGTGTAACTGATGACATAATGCAGATCGGGACGGACAAAATAGCTTGTAATAATTGATTCTAGAATGTTTGGCGCTTCTATTCATGTGTATGATCAGAGTAAAACACCAGTACGTGTTATGTAGCGTGGCGTTAAAAGTGGCCACGTTTATGGAACTATCCACGTATTTGGTCACGCCTTTTTTCTGACAAATGCAAAACTCTGTAGACACCATAAAGCATAATATTAGTCAGAAACGATTATACGGGTTGTTTGAAAGTATTGGTGATAGTTATAGTGATGACACGGACTTGTCATGAAACGGACTGTGTGATATACGAAGTGTGACAATAAAATAAAATAAAAACGGGACTGTGGAAGTCACACTCATGCCTAAATGCCGCTTGGCTAACCGCTTATGTTATTGTTTTTCGCAGCATCTCAGCACTATTCTGGTATAGGTCACATTATACAGTCAAATTTGGCCAGTTCAGGCAGTGCAAGGACCGGTGTTTTTAAAAATAATTTTTGCCTTGTTTAAAAATTTGTAGTAGGGCTGAATGTTGGAATTTGCTGGAAATGTCCGGTTAGCTGAGAGGAGACATGTTTGGTGCTTTGATTCATACCATCCTGAGTTTATCCAATGGAGAATTGTGGGCCTATGTTGAGTTGCCGTTGACGTAGTGATTTGAGGAGCACGCTGATTTCAGCTGTGCTTGGGTGTGGGGTTGGTAAGGAACCAGTTTCATAGCCAAGAAATGAGACGGGTGATGTGCTGTTGTTTTTGTTTTTATTGTATTTTGTACATGGCAAATGTGCAGCTGATGGGCGGTAGTGTTTTTTAGGGAATTGAAAAATTAGGGGATGACTGGTTCTGACTAAGGCTAAGAGACTGGACAGTACGGAAACGGCACTGTAGTCCGTGACCTGTCATAATATTGTTCACCTCGCTCACTCTGGTGCTTCTGGTTCCGGCTGTTGTGTACCACACTGCTGTTACGCCTTGTCACGCAACTTCAAGGTGGCACAAACATGGAGCAGAGAACCTATTTGAAATTCCTGGTTAAAACTCATTCTACCCCAAGACCGAAATCCCCAAATGTTGCCTTTGTCCTCTGAAGCCTGCATTACAGTGCAGGACACAGATCGACCATAATAGTTCAAGGGTGTTGCCAGAATAGCTTGGCGCCCATAGGCGCCAAGCTACTCTGGCATCACCCTTGAACTATCATGGTCGATCCTTATCTTGCTGTGGGGTGTCTGGGGTAGGATGAGTTAAGTTGGGGAAGGGTCCAACCGAGTGTCTCAAACTTCTCCAAGAGGCTTATGGAGATGATGCGATGTGGCGGTCGCGACTCTTAGAGTGGCACAAACGCTTCAAGAGTGGCCGCGAGGAGGTTGAGTACTGACCCCTGTCGTCCGACAAAACCTTGGGCACTCATTCATCACTGTTTTATACTGATGGACCTATGCTGTCCGTCTTAGTTTAAAAGACCAAAAGCGGCTTCTCAGACAGTGTGGGCCTCAGCTAGCACCGTCTGATGGCAAAACGATGCGTTGTGTCCTCTAATGCCCATCATTTTTTAAAAATGGAAATGCTTTCTGAACACATTCATAGCTGTGTTATATGGCCCTATGCCGTCCATCATAGGTTAAGAGACCACGAATGTCGTAAGGACTGGCCGCCAAGAAGCTTCTCAGGCAGAGTAAGGGTATTTCAGTCAATACCATCTGACGGCAAAACGATGCGTTGTGCCCTCTAATGCCCATCAGTTTTTTTAATATATGGAGATGCTTTCTGAACACATTCTAACTGTTTTATATGGCCCTATGTCGTATATCATAGTTCAAGAGACCAAACATTTTCCGCTAAGTTATTAAAAAAGGATTGGCCGCCTTGCGCCGGTTTCTCAGTGTAGGGGTGCTTCAGCCAATACTGAGTGATGACAAAACGATGCATTGTGCCCTCTAATGCCCATCTTTTTTAAATATGAAAATGCTTCCTGAACACATTCATAACAGTTGTATTACATGTTTAAGAGATACTATGATAGGGCTGTCCTTAGTTTGCTTTGTGTTAGGGAGGTTCAGGTCGGGTTGGGGCCGTTGGCGCCGGCCATGACGCTTTTGGAGACAGGCCTCTTCATCCGTCCCGAGCCATTGTCCATTTCAGTGTTGTGTGTAAACTGTTGTGTGAATTTGGTGATTGCGAGTTGCACCTGAGGTGGCGAAACAAATTTTCCTGTACGTGGCAACATGTATTTGGAAGAATAAAGTTGATTCATTTATATGGCCTAATGCGTCCGTCATAGGTTAAGAGACAAAAGATTTCTGAAAGACTGGCCGCCGCCAAGCGGCTTCTCATACAGTGTAGGGGGCTTCAGCCAATACCCTCTGATGACAAAATCACGCGTTGTGCCCTCTAATGCCCATCATTTTTGAATATGGAACTGCTTATTCAACACATTTATAATTGTTTTATGGAAGTGGCTATTTGGACGGCGCCGTCCAAGCAGACCGTAGGTTATTTAAAGCACTGGCTTGCGGAGTACATAAAACACACAATTCAGAGCCGTTACGTTTCAGCATCTGTACACTCCCCAGACTGAACGATGGTACCAATTACTTACTTACTTACTTACTTACTTACTTACGCCTGTCACCCCTACCCGGGTATAGGCCGTCGACGAGAGACCTCCAGCAACTCCTGTCCTGTGCTTCTCCTTTGATTCTACTCCAGGTGGTTCCCAGTCTCTTGATGTCAGCTTGGAGGTCTCGACGCCAGGAGTTTCTCGGCCTACCTCTTTTCCTCTTTCCCTGGGGGTTCCATGACAATGCCTGCCTAGTGATACTGGAAGCTGGCTTTCTCAGGCTGTGACCGATCCATCCCCATCTTCTTCGCCCAATTTCATTCTCTGCTGTTATCTGCTCTGTTCTGTCCCAGAGTCTGAAATTGCTGATCTTCTCTGGCCAGTGGATTTTCAAAATTCTTCTAAGGCAACTGTTCATGAAGGTCTGTACTCTGTTGACTGTGGTTTTTGTCAATCTCCAAGTCTCTGCTCCATATAGGAGAACTGCTTTTACATTGGAGTTGAAAATCCGGACTTTGGTGTGTTGTGACAGCTCTCTGGAACTCCACACTTTTTTTTAACTGGAGAAAGGCTGCTCTGGCTTTACCGATTCGTGCTCTGACATCTGCATCAGTGCCGCCTTTTTTGTCTATGATGCTCCCGAGATAGGTGAAGGACTCCACCTCCTCCAACGGGGTGCCAGCAAGCAAGATTGGTTTTTCCCTGGTTGTGTTCCGCCTCATTGTCTTTGTTTTCTGTTTGTGAATGGTGAGGCCCACTTGGGACGAGATGTCAGCAAGCCTCGTGGTCTTGTCCTGCATTTGTTGATGAGTGTGGGACAGTAATGCCGATGGTACCAATTACCTGTGTTCAATCTGTCCGTCTCTAGTCTGTAACGTCAATCAGTCAACTGATCATAACGAAAACTTCGCTAATCGGTTCATTTCATCCCTCCCTCACACATAATACGCTGGAACCACGCGGTATCTACAGTTCAATCTGTCCGTCTCTAGTCTGTAACGCCAACTGGTCAACTGATTGATTAAAACCAAAAGGGCTGCGTTAAACGGTTCATTTTAATCCTCACTCACACACGCACATACTCCAGTATGTAACATTATACATTACACCCAAGGAGTGAGAGTGCACAATTTCAGTAACGGATTCTCTTATGCTAGATGATAAGCCGCCGGCAAATAATTGCGCGGGCTTTAAATCCAATGACGCAATGAGTTGTGCTGGCTTTTGTTTGATAAGAAACGTGCAGGCAGTGTATTTCCTGCTTCAGCTAACACTCACTGTATTATTTTTTTCGCCTAAAACGAGCATAGAGTGTAAATCATGTCCCTACGCTCGCGAGTCAACACCGCCTGCCGTGCAGTAATCATTCACGTGAGATGTCACATTACTCGCTGAGTAGTTTCCCTTTACAAGTGCCGTCCAAAATTAATAGACTACTGTCTGCTTGGACGGCGCCGTCCAAATAGCCACTCCCCTGTTTTATATGGCGCTATCACGTCCAGCATAGGTTACAACACCAAAATGTTGTAATGACCGGCCCCCAAGTGGGTCCCTCTTTATAGGTGAAATTGCGAAATGTAATGTGCATTTATTATTCAAATCTTGAGTGGCGGGAGTAGAGTCTCAGCGTAGGGGTGATTCTGTCAGCCTGTTCGCGCCACTGAATCTGAATGCTGAGAGTACATGCGAAGAGTGGTTAACGCGGTTTTGACATAAGCTGGGAACCATACTATTATTGGACGCTTCCGGTTTGGGTGGCTGCTAGCGCTGGCTGTTCTCTTCATGGCCATAAATGGCGTCTATTCTTAGGTCATACAAAATTGAACAACAGCGCTTATGAAGTCATATCTGGACATCAGTGACTGCATGTAAGTTGTAGTACAAATAGAAATGTTACTAAATTATCATGAATTCATTTTATCCTATACACCCTTGATCTTAGATCTTCACTTTGTTGATTGTGTAGCTTTGTGGGGGAAGGAACTTTTTACGATGGGTCGCGGTAGGGCGAATTTAATAGCATGTCCATAGTGTCAAAGGCGGGCAAGCCTAAACCTCTGACAACTGAAGTAACAAGATACAAATTATGCCATGTTTTGTTACGTCTAACCTCGCTGCTGAATGTAAATGAGCGTATGTGTGTAAACAAGAGAATCTCTGATCAAATTATTTTCTGTATGCACAAGCTTGAAACTTGAAGCAATATTTTATTCAAGGGGTGCCTAAGAAGAGATCCTCCTAGCATTTTGTAATTGGATGTCTCATTCAAGACGCAAAAGACCGCCTATAGAATTAGAAAGTTGTTTGACCCAGATTGGAGTCCGTAATTTTTGTCATATAAGTTTGGAGCTACTTTGGAGAAAGACATTGAATGAGAGGCATATATTGTCATGCACCTGCAGGACGCATGTGGATCTATGTTGTTTGGGGATATGTGGAGCGCACACGCACACACACATCGACACGCTTTCTGAAAAGCATTCAGGTGTACTTAATGTATCTAGCATGTAGCTATGTAAAGTCAACCTGATTTCAGTTTCACACAAATTATATTATTATATATGTGACCCTCTCTCACGAAACCAGTCTTAACTCGCAGCGAGCCGATCAGCGCTACATGCAGTAATGTGTGGTGGGGTCAATCTGGGTCATTTTCACATTTTTGCAGAAATGTATTTTACATACACCAAAGTATCGTATGGTTAAAGTCTATATCATGAAAAGTGCTATTAAATATGTTAAAAATGATTTTAAAAGACTGAGCTTGGCCCCAATTATGCGTTTGTTTTGTGCAAAATGACCCATTTTTAACAGAACACGTTGCATCCCCTACAGAACCCCATCATGCTATATACTGTTGAAACCAGGGTTGATAGTCATTACTTTTTTTTTTAATGAAATAACTTTTCTTTAATTCTGGTAAAAGGTTAAAGAAATAAATTTTCTTTACTTTTTTTTTTAATTAAAGAAATAAATTTTCTTTAATTTTTCTTTTTAATGAAATAAATTTGCTTTAAATACATGAATGATCATTTATTGCTCAGTTCAGACAACAAAAGTGGCATGCACTTGAAAAGTGACACGCCACCAGATTTCTTTCTCTACCCACTATCTAAAACACTATCTGGCCAGATACATGCAGTAGTTATGAGAAGGGGGAAGAAAACAAACAAAAAACAAAAACTCGGAAAACTGCACAGCGCAAGAAAAAGTCATGCGGCTAAAAATGGAACAATTCAGGCTTGTTTGATCTTATTTCGCGCTGCTGACAAATCCACTCATCTGCAAGAGCCATAGATCCTCAAGAACTCAGCAGTCTTGGGTGGGTGGGTGGGGGGGTGATCTATGCCTACTACATGTATGCAGGTTTTCCCTGTGCTGTCCAGTCGTTGCTGTACCATCTGCCTTCTCACTCCTGAAACGAACCCCCACCCCCCCCCCCAACTGTAAGAGGCATAGATCCTCATGAGCCACCGCAACTGAGGGGGCTCATGAGGATCTATGCCTCTTGCTGGGATAATCTGCGCTCTTGTTTCGCTCAAGCAAAGTGGATCCCTCAAGTTTTTCACCTGTCCAATCGTTGCTGTACCATCTGCTTTTTTACTCCTGAAACGAAAACCACCTAACTGAAAGAGGCATAGATCCTCATGAGCCCCCGCAACTGCGGGGGCTTGTGAGCATCTATGCCTCTTGCTGGGATAATCTACGCTTGTGATTTTCTCAAGCAAAGGGGATCCGTTAAGTTTTTCACCTGTCCAATCTTTGCTGTACGAGTGCAATCTGCCTTCTCACTCCTGAAACGAAAACCACCCAACTGAAAGAGGCATAGATCCTCATGAGCCCCCGCAACTGCAGGGGGCTCGTTAGGATCTATGCCTCTTCCTGGGATAATATACGCTCGTGATCTTCTCAAGCAAAGGGGATCCGTTAAGTTTTTCACCCAGAGGCATAGATCCTCCAAACCGCCTCAAACCAGCTGCAACTGGGTCAAACCGGCTTTGCGCATAGGCACCTGTTGTTCGTGGCGGTAAAACGAACTGAAGTAACGAAATTTTTAACGAAAGAAATCGATAATCGTTACTTTTATTTTTTAATTCGTTGAATTTTCTTTAACTTTTTAAAAACATTAAAGCGTTAAATTTTCTTTAACCAAATATTTAATTTGTTAAATCGTTAAATCGTTAAATCTTCCAACCCTGGTTGAAACGGCCTTTGTCAGTACTTTCCCGCGGTACACATGCCATCTAAAAATACACGCTGTGTATCTCCCAAATAAGGAAAAAAGGGCGTACACAAATGTTCAATTTCGACCAATCAGAGAGTAGAACTCTTACCGGCATGGCAACGATGATGTTACACGCATTCCCATTGGCTGAGAGAAGACTAAGGGAAGGAACTGCGTCCTCTTCTCGTGTTTACAACCTCACGCGAAAAATGGAAGCCAGACTGTACTTGTGTATCTACTAAACTATTGAAAATCAGGCAATTTACCGCCTGCAGATCAGGAAGAATTGAGCGACTTGATTACCGATTATTTCGTCACCGATTCTCATCACGATGACAGCTTTTCAGACAATGATTTTGAGTTTGAACCGGCCGATCGAGACATGAGCGAAGAAGCAATGGCTGTATCACAGTCTTCAACTCTCAATTCAACACATGGATCGAGGTATGTGCATCATTTCTGAATGCAGATGTATGATCATTAGTGTGTGTGTGTGTGCGTGTGTGTGTGGACCAATTGTCAACACAAGATGAATAGGCTAATTATTCTACTAATGGCAATACAGAAATGGCTCACATAAACAGTTAAAATGAGTTTATACTATTTTGTTCAGATGCAAAGGAGTGGATGATCACCGGCATTCTAAGTGTGTGCATGCGGAATGGATCGAAGACGGAGTGCACCGAATGGACCAAAGACAGAGTGCAGCAAGTGAAGTGAGCAGCATGAACACTGGGTATGTATATAATACCTTATTTTAAGCACTAAACAGAATCATGCACATTCATGTGTTGTGTCTAGTGAGCAGTGACAGTTTATTCTCATTGACTTCATTATTGTTTTTGTTTCTGTTTTAATCTTCAAAACAAAATCCTGGAATCCACTTCTTCCAAAACCCTCTACGCTACCATGAACACACTCCTAGGCACTTCTAAAGACTCCTCTTCCCAACACACACAGCAAAGAAGAACTCCCGTCCGCTTTTTCCACCTATTTCTCTTGACAAAATCCAAACTCTGCGCAACACACTCGACACTCTGCCATCTGCGCCTTGCCTTCCTGACCCCCCCTTTTCCGGCACTCCCCTCTCGTCCTTCCGCCCCGTCTCTCAGGATGAAGTCCTCGAGACCATAAAGTCCATGCCTTTCAAAACCTGCGAAATAGACCCCCTCCCAGCTTCTCTCTACCGGGACGGCCTTCCAAAACTTTTGCCCTTCATCACCGACATCATCAACACATCTCTAGAGAATGGCTTCGTACCCGATATCTTCAAGTCCGCCATTGTCCGTCCTCTCCTCAAAAAACACAACCTCGACCCAAATGAACTCAAGAACTACCGCCCAGTCTCCAATCTCTCTTTCCTGTCCAAGCTTCTTGAGAAGGTTGTCCTCAACCAGCTCAACCTCCACCTCGCCGACAACAACCTCCTCAGTCCCTTCCAGTCTGCCTATCGCAAACATCACAGCACTGAAACAGCCCTTCTACATTATCACCCCACCCGGGTCTGCCCTGGGGGACTTGGGTGGGGTTAGGTATTTTTTAGTTCCCAGGGTCACCCTGGTCAGCCCCACAGGGTGGGTTTTTCTCTCTATTCTGGGGCATGTGTTTCTGTCTACCCTTTGTCCATTCACCTGTATTTGCCTTTTTAAAACTCTCCCTACTGTCTGCACTGCCTGTAGCTCTTGATATTGGATGTGTGTTGCTAGATGGTCTTAGCTTTATTTAGGCCCCATGTGTTAGGTTTATTTAACGTATTTGACCGGTTGGCGACATACATTCAATGTTCTGTTTAGTTTTTTTTTTTTTTACAAGCAGTGCAGGCACGTCCTGAGAAAGCCTTGTTGCTGTCGGGACGTTAAGCAATGTACAATCAACCTTCTACATTATCCTAAACGACCTGCACCAAGTTCAACTTCATCCTTCTCTGTAGGAGGCACTGGCAGGAAAGCGAATAGCTTCCGTTGTTTCGGATCCTTTGCGCCAGAAAGTTTCCCTTTGGGTGGCATTTTAATCGTGGACCCTTGCCGACACGGAGCAGGGCAGGAAGCGCCAATCAACGCAGTTGATGTCAGCTCGCTTTCGCTAAAAATAGCTGAACTTTAGGGGCAGCCAATCAGAAGGCGATGTTTACGGAATCACACTCTACACGACCCTCGCTCGCGCAGTCTCGCTTTCGCTAAAAATAGCTGAACTTTAGGGTCAGCCAATCAGAGGGCGTTGCCGGGAATAACACACTACACGTCACTTGCTCGCGCAGTGTAAAGCCCACTACCGCAAAGCGCCAGCCTACTCGGAAATAGCGGTGTCCGCGATCAACAGAAAAACAATTGGACACATGTCCTCTTTTTGAAACAAACAATCGGACATTTGTCCTGCTGATCTTTCTGTTCATCGGACATTAGGCCAAGTCAATCGGACTATGTCCGGTGTCCGACGGCCAGTGACATCCCTGCATCACTCCCCTGCTCAAGCTCTTTCACTGGCTCCCCATCCCCCAAAGCATCCAATACAAGATTCTGTCTCTCTGCTACAAATCCCTGAACAACTACGCTCCTACCTATCTCTCCAACTTACTTCACCCCTACACTCCTTCCCGCTCCGCTTCTGACCCTCTCCGCCTCCTCATCTCCCACACCAAACTCAGCACTTTCGGCCTCTGCTCCTTCTCTGTCTACGGTCCATCCGCCTGGAACACTCTCCCACTCTCTCCCCGTCAGAAACACTCTCTCTCCTCCTTCCAGTCCGCCCTCAAAACTCACCTCTTTCAACAGTTCTAGCACTATATCACCACACTCCCCACCCCAAGCTGACCGTCGTAATGTTTTTTCACTATCTGTGATACGTGAGTCATTGTCTAAAGCGTGCGCACGCTTGTGCGAGTTGTGAGTGCGCGCTTAGAGTTATAATTATTATAAGATAAGCGCATTATAAATACCGTAATTATTATTATTATTTTTATTATTTTCAGTATCAGCCAAGACATGCTGTGACATGCATCTCAAAGCACTACCAGGCAGAGGGACTGATGCTAACACAACAAAAGGCTGGGGGGCAAAAGAACAACACCCGCAGCCTGACGCTCCATGACACAGCCCGCATGGTGCGCTTCATAAAACAGAAAAAAATAAGAAAATGTCCCTAGGACAACGAGTAGCTTGATGGGATCAAGTCTGTTGGACACTTCATGTTCAGTCGCCAGCATCCTGGAAAGGTGTTTTACTAGATGACCATCATCAACACTAAAGAGGAGAAGGTGCTGGCTGTTCCTGGCCGTGTTGCTCAACTTCCCCTCATGACAGCCATCATACCAGCTCCAGGACTTTCCACAGACATACAGCAGTAACTGTTTCAAAACATTCAGGACTACGGCCGAGACGACAAATGTGACATTGTCTGCCCTCCTCCCTCGCGGCTTATTTCCAGTGTGCAAAGACAACTGTGTCAATTACTGTGCTTGTGTGGTACTGTGCTTGTGTGGTGTAGTGTGCTGAGCTTGAGTGGATAATTGGATACTGAAGGAGATGTATTTGGTGAAGTGGTATGCTGCTTGCAATACGTGAGGACTTTCCTTTTTTACATTTCTTCTGCAACCTGTAAGTAAATATTGTTGTTTTTTTTGTTTTGTATTTTAAGTTGTTGCATGATTACTAATTTATATATGAATGTGGAACTACTAATAATCAGTTTGTAGATTTGTTTTTAGCTTTTGTGACTTCATTTTGCAGGGTAGTGGTAGTAAATAGTATTCATTTTAGTCTGGCAGAACTGACAGCCGACTGTGACTTCTGTTTTGCATAATTTAAACATAATATCTGTCTAGTGTCCTTTTCAGTTTGAATCAGTTATAAGTGGGTATGAATGACAAATAATGAAGTAAAATTCATATTCAGTCTTTGTAATGATGGTTTTTATTTTGCCTTGGTGATGGTGGTTTTCACATGCCTTGAAAGTTGAACTCGTCCGCAGTTTAATTTTAGAGTACATTAGCCACGAAATAAGAGTGCTACAGAGCATTTTCCTACATGTTCTGCTTAAGTATGTATAGAAATATACTTCTATGCTCAAACAGAGTTAAAATTTATTTATACCTTGAGTTTGATAGCAAAATATGAAAATACATTTTTTCTCCAAAATCTGACATATTTGACTGAGTGCCAAAAGGTGAGCAAAAAGTGAGTGATCTCTTTTGCGGGAAACTAAAATCTGTTTAAAAAGACGTGTTGAATTTAACAAGTGCAATGTGTGTGTGACTGTGAATGTTTGAAGATACACTGGCAATAATTTCTGCACCTAACGTAAAGCCGTTTGGTGAGTATACTGTAAAACGCCAGAATTTACCATAAAATCGGCCCTGGAAAGCGGACAATGATTTGCCATCGGTCTGTTTTGATCTCGCGTGTAAAAGCAACAATAACAATCCTGGTGCTAACCATGCCCATATGTTCAGGGAAGATTGATCTTATAATCCGTGTATTTCCCAGATTTGAAGGTAAGCCATGCTTTTGTTTATTGCTCTTGAAAGTAGCCACTGTCGGACGTCAGATTTGTCGCAACAGCAGCATCTTAATTTCCGCAAACTTGTGAGAGCAGGGTATCACAATTGCTAGTTTAATTACTGCTCTTGGATTTATTATCAGTACTGTTGTATTAGCTGTAACAGGTGGTGGTAGCAGCCCTACTCCACCAGCACCTCCAGCTCCAACTGACCCAAAAGATTTACAGGCATGGGTAAAAAAAAACAGTTGTCTCATATAGACTTGCTTCAAAAATTGGCAGTGAAAGCAATGGATGCTTTGCCTGGCATAATAGGGAGTGTTGTCAGTTGGCTGATAAGTACTGCAGCAAAGGTAGTAGGGTTTATGGCGGAACATGTGTGGGTCTTTTTGGTGACAGTAGGAGGGTTAATTATAGGATATTTAATGAAACAGGTAAAGAAGTAATATTCCTAATCCAGTAAGGCCAATTACCAATGCAGTTCTCTCCGACTCATGTATGTTTGGTGCTGGTGTTACTGGCTGTGCTGGTACCGGTGCAGGTGTCGGTGCCGATGCTGGGGCTGACATTACTGGCGTTACTGTCTGTACAGGTGATGATGATGTTACTGGCGTTATTAATGGTTTTAATGGTTGTTGGTGTGTGGTTGTTGGACTCAAGTTTACAGATTGATTGAGGCCTAATTTCTGATCATGCCCTGCAACAATTATTTCATTATTATAATTTGTTATTGTCCCCATTTGAAGTCTGTGACTCATAGCATAATACAATGTACCCATGCCTTTGTGATCATCAAGTTTTTGCGTGAAGTCATACTTTGTACTGATGTTAAATTCATTACAGATCCGTTCAAATGCTTTTAAATCCATGGGATTGTTAAACTGATTAAAACTGGATTCAGTGGGCAATGGGGTATGGAGTTCTGACAGTATTCTTCTAAGCTGGTAATACGTGTGGAAACGATAGACAATCAGTTTGTTTGGGTGATTCAAATGGTCTGTAAAAGAAACACCACAGCCAGTAGTTGAGCATAGTATAGCAAAGTTAAGTTGGTTTTGAAACATCTCTAGTGGGCTTGAGGACCACTTTCTTGCAGTTGCATCATCTGTTATTGGAGGGTTTAGGTAATGGTCAAATGGATTGGGTACTTTCACTTGAAATAAATCTCCTTCGGACAAAGCTATATCGAGCTCATTTAGTTGAATTATTTTCTGATCATAAGTAGGTGCAACATTATACTTGGCATTCACGTTAAATTGAAATGCATTAACAGTGGCAATTGTTGGTGATTTAAATTCCATTATGCTTTTTTTATGTGATAATAAAAATGTTTATAACTTTATCAAATCTTGACACAAGCAAACCAGTGTGGTTAACTAATGGAATTGATAATCGTGATGGTAGCAAGGCTGTAGCTATCCATGAAATGTTCTATACTGTAAAGTGGTTTAATGTAACAGATGATAACAATTATTTTGTAAGTGGAACTCTTGATGGTATTGAGAAGGGCGATATTTTACAAGCTGGGTATTATGACTTTTGTACTTTAGCTGAATGGCTTCAAAATGAATTTAAAATTAAAGCAACTTTAAACCCAGCTAATTTACTTGTTACAATTGAATTTCCGAAAAGTGGAAACTTTTCTTTATCAATTAGTCTTTTATTATTACTTGGATTTTTAGGTAAAAAAATAATACATCCAGATGAAGATTGGTCATCATCAGTCGGGCGTCTACTTTCACCAAAAAAAAACAAGAATAACTGGCAGATACCCTGTTCATTTGTCAGTACACACTGTGCTAAATGTAAAAGAACTAAGCACTACTGATAATCTTCACAATGGAAAGCCTTCAACATTGATGAAATGTGTGTCAACTGGAACTGCTCCTTATTGCGAAAATGTAGTTGTTACTGTTAGATTTCCTAATTCACAGTTTAAAAAATTAGGCTCCAGTTTCTTTGAATCATTGTGCTTATATGTAACTAATCAGGATGACAAACCAGTTGTGATGCATGATTTTTATGTTGTGTTGGAAGTGAAATAAATTTTATTTTTGTTTTATAAAAATGAGCGGTCTTGGTCCAAAGCCGAGAATTATTCCTGTTGACAGGTTTTCTGGTATTTTGCAAAAACTACACTTCAATTTTCTGACAAAGAATGCATGCATCATATGAACAGTTGTGTGTGTTTGTCGGGAATATGTGATGTATTGTGACTTGAACTAACAAATAAATCAATAAAGAAAGAATTGTGTTAATTTTATAATTTTAAATCGTGTTTTTACAATCCCGCTCGGAAAGAATGTAGACCGACAGACTCTCCCGCAGCTTAAGCGTGTGATTAATTTTACCACGGCATACTCCTGAACGCTCATGTTTCTGTTTCACTTCAATTCATTTCAACGTCAACCTCCTCGACAAAGGTTTTGCGGGCTTCAGCACACCGATATAACACGATTGTTAACCTACTAGACCTATTTTCAGCACCCACGTGTTCGAAACGTGTGTCAGTCTTCAAAGCGATCGATCGAGATCGCCTGTAACAGGGCCTCAGATCCACGAGGGCTTCAATAGGACATTTGTCCTGAACAACATTGGTTCAATAGGTCATTTGTCCTGCCTGAGAAAAACCAATAGGACATTTTTGTCCTCAAACCATTGAATCAATAAGACATTTTGGTGCACAAAATTTTTTATGTTTATTGAATATATGAGAAAAAATAAATAATTTAAAAGCATTGGTTATTTCACAGACACACACACACACACACACACACACACACACACACACACACACACACACACACACACACACACACACACACACACACAAAAAATTAAGTTTAACAAATACAAACTTGAATATCAATTCTTCTCAAATTCCCTTTGAAAAATAACATAACGGATAACGAAGAACATCACAAGTTTCCAAATCTCTCAATGAGGACACTGTTATCGGCCGTTCAGAAATTAGTGTCATAGTTGAAGGCTCATAGACTGGACTCGTCGACTTTGAGAGTGACAACATGAGAGTTTTCAATGTGTTCTGCCACTTGTGTTTCGATAGTGTCAGACATTGCCTTCAAAAATTCATAGAATGATTCAGTGCTTTCATATTTTGTTGACTCTGAGATTTCAATTTGTTTGACAAATGGTGTTTCCACGGACTTCAGCAAGTTGAGCAATGACTTGAATTTACTGCATGCTAAATTCTCCTTGATAATCCAGTATGCAGCTCGTATGGCAACTGCAGCCCCTTTCTCTTGAGCAGATAGAAGGCGGATCGCTATCTCTTCAGTGTTTTTCTGAAGGGCAGGAACTTTCAAGCTGTCCCTGTGTTCTTTTGTTACTTCATGGTCTGAAAGCGCCGGCTTGCGAAAATTGATGCATCCGCTTGTGAAGGCATTTTTCATGTTTCCATTGTTACATGCAGTGCAAAACATCTTTTCGTTCTCATAACATAACCATTTAAAAGAAAGTGTCCACGCTTGCACAAACTTTCTAGTAGTAGTGGATTCTTCTTTTTCGGCTGGTTCTGCCTGTTTTGTTTGTGCATTATCACACGATGTAGATGGCTGTGGATCGGGAGCGTCGCCGGTCATATCTAGATCTATCACATCTCTCACCTCTCTTCTTTCTTATTCTGTCGCTTGAGAAGCGCTTGTTTGGTCGGATGCATTAGTTTCTTCTCTCACATCTTTAACGGTTTTACCAAAACCGAAGTTTTTCAGCTGTTGCTGCTTTGAATCAGCTTTTATTTTCTTTTTCGGAGGCATCGCCAGTCGGATTCGCGAGTATCGAAAACGAAAGCTGTGTAAGGGAAACCACTCTGCGCATGACAACCAACCAGTGCATGGTTACGACTGCTGGTGCAGACGCACTAACTAAGCCTATCCTTTATTGATCGGTTTCGCAAAGAGGAAAGGGCGAGTGCACTAGGCTAGTCCTTTTTCAAGTTGAATGTCGCGATGTAGGCCTAACGGCCAGTAACGGGTAACGCAGTTATTAAAATGAACGAACGATGTCCGGCCTTTACGCAGCTTCGATCGGACAATGACCGCCTTCATTAAAAAGCAATAAGACATTTGACAGATTGAAGGCAAATTTAATAGGACATTTGGATTTTTTATCGGACAATTGTCCAATGTCCGACGTGGATCTGAGGCCCTGCTGTAAACAAAAGGACTGAAAGTTTCTAGCTTTCCGGTTGTTGCTTTCAGGTATAATTTAATTGTAAAACTAAAAGATTCAAGTAGAATTATTGCCTTAAACCCCGTTTTGGTTTCCTTTTTGATTAGTATTGCTCACTCACCTCGTCATCAGACTACAAATTCTACGATCGACATCTAGTTTTGACGAACGTTTTTCGGTCGTGTTTTCCGGATATGACGTCATTGCCGATGTTTTAAGAGAGCGCATCCCATGTGTAAACAGCATTGTTGAGTGATTTGCGAAAGGTTTGCAAATCTTTTAGGTATTTTGGCGTTTTTTAGTGTCAGTCTCTATCGATCGAATGCTTCTGTTTTTCTCCAAAACCGTAGGCGCCCTCTTCCCATTATGATAGGTTTATAAACGTTTCTCACTGTGATACTTCACGATCGCGAGCTCTTTGTCGTTCGTGAGCGTATATAAAACTGCCGACAAGGTTTGAAGATGAAATATCACTTCAAAATTATGAAAATTGACCAAAAGGCGAGTTATTGTCGCTCAGCGAATGTAGACTGACGGAAGTGGACGAATCGCCAGTAAAGTGGGACATGCCAAAACAAATACCAGAAAACCTGCCTGTTGCATGTCCGTCAATAGAGTTGAAAGATTTGGCTGACGTGCAAGATTTTGATAAAGAAGGTGAGGTAGGAGAGGTGTATGGCCTTGAACTTGTTTCCGTTGGATTGTACAAACAAAAGGTAATTGATGATGTAAAAGATGGCGCGTTTCCTAAACTTAGTCAACTTCATGATGTTACTGTTCCTACTCCTGTAAGTAATGTGCTCTACAGCTTAAAACATGTGGGTAATAAGTGGGTAATTATTCCTACCCCTGTTCCGCTTGCACCTATTCCCATTGTATGGGATGTAAAGTTTGTTTTCATCAGTCCTTATGTTTATTTTACTGATGAAGGTGCCTTAGTATTTAGAAAAGTTGTTAACTCTGAGCCAATGCTTGTAAGTCTTGTGCCAAGCTATTTCGCAGAAATCAATAGCAGAGAAAAACTAAAACTTCAAGAGTATGAAAAACGAAGGTATTTTCTTACAAATAGAAAGGGTAGAACAGATACTTCTATTTTGTTCGTACCAGCAAATTTTACCATAGATAGAGAAGCGACAATAGTTTTTAAAATTCTCATGAGATCTGTGGAAGCTGTGAAAGAAGCAGATATCGCACAGGGAATCAAACTTACGTGGGATAGCTCAGTAGCAGAGTCAACAAAGGTTATTATTGCTATTAGAAAAATCAATACAGATTTTGAAGTTTCGAGTAGTATCCCTGCTGTTAAGGTAGTGATTGATAAACAAATTTATGTTTGTCTAAGTTTCATAAACCTGGAACACATAGATCTTGTTTCATTTTATTACGCTAGCAAATTGTATACCTTTGAAGAGTTGCAAAATAAATTAGAAGATTAAAAAAAATATTTGTCATAAAAAATGCCACCACTGTATCCACAAATACCGCCTGAGCCGCTTGAGCCTATTGTTGCAGATAGATCATTACAGGCAGACTCATTCCGATTAATAAATATTACAGAAGCGTTGAAGTATTTGGAAGGAGAACAAGCAAAATACATGTACACAAGGTGTAAACGACGTTACAAAATGGTTTTCAATTCTGTACACAACACTTCAATGGCCGTGGGTGTGGTTTCAGCTGGATTATCTGTAGGAGGTATAGTTCTGTTTGCAACGGGAGTGGGAAGTGTCATAGGAATTGCTATTGAAGGTGTTGGCCTTGCCACAAGCCTGGCATGCTTTGGTATGGAGGCCCTTAACAAAAGATTTTATACAAAGTTGCAAAAGCATGAAGCCTTGAGTACGCTCGCAGCAGCTAAGCTGAGCAGTATGAAACTTATTATCAGTAAGGCTTTAGAGGATAATAAAGTTGACGATCACGAATTTAAAAAAGTGCAAGATGATTTGGCCAATTACAAACAACAAAAGTCTGAAATACAGAATAAGATGCGTAATCAACCCGTGAACGTTGAAGAGCTAAAGAAATCTTTTTTAGAACAAGGGAAAAAGATAGGTGTAGAAGAAACTATGAAAAAGGTTCAAGGACTTATAAGCAATTGACAATAGCTTTTGGTAATCTATTATTTTTGTCATACTCTTCGCAAAGAGATGTCATGCCTGCCTATCTAACACCATCTGCCCCACCACCAGACTATTACTAAAAAAAAGTTTTTTATTGTCCTTGTAACTTGGGAAATCTGTCTGAGTAAGTTGTTGTCTTGGGTCAATAACTTACAAGTTCTTATGATAAGACACTTGTAAGAACTTGTTTTAAGTCACTTATAATAACTTACGCCAACTAACTTCAAAGTTACCTGTAAAGTTAGTTAGTAGTTGTAGGTGACTTTGGAAATTTGTTAACAAGTGTCTGTAGGTAACTTTGAAAATTTGTTATCAAGTGTGTGTAGTACTTGATGACAATGGTGTTTTTTTTTTTTTATTGTGAGTTGTTAATAAAAAATAACCTTGCTTTTATATTATTGTCTCAGAGATAATTGTATAGATGTACTTGAATTGCCTTTTTTCCTTTCTCTAACGCACATAAACACATACATGAACACACACACACACACACACACGCGCAAGCACGCACATGCAAGCACGCACATACACGTACGCGCACACAAGCACATTCAAACACACATACATGTACACATGCACACACACACACACGCAAGCATGCACATGTACAGACTGGCAGACACACGCAAAATCTTTATTCAACATGCATAAATATTGGACTCCCATCAGAACACATCACCACGCTTCAGTTTGCCACATATAGAACTGTCAACTTTCACATTGCGTGTGTGTTGCGCCTTGTGTCCTATTCACAGGTCTTGCCTCTTAGCAACCGCGGTTTGCTCAAACCGCCCAGGGTGTGAACATAAGATTGATGAGTTCATATTAAGAGATATTTAACTCTGTGTTCTATGACTCTTTTCGGTTGTCAACATCAACAGTCCGCTAAATATAACACTACAGCTAACCTGCAGAGTACGCATGTGCAGAGCTCGGCCGAGTTTTCACAATTTCTGAGTAAGCTATTGCTCAATGATCACGCGACGCACTAACAGATCATTTCAGAAAATGGTAGACTGACAACTTTCGCATTGCGCCTTGTGTCGTATTCACAGGCCTTCACAAAAGATTGAGGAGTTTGTATTAAGATATATTTAACTCTGTGTTCTATGTCTCTTTTCGGTTGCCAACTAGTCAACTTTTATATTAAAAGACATGTAACTCTGTGTTCTATGACTCTTTTCGGTTGCCAACTAGTCATCAACAGACCGCTAATTATAACATGTGGGTAGACTGACAACTTCCGCATTGCGTGTGTTGTGAATCCCCGTTGTACGCAAATTGTCACTGCACACTTAGTCTGCGGCCACGCTGTTTACTGACAGCAAGGACAGCATAGCCGCCTTAGAAACCGCGGTTTGCTCAAACTGCCCAGGGTGTTAACAAAAGACTGAAGACTTTGTATTAAGAGTCATTTAACTCTGTGTTCTGTCTCTGTCTGTTTGGTTGCTACAGACGCTACTGACCGCTAAATATAAAATATGGGTAGACTGGCAAATTCCGCATTGCAGCTAGTGACGTATTTGACTCCTCGCTGTACACAAATGACACTGCCTGTAGTTTGCGGTCGCGCTGTTACCGCCAGTGGTGGTTGCTACGCACAGTCTAGCTTAGAAACCGCGGTTTGCTTAAACCGCATGGTGTAAACATGACACTGAAGACTTTGTATTGAAAGCCATTTTAACTCTGTGGTCTGCCTCTCATTTCTTAGTTGTTTACGAGACGGAAGTGATAACAAATGACTCTGCACCCTGCGCTAATGCCTCGCGGTTTGCTCAAACGGCAAGGCCTAAACAAAAGATTGAAAAGTTTGTAATAAGATTCATTTAACTCTATGTTCTGCCTATCATTTCTTAGTTGTTCACGACACGAAAGTGATACAAATGGCTCTATTTGAGAAGGCTTAGTCTTCTGTTTATACACCCCTGCTGTAACGCCGCGCCAATAGTGGTGGTTGGAAAGGCCAGTTCTACCTTACTGAGAAACGCGGTTTGCTCAAACCGCAGGACATAAACAGAAGATTAAGGAGTTTGTATTAAGTGACATTTAACTCTGTGTTCTGCCTCTCATTTCTTAGTTGTCCACGACATGAAAGTGATACAAATGGCTCTATATTATGAGAAGGCTTAGTCTTCTATAACGCCGATAGCGGTGGTTGGCCAAGGCCATGTTCTGTTTACGCCATGCGCTAACTACGTAAATAGCACGCTGACAAGCTTTCAGTCACTGCGCAAAATTGAAGGCTTGTCAGTCTTGTAGCCGGTTGTACACACTCGGCTAGGCCGCGATAGATCAGTAAGTTTTTCTTTTGAGTCTCGGCTCATGACAGGCTAACCTTTTTGTTGTTTCAACATAACGCACCATAGTAATATTCTGCAAGATTTAGCCTTAGCACTGACTGATTATGAAGTCCGGAATTTGTGGTATTTCCAATGACGAACACAAATGAACACATCCTTACACAGCAACGAGAAACGACACAATGGCGAAATACTTTGTCATGTGACCAGTCAAGGCTGGTTGGCACGTGATGTTGCTAATAGAAACATTGACGTCACTTCTGCTTGGTGGGGTGTTGATGTGGAATGTAAATAGAACTTGTTTGGACATGTTACGACTATCGGGAATTTCCGTATCTAGTAATAGTAGGCTGGTGGATAGGCAAACCATTTCCTGGTAACAGCTGATAGTTGTTTTAGTAAAGGTAAGGTTATAAACGCTGACCACTAAGGCGTTTAAAAAGTCAATGGCAGCATTAATTATTTAGGTGGGGTGGGGGATCTGGCTTAATAATTGTGGGTTGGCAGCTGATCAAAAATAGTAGCTTGAATGATTTCAGAAGTGGAACTAGTACGGCTAGGTAATAAAGGCATTGGGGGTAATTGGTGGAATTCGTTTGTCTAAATACGGAGAGGATCAAATAAATCTATAGATTTTTAAATAGGATTCTCAGGAGCCCCACATTATTTATCTCTATTACGCAGCTTGTGTAATAATGTGTAATAATGTATCGAGACATTTGTATAATAAGTAATGAGGGTTAGGATTAGGTTGAAACACGCGTATTATGTATGCAGGTGTAGAGGTGGGTGTGAATGTGTAAGTGCCGCTCAGTTCAGTTCATAAAAGATGTTTATGTCTGAGATGTGTAAGAGTTATGTGTAAAGATTTTGTAGTGTTTACTTTTGTCCATTTGGAATTTGTAGCTGTGCAAGTGCAGGGAGAAAATGTTCATAATTATGTTATAAGGTTTTCATGTCTTGTTTGTACTATTTGTTATAAGTGTACCACAACCGAATTTCTCTTTCCGAGATAATAAAGTATTCTTATTCTTATGTTTTTCTGTGTGTGAGAGAGCGAGGGAGACGGGCTTTTGCGCAATAGCTCACCAGTTAAAGAATCAGTATCATGGAAAGGACACACACACTGTCACAACACATTTAATGAGGAGAGAGCGAAATGAGTTAATTTATTTTAAAGGACATACAGATGATGCAGTTTTTCAAATAAATCTGCGGACCCTCTATAATGCTAGGATGGGGGTCTGTGTACCCTCTAAAATTTATACCTGGGGGTCTACAGACCCTTTAACCTGTTGTGAAAACAGAAGCCGGGTTTTTCTCTCTATTCTGGGGCATGTGTTTCTGTCTACCCTTTGTCCATTCACCTGTATTTGCCTTTTTAAAACTCTCCCTACTGTCTGCACTGCCTGTAGCTCTTGATATTGGATGTGTGTTGCTAAATGGTCTTAGCTTTATTTATGCCCCATGTTGTAGGTTTATTTAATGTATTTGACCGGCTGGCGACATACATTCAATTTTCTGTTTAGTTTTTCTTCACAAGCAGTGCAGGCACGTCCTGAGAAAGCCTTGTTGCTGTCGGGACGTTAAGCAATGTACAATCAATCAATCTCTACTTACAAAAAATAAATAAATAAAAATCCCACCACAGTTCACATAGGGATTTCGTCAGTTATTTCTCCACTTTATACTATCAAAAGCCTGAAGTCAGGACATAAACATTAACTGTTATTATTGTCTGTTCAAATATTTGTTCTCAATGCCTCTGGGCAGAAAACACTCTTAACATTGGGCGCCAAACACTTGTGGTACATTATATTGTTGAGTTGGGCTATTTTCAGTAGTAAAGTTTTCAGTTTTGGCTAGTAACATTTTCAGTTTGGCTAGTAAAACTTGGAAGTCACTAGCCAAAGGCTGGTGAGCAAAATTTTAGTCTTTCAGGGCTGCTCAAGTCTTGTAGTGAAAGTGAAACTCGTATCATTTTAATATAAAATTGGGTAAAAACAAAATTATATGCCATAACAAATGATGTTTGACAAACCAGTGACTCGTAATAGTCGTATGCACAGTGCACTACATCCCTTTTAGAATTCACTGGCACATTGGCAGATCTGCAAGTCTTTTTCAAAAAGAGATATTTCAATATCAGAATCATCAATCAAAGACAAAAGGTAGAGACCCTTGTCAGCGAGGACAATACTCTGCATAGAAGGAACTTTGTGGGTTATGGTTCATCCCATCTTGTTAGGCTTCAGCTTGTATGTGTGTGCATAGCTTAAACTGGTATAAAGGTAGTGTGTGATTGTGTATACTATACATGTGTATAGTATAACTTTTGTAATACACTTAGTTCTGATTGAAATTGCTGTTGAAATTGTCAGTAGCATTAACTGATTACCTGGGTACTATCTTTGACCACAAACTCTCATGGAATGAAAATACCGAGGTCATTGTTAAGAAAGGTCAGCAGCGGTTATACTTTTTACGTAAACTTAATTCATTTTCAGTGGACAAATGAATTTTGATCCTGTTCTATAAATCTTTTATTGAAAGTGTGTTGTCTTTTTATTTGTTGGTATTCCAACTTGAGTATCAAAACCAAAAATGCGCTGGACAGGATCATAAGGGTTGCATCCAAAATCAAAGAAGCTGGCAGTGTTTTGTAGAGAGACAAATAGTGAAAAAGGAGTACTGTATTCTGGCTAGCAATGATCATGTTCTGACCGCCGAGTTTGACTGTCTCCCCTCGGGACGTCAGTTCCGCTGTCTAGCATGTAGGACAAGCAGACAGAAATTCCCTTTTGTCCCTACTGCAATTCATCGTATTAATGATGCCTAAGTGTGTGTGTGCGCGTGCTCGTGTATTATGTAGCAGCAATTGTGAGCTTTTTCTGTACGAGCTTTCTTTTATAAGTGATAATGCCAGGAACTTTTTATCCCCCTTAAATTTCTGGTTACCAAATCTAATTAATTACTTTAACTTTTAATCACTTTATATTTTGTATAATTTAATTCTATTATTTTTTCTTGTGTAATTTCATTTTAAAATAATTATATTATTATTGTTGAATTAAATAGTTAAATTAATTATCTTTTTACTGTTTTTACTGCTGTGCATTGTGTGGTGAAATGTGCACTATGTTTTTTTACATAAATTTTATTTATTAATGTTATACTGTTTTTAAATACATTAGATTTTAATTGAATTGATTGTTTGTATCGTTAGTCATTGTGTGTGCATGTTTTAATGTAAGTTTTGTGTTAAGTCACTGAGCCTGTCGGACCAATTTAATTGCCTCTAGCGAAATAAATATAGTTTTTTTTTTTATTATTGAACTGATTCTGGGGATTTGGTGCAATATAAATGTGCTTTAATATTCTTATTAATACTATTAATATTACTATAACTGTGTGCAAAATATCTAGTAAGACTAAGAATAATAAAAAATGCGGATCAACCGGTTTTCGTAGAAAGACCATTTTTTCCATCAATGTGTAGTCTAATAAGAATGTCCCGAAAACTGCCTTGAGATAATCTTAATAGAGAAAATGTCCTAAAATTTACGGCTTGTTCGCCCACACCATGAGTTCTAGTCACTGCCACAAACAAGCACACGGCGCTTGATGCCGAAAGTACATTCTCTCCATTAGGTTTGTATAACTAGATGTGATGTAATTTGTATCTTGTTACTTCTTTGTCATAACTTGGGGCCCGTCCTCCCATGATGTCATGTGAACGTGCTCCGACCAGCTGCATTTCAATATACTGTATTTTCAGTATGGTAGACAAATGGAAAGACATCCTTCGCAGAAAAATCTGGATAAAAAAAGCATCCAATCATTTAGCTCTTTGGGTGTCGGTAGCCGTGTTAGTCACAATGATCCCTGCAGGACTAAAACATTGTGACTAAAGCCGCTGTTGACATCCAATCATTTACCTCTTTGGGTGTCGGTAACCGTGTTAGTGGCAATGATCCCTGCAGGACTAAAACATTGCGACTAAAGCCGCTGCTAACATCCAATCATTTAGCTCTTTGGGTGTCGGTAGCCGCGTTAGTCGCAATCATTCCTGCAGGACTAAAACATCGCAACCAAAGCCGCTGTTGACATCCAAAGGGTTAGGAACACAGAGGCCAGTGAAATGTTCACATCTGTGATAACATTTTGGAGGTTATGTGACGACACCAACGTCACCCCACCACACCCAACTGCCTTGTAATCTTGTTGGTTGCATTCAGTACTGATGTAATTATCCTGGTTGTGTTTACGGACTGTAGAGTGGCTTGGATGGATGTTTTTGTTGTGCTGTCTGTCCTGATGACAGACAATTGAAAATCCTAGTGGAAAGCCTGTTGAAATAGAGTGATAAAAGCAAGTTGTCCCCAGCGACCTGTGATGTGCCTGTTCCCACCTTCCCCTCTGTAAGTACAGAAGGATGATCAGGTTGTCAAACGTGCAGTAGAAAACATCCCATTATTACAGTGACAGATTTGCAGGGGATGTAATGGCCTTGCTCCCCACACAAGATTGTGACAGCTCTAAGCTGTAGGCTGTCCCAATCTTGTTACATCCACAAGTACAGGTGGTGGGATGATTTGCCTGCAGTGTGCTGTTTATCCTACCTAGTTGATGAAGGCATATTGTGCCCAGTCGCCTTTGTACAGTAGTCACACAGCTCTAAGATGGTACAGTGGAGTCCGCTTAACACGAATTTCTGGGGACACGGAAAATCACTTCGTGTTAACCGTATTTCGTGTTAACCAATATGGCCTCAAAATTGATCACGGCCCTCAAGGAGAAAGTGTGTAAGACGTGTGCGTGAATGAGTACCAGGTTAAAAGTGCACATTATCGTACTTTCTATGCATACCTTCAGCTCGCTAGGAAAACACAAGGAAACGTGTACAGCTCGAGTATTTAATGTAAATCCATCAGGCAAAATCCATACTAAGTTACAATCCTCAGGTAAAAGCAACACAGGCTGAAGTACAATCCCGCATCGGTAATGAGGGTTGTGTTGGTACACGAATGATACAACATGAATACAGTACGGAAATGCTAGCCAATGAGAAGACAGATTACAACAGAAGAAGGCTATTCAGCCAATCACAGACTAGAGTTCGCTCTGATCTGTCATGTGTACTTCCACAGCGCGAGAGCGACACGTGAATTGGTTTTCTGTGAATGGAATCTGTGTTCGTGTTAAACAGGTGAATAATAGTGAAATTGCTCTGGTTGGGAACCGAAACCAGCTTCATGTAAAGCGAAATTTCGTGTTAAGCATTTCGTGTTATCAGTGAAATTTTAATACAGAATAAGAAGGCCGTCGGCCGGGAATGCAAAAACTGTTCGTGTTAACCGGAATTTCGTGTAAAGCGAGTTCGTGTTAACTGGACTCCACTGTATAAGAGATTCATACAATGTATGCAGTATCAGTATTTTCTGGTGTTAACATTTAACACGTTTTCACAACACAGCTCTAAGATAATAATAATAATAATAAATTACTTTATTTATAATGCGCTTATCTTATAATAATTATAACTCTAAGCGCGCACTCACAACTCGCACACGCATGCGCACGCTTTAGACAATGACTCACATACCACAAATAGTGAAAATACATTACGACGGTCAGCTTGGGGTGGGGAGTGTGGTGATATAGTGCTAGAACTGTTGAAAGAGGTGAGTTTTGAGGGCAGCCTGGAAGGAGGAGAGAGAGTGTTTCTGACGGAGAGAGAGTGGGAGAGTGTTCCAGGTGGATGGACCGTATACTGAGAAGGAGCGGGGGCCAAAAGTGCTGAGTTATGGTGCGGGGGATGAGGAGGCAGAGAGGGTCGGAGGCGGGGCGGAGCGAGCGGGAAGGAGTGTAGGGGTGAGGTAAGTTGGAGATAGGTAGGAGCGTAGTTGTTCAGCGATTTGTAGCAGAGAGACAGAATCTTGTATTGGATGCGTTGGGGGATGGGGAGCCAGTGAAGGAGCTTGAGCAGGGGAGTGATGTGGTCGGATTTTTTCTTTCTGAGGTCGAGGCGGGCAGCATTGTTCTGGACGCTCTGGAGAGTGAGAGTGGTGGAGTGAGGAAGGCCGGAAAGGAGAGAGTTGCAGTAGTCAATGCGAGATAAGATGAGAGAGACAGCGAGTTTGGTGGCAGCTTCGGTAGTGAGGTATTTTCTGATCTGACTGATGCGGCGGAGGTGGAAATAACATGCCTGGGCCGTGGCGGAGATGAAGCTGGTCATGGAAAGAGAGGAATTGAGGATAACGCCAAGGTTCTTGACCGAGTCAGAGAGGGAGATAGGGGTGCTGTCGAGTTGAAGGTGGAGAGAGGGAGGGAGCTGGGAAAGTTTCTGGCGAGTGCCTACCAGCATGGCTTCCGTTTTGTCGTCGTTCAGTTTGATCTTGTTTGCTGTCATCCAGTTTTTCACGTCTTCATAGCAGTCAGCCGTGCGAGTCAGTAGTGTCTTGAGTATTGTGGAGTTTGTCTTTGTCTAGTAGTTGTGAGTCGTCAGCGTAGAGGTGGTGGTGTATGTGGTGAGACTGGATGATGATGGACAGGGGAGAGGTGTAGAGTGTGAAAAGGACCAGGCCCAGGACGGACCCATGTGGAACGCCGCAGGAGAGCCTGACTGGGTTGGAGGAGACGCCGTCGATGGTGACGGACTGCTATCTGTCGGAGAGGTAGGAGAGAAACCAGGAGTGAGCAGAGTCAGTGATGCCAAAGGAGTGGTGAAGGCGGTGGAGGAGGATAGAGTGGTCTATGGTGTCGAAGGCGGCAGAGAGATCGAGTAGCGTAAGAAGGGAGATGTTGCCCGGGTCGGTGGAGAGAAGCAGGTCATTTAGGATATGTAGAAGGGCTGTTTCAGCGCTGTGATGTTTGCGATAGGCAGACTGGAAGGGACTGAGGAGGTTGTTGTCGGCGAGGTGGAGGTTGAGTTGGTTGAAGACAACCTTCTCAAGAAGCTTGGACAGGAAAGAGAGATTGGAGACTGGGCGGTAGTTCTTCTTGAGTTCGTTTTGGTCGAGTTTGTGTTTTTTGAGGAGAGGACGGACGATGGCGGACTTGAAGATATCGGGGACAGAGCCATTCTCTAGAGATGTGTTGATCATGTCGGTAATGAAGGGCAAAAGTTTTGGGAGGCCGTCCCGGTAGAGAAAAGCTGGGAGGGGGTCTAGTTCACAGGTTTTGAAAGGCATGGACTTTATGGTCTTGAGGACTTCATCCTGAGAGACGGGGCGGAAGGACAAGAGGGGAGTGCCAGAAAAGGAGGGGGGGGTGGGGGGTCAGGAAGGCAAGGTGAAGAAGGCAGAGTGTCGAGTGTGTTGCGCAGAGTTTGGATTTTGTCGGAGAAATAGGAGGAAAAACCGGACGGAAGTTCTTCTTTGCTGTGTGTGTTGGGAAGAGAAGAGTCTTTAGAAGTGCCTAGGAGTGTGTTCATGGTAGCGTAGAGGGTTTTGGAAGAAGTGGATTCCAGGATTTTGTTTTGAAGGTGTTTACGTTTGGAGTCGGAGATCATTCTGCAGACTTTGGATCTGGTGGTTTGGAAGATCTCTCTGTGAACGGTGAGGTCAGATGAGTGCCAGCGGCGTTCCGCTTGTCGACCCTCGCGCTTGGCCTCAGCTATGTCGTCAGTGAGCCAGGGGGAGGGGAGTCGGTTGGGTATGGAGCAGGTGGAGACAGGGGCCTGGGTGTCTAGAAGTTTTCGAAGGGGGGAATCGAAATGGGATGCAAGATCGGGAGAGGGGGCGGGGTCCAAGAGAAGGTCGACAGCTTCGTCGAAGAAGTTCTCTCGGTTGACAGATTTTAGTTTGCGACGAGAGACTAAGAGCTTGGGTTTTTTCGGGGGAGGTAGGTTGAGGGCGACAAGAATAGTGAGGTGGTCAGATGGAAGCACAGAAGAGGTGTCAGAGTCGAGGAAGAGTTGATCGGAGGTGCGGGTGATGATCCAGTCTGTGGGTGGGTTTAGTAATGTGTTGTGTAAGATTGTGGTTTGAAAGTGATGTGCAAAGGCGTTTTGTGTCAGGGTGGTCGGGTTTGTCGAAGTGGAAGTTAAAGTCGCCAAGAAGGATGTGTTTTCCGGGTCGTGTGCTGTAGTGGTCGAGGAGGAGGTCAAACTCGGTGAGGAACATGGAGTTTGTGAGTTTGTTTTGAGAGCTTGGAGGGGGGCGATAGATACATGAGATGATGAGGGACTGGCCAGGGAGTGTTGCTACGGCCTCGACAGATTCAAAGGAGGGATGAGCAAAAGGGAGAGACTGAGAGAAGGAGAGGTGAGCAGAAAGACAGTCCCTGTAGATGATGGCAATGCCACCCCCTCTGGAAGCACGCGGGAAGGAGCCACGTTTCGGTGATCACGACAACATCTAGGTCATTGTCTAGAATGAAATCTGAAATCACGTCGGCTTTGCCATCTTTGCAGACAGACTGTGCATTGAACAGACACAGTTTTAGGTTGGATGAGTCAGAAGAGGAAGAGGGAGAAGAAACGGATGAAGAAGAGGACAAAGGAAGAGGAGGGTAGGGAGGGGGAAAGAGGATGGATGGGGGAAGGAGGGGGGAGGAGGAGGAAGGGGAGTAGGAAAAGCTGAGGGAGGGGGAGGGCGAAGGGGAGGAGAAAGGGGGGAGAGGGGACGAGGAGGAAAAAGCAGGCGAAGGAGGAGGGGGTGAGGGGAAGGAGGGGGAGGGGGCGGCTGAGGAGAGCAGGGAGCGGAAGATGAGCAAGAGAGGAAAAGAAATGGGAGAAGAAGGGAGGTGGAGAAATCGAGGAGGCGGGGGGAGGCGGATGGGGTGGAAGGGCATAGGAAAAGGGGAAGAAGTGTGTGTTTGTGATGGTGATTCCCGCCTTTTGCTAATTCCACCCCTGTGGCCTTTCTTTCGCGATCAGATGCCGCGTAAGGCATCTGCAACACTGTCAGCGGCACCGGCTGCGCAGTAGGTGGCGTGGCGACATAGAGATAGCAGTTGTTGTCATGTGTATTTGATGAGCATGATTGTTTGTTAGGACAAGAAAGGGGAAGACGAGAAGAGGGTTCAGTAGGTTGTGTGTGTATGTGTGTGTGTGTGTGTGCCGGTGTGTGTGTGAGCGGTGTGGTAGGGGAGCGACCTGATTTCCGGTCGGTCAGCGACGAGATCGGGCAATGGTGCCGAAAGTGGGGAGGGGGAGATGTCGACGGGAGAGCACACGTAAACCTATAGAACGGTAGGAACACGAACGAGTTTACAACAACCAAGCAGCAGATGCAACCACGGGTGGCAAACAGACTCACACAAACACTTCACACACTAGCACGCAGCACATGTAAACAGGGTGGCGGAAAGGCCCGGCGAACCCACGCTGCGGAAGAAACTAAATGGCGACATAAACAAAGTTCAAATGACAGACACAATTCAATATGATACCACTCAAACAGCAACCAGATCCGACGAAACACAAGCATAATCCTCATCAGCGCACTCTTATACGATACTCAGCAGACTTTCAGCACACGAAACACAGTACATCCAACGAAAAACCACTAAAACACTGGGAGCGAAAAACACATGGTAGGTCGCACAAACAAGATGGTATAAGAGATTCATGCAATGTATGCAGTATCAGTATTTTCTAATCTGGTGTTAACATTTAACATGTCTTCACAACACAGCTCTAAGATGGTATAAGAGATTCATACAATGTATGCAGTATCCTTATTTTCTGGTGTTAACATTTAACACGTCTTCACAACACAGCTCTAAGATGGTATAAGAGATTCATACAATGTATGCAGTATCAGTATTGTCTGGTGTTAACATTTAACACGTCTTCACAACACAGCTCTAAGATGGTATAAGAGATTCATACAATGTATGCAGTATCAGTATTGTCTGGTGTTAACGTTTAACACGTCTTCACAACACAGCTCTAAGATGGTATAAGAGATTCATACAATCTATGCAGTATCAGTATTTTCTGGTGTTAACGTTTAACACGTCTTCACAACACAGCTCTAAGATGGTATAAGAGATTCATACATATAATGCAGTATCAGTATTGTCTGGTGTTAACATTTAACACGTCTTCACAACACAGCTCTAAGATGGTATAAGAGATTCATACAATGTATGCAGTATCAGTATTGTCTGGTGTTAACGTTTAACACGTCTTCACAACACAGCTCTAAGATGGTATAAGAGATTCATACAATCTATGCAGTATCAGTATTTTCTGGTGTTAACGTTTAGCACGTCTTCACAACACAGCTCTAAGATGGTATAAGAGATTCATACATATAATGCAGTATCAGTATTGTCTGGTGTTAACATTTAACACGTCTTCACAACACAGCTCTAAGATGGTATAAGAGATTCATACAATGTATGCAGTATCAGTATTGTCTGGTGTTAACGTTTAACACGTCTTCACAACACAGCTCTAAGATGGTATAAGAGATTCATACAATCTATCCAGTATCAGTATTTTCTGGTGTTAACGTTTAACACGTCTTCACAACAGAATCTTATGGTTAACCTCTTAACCTCATGACCGTATTTCCAAACTTTTGGGGTTAGGTACTTTTTAGTTCCCACGGCCACCCTGGTCAGCCCCACAGGGTGGGTTTTCCCCCTCTATTCTGGGGCATGTGTTTCTGTCTACCCTTGGTCCATTCACCTGCATTTTTCTTTTTAAACTCTTCCTACTCTGCGCTGGTGTTGCTAAATGGTCTTAGGTTTATTAGCGTAATAGACCGGCTGGCGCATACATTCAATTTTCAGTTTAGTTTTCTTTTTTCACAAGCAGTGCAGGCACGTCCTGAAAGTCGTGTTGCTGTTGGGACGTTAATCAATGTACAACCAACCAACCAATCCAAACTTTTGGAGGCGTTGTCAATTACTAAATATTATGTACCAGTTGTAGATGGATTGACCATGATCATTTCCAAACTTTTGGAGGCGTTGTCAGTGACTGTACCAGTTGTAGTAGATGGATTGATCATGATAGTTCAAGGGTTGTGACAGATGAGCTTGGTGCCTTCAGGTGCCACACTACCCTTGAATTATCATGGTCAATCCATCTCCTGCTGCAGGGTCGTGGGGTTATACAAGTTAAACTGTTGAAGCTTATTAAATCTCTTTACAACAATGGGGGGGGGGGGGGGGTGACTCGGTGGTAGAGTGTTCTCTTGACCAGGATGTTGCGGGTTCGTATCCAGCTGGCGTAATGTTCAGACCCTATCGGGTGCTGCGTTTTTTAAATCACCTTCATGGTGGACAAGAGAGGTTAAGCCCTCAACGTGTAATTTTGTGTGTGTGTGTGTTTTCAACAGATGCTTGTGATATTGTATACGTGTATTATGTGCCATGGAACTGTGTGCCTTCATTACAGAGGCAGCTGGGGGCTAAATGTGTGTGTTTTCAACAGATGCTTGTGATATTGTATACGTGTATTATGTACCATGGAACTGTGTGCCTTCATTACAGAGGCAGCTGGGGGCTAAAGTTTAAGGTCATGTGAAACTGGGGATGTGATCCGACTGCACTTGTCATTTTGTACTGGAGGGTTGATATGAAACTGGGGATGTGATCCGACTGTACTTGTCATTGTGTACTGGAGGGTTGATATGAAACTGGGGATGTGATCCGACTGTGCTTGTCATTGTGTACTGGAGGGTTGATTTGAAACTGGGGATGTGATCCGACTGTGCTTGTCATTTTGTACTGGAGGGTTGATATGAAACTGGGGATGTGATCCGACTGTGCTTGTCATTGTGTACTGGAGGGTTCACATGAAACTGGGGATGTGATCCGACTGCTCTTGTCATTTTGTACTGGAGGGTTCATATGAAACTAGGTCACATAAAGCGCTTACATTTATTACATGTTGCATTTCCCTCCTGTGTGATGTACTACTACTAGTGTTGTGTTTTGTGTTGACCAGGCACCTTGATTTGAGCTGAACTGAGGACTTCTGGGCACTACTGTGGACACAAGATGGAGTCACATGACCTGCTGGTGACCAGGCACCTTGATTTGAGCTGAACTGAGGACTTCTGGGCACTACTGTGGACACAAGATGGAGTCACATGACCTGCTGGTGACAGCAGACGTGAAGATAGAGATTGATGTGGCAGAGGAAGATGAGACTTGCATAAAGCAAGAATATGATATCGGTACGTACGCACTTATGTGTACAGCAAATCTCTTTATACAAACACTTACTTTTACTTACTTACATATTCAAGATTCAGACAATTTATGGTGTCAGTCTGGGTGACAAAGCTTAATTCATTAGGATCAGTATGCTAAAAAAGTGAAACCCCACCCAGGTCTGACCTGGATACTAGGGTGGGGTTAAATACGTTTTAGTTCCCAGGGTCACCCTGGTCAGCCTCACAGGGTAGGTTTTCCCCTCTATTCTGGGGCATGTGTTTCTGTCTACCCTTGGTCCATTCACTTTAATTTTCCTTTTTTAAAGTCTCTCTACTGTCCGCGCTGCCTGTAGCTCTTGATATTGGATGTGTGTTGCTAAATCAGGGTCCGTATGGTCTGTGAACTTTTGCGAAAGTTGTTAAAAAATGACAAGGCTTTTGCAGGGCCCTGGAAAGTCTGTCAATTTTAGTCCTTTTCCTTAAAATCTGTGAAAGTTTTTTAAAAAAATACAAAGTGCTTGCAAACTTTTGTCTACTTCTTTTTTTTTTTTCTCCCCCAATTTGTGACTATTTCCATTGTGAACGATCATGCTGGCACTTGTTGCAAGTGATCTATATTTAGCTGTCATCACAAAGTGTGACTGCAGGGCCTTTCTGCCGAACATTCTGATTGGCTGTTTACGCTTCTGCCGAGCTCCGCCATTTGCTAAGCGTTCTTTTATTTTGGTATCTTTTCATGCATTAGGCACGAAAGCTTCAAATGAGCTGCTGATACAGAGTGATCTAATTAAAGTGTGTAATAATTATCCTATAATCATAATAATCCACCTGTCTCCAATCACCTCGTTGTGGCGAGAGGCGTTGAAAATCAAGAAACAACAACAAAAGTGTGTAAACCTTCCATTCTTCAGTTTGGGTTTGTGAAACGTTTATGAAAAGTTTGTGAACTTCATCCCTGCTTTTCTGTAAGGACCCTGTAAATGGTCTTGGCTTTATTTAGGCCCCATGTCGTAGTTTATTTAACGTATTGGACCGGCTGGCGACATACATTCAATATTCTGTTTAGTGTTTTTGTCACAGGCAGTTCAGGCACGTCCGGGGGCGTAAGGGGGGGGGGGGGGGGGGCGAGGGGGGTGGGTGGGGGTGGGGGGGGCGGCCAAGGGAGGTGAGGGGGGGCAGGGCGGATGGGGGTGGGTGGGTGGGGGCACGCGAGGCATTGATTCCGGGGGCAGAAAACTCGAACAGCGGGGATCACAGTACACAATGTTGGCGGGCCAAAGCCCACATCCACCGATACCAGCTTCAGAATGTGGTCTCAAACATGTCAGGGTTCGACTTAACTTTTCACACCACTCCCATCTCCATTTCATTCTCACTCCCGTTTTATTAAAAGTTTAGCCGCGAGCAACAATGTGTGCTGTGTCGCCAGACGCCATCTTGGAAAAACGAAGTTTACCTAAAGTTAACGATAAACGAATCTGACAACTTGTGGACCTGCGCCGTTTAAAAACCACGACTGTTTCGGAATTTTTTCGGGTTTTTTTTCCCGACGCGGAATTGCATTTTTTTTAAAAAGTGGATTTAAAAAAAAATTAACCCTGATATCCTCGGAAAAGCGGAAGATTTTGACCCATTAAAATTAATTGTCTCACTTTTAAGTATCCCACCCCCACCCCTCGTGCGACAAAAAAAACCCAAACATTCAAAGGCTGCTTGGCATTTCATACAGAGATCACATCACGAACGAGGAAGTGGGAAGCAGAATCAAGCAAGCCATCAGGCCCTATGAAGACATATTAGCCATTATGAAAAAACGCAAACTGAAGTGGTATGGGCATGTCACGCGTTCAGCAGGGCTTGCCAAAACAATCCTGCAAGGCACTGTGCAAGTAGGACGAAGGAGAGGAAGACAAAGGAAAAGATGGGAGGACAATATCTCAGAGTGGACAGGACTGAAGCTGAGCGATACGCTAAGAATGGCAGAGAACAGAGAGGAATGGAGGGAGCTGGTTGCCAAGTCATCAGTGGTGCCCCAATGGTCGGCAAGACTACGGAATATAGATAAATAGATAGATAGATCATTGTATTAAGTGTGGCTGTGAAGTTGTAAATAGTATTTGAGAAAAAATAAATTATGTCAAGATACAGCTATTTTGCATATATTTCCGGATCCCCTCTGACCTTGACCTTTTTGTGAGAGTTCACTGAAATTGGTATGCTTAGGAAGGTCTTGCCACAAAATATCTTTGAGGCAAGTTTGAAGACTATATCTTGAATAGTCTCCGAGAATATGCCAACGTTAAAGTTTACGACAGACGACGGAGGACGGACACTGGCCCAGAACACGGCTCGCTTTTGCTTCACACGTGAGCCAAAAAAAGCCATATCTTGGCAAAAGACTTTTTCCCCCCCACAAATACTATTCACAACTTCAAACCAAAACTGGCTACAGAGATACCTGATGGTATTACCTGTCTGTGCATACTAATTTGGATGAGCCAGTGGAAAGGTCAAGGGTCACAAGAGTTCGGCAAATGTGTGTAAAATGCCAGTTTTTGATAAAATTGTATTTATTATCAGCATTTTTGCCACAAAGGTCACACATGTAAATCGGTCATACATTATGAGCCATAAGGGTTTTGCCTTTCTTGTTTACATAAATGTAGCAATTACTTTTGTTTAGAAGAAATATGAGGCGATTTTCTACAATAGTTTAAGCAGCAGATTTAGCGGTTTGAAGAAAGAGATGAATGTCAGATGCTGTGTGCAAGAATATGGTTGGTGTTGTGCAAGAATATGGTTGGTGTTGTGCAAGAATATGGTTGGTGTTGTGCAAGAATATGGTTGGTGTTGTGCAAGAATATGGTTGGTGTTGTGCAAGAATATGGTTGGTGTTGTGCAAGAATATGGTTGGTGTTTAGAACTGCAGCTTTGCAACACAGCTACATGTGCAGTTTTGATATTGGCGAGTGATTCTGTAAAAAATGTTTGTTTTGTATGGCCATTGTGATATTCAAAAACAATTTGTTAGATGAAAGAGGCACCGAATATGTACACCTGTCCGTGTTTTTACAAATAATTGTTTTAATGCATGATGCAACAAAATGACGACTGTTTCAAGGGTGTACATGATTATGATCACTGACAGGAATGAACCTACACTGGTGTGGCCGTGTTTACCACCTCTGTACATCCTGCTTCAAAGGCAGGGGAGGGTGTGGTTTCCATGGTTCATTTGGTGTCACATCTTCTGTTGGCAGTAAAAGAACAGCAATAAAAAAAAAAACAACAACATGAAACTAATAAACCTGTGAATACGCAAATACACAGGCACAGTCTTGCGGCCCGGCGTGAGGCGGCCTTAGCTGCTGCTCAGCGTTAAACTCAAATGACTAATAACTAATACTCTTATGGCGTTTGAGTGTTTTTAAAGCCTTTTACAGAGATGTTTGTAAAAAGCTGAGGCTGCACCTGACAACAAAGATTGACATGCGTATTAACTCATGCTGCTCCAGACACACCACAGCAAGATACGGATCCACCATGATAGTTCAAGGGTCATGCCAGAATAGCTTGGCGCCTATGGGCTAACTCATTCTGCTCCAGACACACCACAGCAAGATACGGATCGACCATGATAGTTCAAGGGTCATGCCAGAATAGCTTGGCGCCTATGGGCTGACTCATTCTACCCCAGACACACCACAGCAAGATACGGATCGACCATGATAGTTCAAGGGTCATGCCAGAATAGCTTGGCGCCTATGGGCTGACTCATTCTGCTCCAGACACACCACAGCAAGATACGGATCCACCATGATAGTTCAAGGGTCATGCCAGAATAGCTTGGCGCCTATGGGCTGACTCATTCTGCTCCAGACACACCACAGCAAGATACGGATCCACCATGATAGTTCAAGGGTCATGCCAGAATAGCTTGGCGCCTATGGGCACCAAGCTATTCTGGCATCACCCTTGAACTATCATGATCGATCTGTGTCCTGCACTGCAAAGCGGTATTCAGAGGACAACGGCAAAATTTGGGGATTTTCGGTCTTGGGGTATAAGGAGTTAACAAACCATAACGATTTCATTTCAAGAACCAGCACCATGCAAAGCCATTTAAAGCAAATAAGAAGGAAAAGCCTTCTTTCAGTGAATCAAAAGACTTACCTAGCCTACAAAGTGTAAACGTCTCCTACTGCTCGTTGGACTGTGAGGGAAGTCCATACTTGCCTAAGCTTCCACGTTTATTCTTGGGGACTTCAGTGGATGCTATCTCTCTCCGACTGCCTCCCTCATTATCAGCAGTATGTCAACTGCAAGGCGAGAAAAGACACAATTTTCGACAAGTGTTACGGGAATGTCGCCCTTGACTACAAAGCTGTCAGGAAACCTCCACTCGGCACTGCTGATCATTGTGTGGTGCCTCTGCTGCCCATGTACAAAATCAAACTGAAATCTGTTCAAACAAAGGAGAAAACCATCAAGGAGTGGACTTAAGACACTGCGGCACAACTTCAGGGGTGCTTTGAGTGCACAGACTTCAGACACTGCGGCACAACTTATAAGTGCACAGACTGGTCAGTGTTCCTGAACAGGATTCAGTCACTAGAGGAAACTGTAGACAGCAGTCAGTCACTAGGGGAAATTGTAGACAACAGTCAGTCGCTAGAGGAAACTGTACACAGCAGTCAGTCGCTAGGGGAAACTGTAGACAGCAGTCAGTCGCTAGAGGAAACTGTAGACAGCAGTCAGTCGCTAGAGGAAACTGTAGACAAGAGTCAGTCTCTAGAGGAAACTGTAGACAGGAGTCAGTCGCTAGAGAAACTGTAGACAGCAGTCAGTCGTTAGGGGAAACTGTAGACAGCAGTCAGTCGCTAGGGGAAACTGTAGACAGCAGTCAGTCGCTAGAGGAAACTGTAGACAGCAGTCAGTCGCTAGAGGAAACTGTAGACAGCAGTCAGTCACTAGGGGAAACTGTAGACAGCAGTCATTCGCTAGAGGAAACTGTAGACAGCAGTCAGTCAGTATAGGAAACTGTAGACAGCAGTCAGTCAGTATAAGAAACTGTAGACAGCAGTCAGTCGCTAGGGGAAACTGTAGACAGCAGTCAGTCGCTAGAGGAAACTGTAGACAGCAATCAGTCTCTAGAGGAAACTGTAGACAGCAGTCAGTCGCTAGAGTAAACTGTAGACAGCAGTCAGTCGCTAGGGGAAACTGTAGACAGCAGTCGCTAGAGGAAATCGTAGACAGCAGTCAGTCGCTAGGGGAAACTGTAGACAACAGTCAGTCGCTAGCTAGAGGAAACTGTAGACAGCAGTCAGTCACTAGAGGAAACTGTAGACAGCAGTCAGTCGCTAGAGGAAACTGTAGACAGCAGTCAGTCGCTAGGGGAAACTGTAGACAGCAGTCATTTGCTAGAGGAAACTGTAGACAGCAGTCATTCGCTAGAGGAAACTGTAGACAGCAGTCGGTCAGTATAGGAAACTGTAGACAGCAGTCAGTCAGTATAAGAAACTGTAGACAGCAGTCAGTCGCTGGGGGAAACTGTAGACAGCAGTTAGTCGCTAGAGGAAACTGTAGACAGCAGTCAGTCGCTAGAGGAAACTGTAGACAGCAGTCAGTCGCTAGGGGAAACTGTAGACAGCAGTCATTCACTAGAGGAAACTGTAGACAGGAGTCAGTCGCTAGAGGAAACTGTAGACAGCAGTCAGTCGCTAGAGGAAACTGTAGACAGCAGTCATTCACTAGAGGAAACTGTAGACAGGAGTGAGTCGCTAGAGGAAACTGTAGACAGCAGTCATTCGCTAGGGGAAACTGTAGACAGCAGTCAGTCGCTAGGGGAAACTGTAGACAGCAGTCAGTCGCTAGAGGAAACTGTAGACAGCAGTCAGTCGCTAGGGGAAACTGTAGACAGCAGTCAGTCGCTAGAGGAAACTGTAGACAGCAGTCAGTCGCTAGGGGAAACTGTAGACAGCAGTCATTCGCTAGATGAAACTGTAGACAGCAGTCGGTCAGTATAGGAAACTGTAGACAGCAGTCAGTCAGGATAAGAAACTGTAGACAGCAGTCAGTCGCTAGGGGAAACTGTAGACAGCAGTCAGTCGCTATAGGAAACTGTAGACAGGAGTCAGTCGCTAGAGGAAACTGTAGACAGCAGTCAGTCGCTAGGGGAAATTGTAGACAGCAGTCAGTCGCTAGAGGAAACTGTAGACAGCAGTCAGTCGCTAGAGGAAACTGTAGACAGCAGTCATTCACTAGAGGAAACTGTAGACAGGAGTGAGTCGCTAGAGGAAACTGTAGACAGCAGTCATTCGCTAGAGGAAACTGTAGACAGCAGTCAGTCGCTAGGGGAAACTGTAGACAGCAGTCAGTCGCTAGAGGAAACTGTAGACAGCAGTCAGTCGCTAGGGGAAACTGTAGACAGCAGTCAGTCGCTAGAGGAAACTGTAGACAGCAGTCATTCGCTAGAGGAAACTGTAGACAGCAGTCGGTCAGTATAGGAAACTGTAGACAGCAGTCAGTCAGTATAAGAAACTGTAGACAGCAGTCAGTCGCTAGGGGAAACTGTAGACAGCAGTCAGTCGCTAGAGGAAACTGTAGACAGCAGTCATTCGCTAGAGGAAACTGTAGACAGCAGTCGGTCAGTATAGGAAACTGTAGACAGCAGTCAGTCAGGATAAGAAACTGTAGACAGCAATCAGTCGCTAGGGGAAACTGTAGACAGCAGTCAGTCGCTAGAGGAAACTGTAGACAGGAGTCAGTCGCTAGAGGAAACTGTAGACAGCAGTCAGTCGCTAGGGGAAATTGTAGACGGCAGTCAGTCGCTAGAGGAAACTGTAGACAGCAGTCGGTCAGTATAGGAAATTAGACAGCAGTCAGTCAGTATAAGAAACTGTAGACAGCAGTCAGTCGCTAGAGGAAACTGTAGATGTCGTTTCAAGCTACATTCGTTTCTGTGAGGACACTGTCAATCATTCCAGCTAAGACCGTGAAAGTATTTCCAAACAACAAGCCTTGGGTATCAAAAGAAGTGAAAGGGACATTGAAACAAAAGGCAAGAGCTTTTGCTAGCGGTGACTTTATTGGGGGAAAAAAGCTGCAGTCTCAGCAACGTTTGGAAATCCGAGACAATAGTTAATTAGTTAGTTATTGCAGTTTAACGCCGAGCAGGCGACTAAGGCCATCTCACGGTGGCCGAGACAATAAACGTCAGTTCAGAGAAAAGGTGAAGAGTCAATTTGAGACTGGTGACCTACGCAGAGTGTGGCAAGGTCTGAAGGCTATGGCTGGGGCTCAGCAGAAACAAAGTGCCTCCACCACAGGTCTACGAAGTGCCTCCACCACAAGTCTACATGGCGATGACAGCCTACAGCTCTCCAACCAGTTGAACGACCATTTTGCTCGGTTTGAGGTGAACGTCTAGTCACGGAGTCAGAAGTGCAGACCACCAGAGATGAACTCCAGGCTCTTCCTGATGACTGCAGAGTTACAGAGATCAGTGGGGAAGAGGTGGTGATGGTCTTCCATTGCCTTCAGCTACGTAAAGCCCCAGGCCCAGACAGAATCAGTGGTAAGGTGCTGCAGTCCTTCAGTGCCTACCTGGAACCAGTCTTCACGCAGATCTTCAACCCATCCCTCACGTCCAACTCCATCCCATTAGCCTTGAAACACTCCCTGGTCTGTCTAGTTCCCAAGAAACCCAACCCCTCTTGCCCTAATGACTACAGACCCATTACCCTGACCTCTATCATCATGAAGTGCCTCGAGAGACTTGTCTTGATTCGACTACTCGGACGAGCGACCAGCTCTTGGTCCATTCACCTGTATTTTCCTTTTTTAAACTCTCCCTATTGTCTGCTCTGCCTGTAGCTCTTGATATTGGATGTGTGTTGCTAAGTGGTCTTAGCTTTATTTAGGCCCCGTGTCGTAGGTTTATTTAACATGTTGGACCGGCTGGCGACATACATTCAATATTCTGTTGGTTCTTTTTTTCACAAGCAGTGCAGGCACGTCCTGAGAAGGCCTTGTTGCTGTCGGGATGTTAAGCAATGTACAATCAATCAATCTAAATCATGTGATAGACTATCATCATCGACGGGTGGGAAGTGGCTGACCCCTTTTGTGTATAGACACACGAAAGATCGACTCGAATCACGGGTCAATAGTGAACATAGACACTGTGAACTATAGATATTCACACCCTTGGTCCTGTTTATTTCCCTCCCCACCTGGGTCTGCCATGGGGGACTTGGGTGGGGTTAACTACTTTTTAGTTCCCAGGGTCACCCTGGTCAGCCCCACAGGGTGGGTTTTCCCTTTTATTCTGGGGCATGTGTTTCTGTCTACCCTTAGTCCATTCACCTGTATTTTCTTTTTTTAAATTCTCCCTACTGTCTGCGCTGCCTGTAGCTCTTGATATTGGATGTGTGTTGCTAAATGGTCTTAGCTTTATTTAGGCCCCATGTTGTAGGTTTATTTAATGTATGGACCGGCTGGTGACATACATTCAATATTCTGTTTAGTTGTTTTTTTCACAAGCTGTGCAGGCACGTCCTGAAAAAGTCTTGTTGCTGTCGGGACGTTAAGCGATGTACAATCAATCAATCAACCTTGTACACAAACCAAGGGGAATCACTCAGCGCTGGACAGACAAACAGTTAGATCCCCTGCCCCCACCTATCAGGCACCCAATCGCCAGCTCACAGAGAAATACGCAGGTATAGAACAAGACGATCATCTGCATCCTCATAAAGGATGCATCAGGTCTCGCTTATAACCCATGTCTTTCTCCGGAACTTAGGAACTCAAGCGCTGAGTGATTCCCCTTGGTTTGTGTACAATTCTGCCAGCGCTAGCCTCACCTATCTGGTTTGTGAATATCTATAACTCGAGGCAAAAATTTGTATTGTTACATTCTTGTGTAATGTTCTGTGCATCTACTGTGGGAAATCAGGGTATTTACCCGACCACAGATAGTAGTGCATGTTCGTATATGTGAATGTATGTTTCTCCTACCTACTTCCTAAGTTCCGGAGAAGACATGGGTTTTAAGCGAGACCTGATGCATCCTTTTTGAGGATGCAGATGATCGTCTTGTTCTATACCTGTGTATTTCTCTGTGGGCTGGCGATTGGGTGCCTGATAAGCGGGGGCAGGGGATCTAACTGTTTGTCTGTCCAGCGCTGAGTTATTCCCCTTGATTTGTGTACAATTCTGCCAGCGCTAGCATCACCTATCTGGTTTGTGAGAATCAATCAATCTGTTTATTTCCCCAGAAGACGAAGAAGCAGAAACACCACTGGCTTACTCTGAGACAGATGGACACCACAGGGACTTTCCAGCTACTGGTGATGACACAGTCAACACGGCTGGTGAAGACACGGACAAGATTACTTGTAAAAACACATACAGCACTGCCAGTGTGGAGAGAGACGGTCCTGTCCAACACCCACAAGTCAAACTGGAGCCAGCTATCAAGGTCGAACCTGGTGTCCGGCTAGAACTTGGGACCAGCAAAGAGTCTGGGGTTAATCTGGAACCTGACATCAAGCTAGCGTCAATCTCTGTGCCCAGTGTTTACAGTGACATGGACTGTGACACTAAAAATGACATCAAGCTAGAGTCTAACTCTGTGCCCAGTGTTTACAGTGACATGGACTGTGACACTAAACATGACATCAAGCTAGAGTCTAACTCTGTGCCCAGTGTTTACAGTGACATGGACTGTGACACTAAACATGACATCAAGCTAGAGTCTAACTCTGTGCCCAGTGTTTACAGTGACATGAACTGTGACACTAAACATGACATCAAGCTAGAGTCTAACTCTGTGCCCAGTGTTTACAGTGACATGGACTGTGACACTAAACATGACATCAAGCTAGAGTCTAACTCTGTGCCCAGTGTTTACAGTGACATGAACTGTGACACTAAACATAACATCAAGCTAGAGTCCAACTCTGTGTCTGGTGTTATCAGTGACATGAACTGTGACTTGAGGGTATCTGTGGATCTTGATGGTAGAACATTGTCAACAGAAGAAAAACCCTTGACCACACAAAGTCCCAGTGCTGAAGAGAGTCAGATGCCATTTGTATGTGGGTTGTGTGATGCATGTTTCCAGTTGTCCAGTCAGTTGATGCAACACATGTCTACTCACACAGGGCAGAAGCCTCACACTGTTAACACAGAGCAGAAGACAACTACAGCTGACAGTGCATGTATTGATGTACAGATATCAGCAGACACACCAAGTGGGAGAACATTGTTTTGTAGGCACTGTGAGGCAACTTTCCACAAGCCACATACATGTACAGAAGATGGTTCAAGTGGTGCTGACACAGGGCAGAAGCCACATAAGTGTACCGAATGTAGTGCTGGTTTCAGTCAGTCTAGTTCCCTGACAACACACATGCTGAAGTGTACAAAATGTTGTGCTAGTTTCACGCAGTCTGGTACCTTGAGAAAACACATGCTGTTACACACAGGCCAGAAGCCACATAGGTGTACCGAATGTAGTGCTAGTTTCACTCACTCTAGTACCTTGAAAACACACATGCTGACACACACAGGTCAGAAGCCACATAAGTGTACAGAATGTTGTGCTAGTTTCACTCAGTCTGGTACCTTGAGAAATCACATGCTGACACATACAGGCCAAAAGCCATTTAAGTGTACAGAATGTTCTGCTAGTTTTGCGCAGTCTGGTGCCTTGAGAAAACACATGCTGATACATACAGGCCAGAAGCCACATAGGTGTACCGAATGTAGTGCTAGTTTCACTCACTCTAGTACCTTGAAAACACACATGCTTACACACACAGGCCAGAAGCCACATAAGTGTACAGAATGTTGTGCTAGTTTTGCTAAGTCTAGTAACTTGAAAAACCACATGCTGATACACACAGGCGAGAAGCCACATAGGTGTACAGAGTGTAGTGCTAGCTTTGCTTTATCTGGTTACTTGAGAATACACATGCTGACACACACAGGCCAGAAGCCACATAAGTGTACAAAATGTAGTGGTAGCTTTGCTGTATCTGGTTACTTGAAAAAACACATGCTGACGCACACAGGCCAAAAGCCACATAAGTGTACCAAATGTAGTGCTAGTTTCACTCGCTCTAGTATCTTGAAAACACACATGCTGACGCACACAGGCCAGAAGCCACATAAATGTACAGAATGTTGTGCTAGTTTCACTCAGTCTGGTACCTTGAGAAAACACATGCTGATACACACAGGCCAGAAACCATATAAGTGCACAGAATGTAGTGCTAGCTTTGCTTTATCTGGTAACTTGAAAACGCACATGGTGACACACACAGGCCAGAAGCCACATAAGTGTACACAGTGTAGTGCTAGCTTTGCTTTATCTGGTAACTTGAAAAGACACATGCTGACACACACAGGCCAGAAGTGATATAAGTGTACAGTATATTGTGCCAGTTTTGCTTTATCTAGTTACTTGAAAACACACATGCTGTCACACAGGCCAGTTGCCACATAAGTGTACAGATTGTGGTGCTAGTTTTACAAAATCTCATACTTTAAAAATACACATGCTGAAACACACAGGCCAGAAACCACATAAGTGTACTGTATTATTTCGATGTAGAATAATAACTTGAAAAAAAAAAACATGCTGACACCTATCTATCTCCCGTAGTCTTGCCGACCGTTGGGGCACCACTGATGACTTGGCAACCGGCTCCCTCCATTCCTCTCTGTTCTCTGCCATTCTTAACGTATCGCCCAGCCTCAGTCCTGTCCACTCTGAGATATTGTCCTCCCATCTCATGAAAGGAAGGTACAAGCCACTGAAATGAGATGTTTTCGAAGGCTGCTTGGCATTTCATACAGAGATCACATCACGAACAAGGAAGTGGGAAGCAGAATCAGGCAAGCCATCGGGCCCTATGAAGACCTATTAGCGATTGTGAAAAAAACGCAAACTGAAGTGGTATGGGCATGTCACGCGTTGAGCAGGGCTTGCCAAAACAATTCTGCAAGGCACTGTGCAAGGAGGACGAAGGAGAGGAAGACAGAGGAGGAGGACAATATCTCAGAGTGGACAGGACTGAAGCTGGGCGATACGCTAAGAATGGCAGAGGACAGAGAGGAATGGAGGGAGCTGGTTGACAAGTCATCAGTGGTGCCCCAACGGTCAGCAAGACTTCGGGATAGATAGATTCACCACTTCAAACCCGAACTTGGTACAGAGATACCTGATGGTAAAAACTTTTTATGCATACTAATTTGGATGACCCCTCAGAAAGTTCAAGGGTCATGAGGGCTCAGAAAATAGGTCTAAAATAGCTGTATTTTGATAAAAGATGTTTTTTCTCAAGTGCTTTTCACAACTTCAAACCCAAATTTGGTACAGAGATACCTGATGGTGAGACCTTCATAGACATACTAATTTAGTCGACTCATCACAAAGGTCAAGGGTCATGTGGGGTGGGGGGGGGGGGTTGACAGATGTGTGAAAAATGCTTTCATTTTCAGAAAACATGGAATTTGCTGTTGTAGAAGCCAATCCTTGTCACGAAGGTCACACATATGTAAATCAGTGGTACACGTGAGCCATAATGGCTTTGCTTGTCTTGTTTAGCATATTATTTCGTGGAAGAGGGACTCCAAAGAGGGCAAATCAATATCTATGATTTTCAGTGCAGTTTTTACTACTCTGTTTTATTTGGATCGCTCTTTCTGTGCCCCCACCCGGGTCTGCCCTGAGGGACTTGGGTGGGGTTAGGTACTTTTTAGTTCCCAGGGTCACCCTGGTCAGCCCCACAGGGTGAGTTTTTCTCTCTATTATGGGGCATGTGTTTCTGTCTACCCGAGGTCCATTCACCTGTATTTGCCTTTTTAAAACTCTCCCTACTGTCTGCACTGCCTGTAGCTCTTGATATTGGATGTGTGTTGCTAAATGGTCTTAGCTTTATTTAGGCCCCATGTGTTAGGTTTATTTAATGTATTTGACCGGCTGGCGACATACATTCAATGTTCTGTTTAGTTTTTTTTTTTTTTCACAAGCAGTGCAGGCACGTCCTGAGAAAGCCTTGTTGCTGTCGGGACGTTAAGCAATGTACAATCAATCAATCAACCATTCACCTGTATTTGCCTTTTTAAAACTCTCCCTACTGTCTGCACTGCCTGTAGCTCTTGATATTGGATGTGTGTTGCTAAATGGTCTTAGCTTTATTTAGGCCCCATGTGTTAGGTTTTTTTAATGTATTTGACCGGCTGGTGACGTACATTCAATGTTCTGGTTTTTTTTTTCACAAGCAGTGCAGGCACGTCCTGAGAAAGCCTTGTTGCTGTCGGGACGTTAAGCAATGTACAATCAATCAATCAATCTTTCTGTGTGGTGCTGCCAAACCAAACGGTCAGTGAGATGGTCAGAATACTTTCAGTATCTGCCCGGTAGAAGTTGGTCAAAATGTGTCTGCTGACGCTAAACGTTTTAAGACATCTGAGAAAAGACAGTCGCTGCTGTGATTTTTTTCTCTCTAAAGAATCAACGTTTTTCTCCGATTTAGGATTGTTAAGATTTTTACTTCAGAGACAGAGTGGGTCTGGTTGCTTATTTTTTTACTGTATTTTGAACTTTTATGCATGCAATTTTAAAATTATTTTTGGTTAATTATCTTCTCGTTTGGTTTTATACTTGATATTTACCTCAGGAATTGGCACTTTGAAATCATCGGATTTCACCGGTGCTAATGTTTGGTTTTGTGTGTGTGTGTGTGTGTGTGTGTGTGTGTGTGTGAGTGTGTGTGTGTGTGTGTGTGTGTGTGTGTGTGTGTGTGTGTGTGTGTGTGTGTGTGTGTTATGTCTTTTTCTTGGCTTGACTTCGTGAACGAAGATTCTATAGGGCTTGCCCACGTCGTCTGCAGGCATTTTCGTGGCTGCGGAGGCCAATCCGGGACAGGCAGGTTCGACCACAGTGGCTGCAGGGGAAGGTCTGGTCAGGGTTTTGAGTTACGACAACTCTGTTTTTTCTTCTGAGCCGCTTGTCTTTAAGGTTAGCTCTGCGAGAGTCCTCAAAGGAGACGGCTGCCTTGTGAATGGTGGAGCGCCAGGTGTCACGGTCCGCAGCAAGCGAAGACCACTGGCGGTGGTCGATTTGGCAGGCACTAAGTGACTTCTTGAGACCGTCTTTGTATCTCTTCTTTGGTGCCCCTCTGTCTCGGTGTCCAGTGGCGAGCTCGCCGAACAGAGTGATCTTGGGTAGGCGATGATCCTCCATCCTGGCGACGTGCCCCACCCAGTGAAGCTGTGTCCGCAGACGCAAAGCCTCGATGCTCACAGTTTCCGCCTGTTCAAGGACCTCGACATTGGTGACATAGTCACTCCAGTGAATGCTGAGGATGGTACGCAGGCAGTGCTGGTGAAAGCATTCGAGGAGTCGTAGTTGGCTGCGGAAGAGGGCCCAGGACTCGGAACCGTACAGCAGGGTGGTGAGAACGACAGCTCTCTACACGCTGATCTTGGTGCCTTTTTTCAGCTGTTGATTGTGCCACACCCGCTTGAATAGTCGCCCGAAAGCACTGTTCGCTTTTGCCAGCCTGTTGTCCAGCTCCTTGTCCAGCTTGGCGTCTGACGTGATGATGCAGCCAAGGTAGGTAAACTGGTGTACAGACTTCAGTTCGGACTCGCCGATGGTGCTGTGGGGAGGGCGATGCTCTTCTTTGGGTGCCGGCTGATGAAGGACCTCTGTCTTTTTCAGACTGACCTTAAGTCCAAAGAGCTGGGCGGCATCTGCGAAGCAGGACGTAATGCGCTGCAAGGCTCTCTCTGTGTGTGCAACGAGGGCAGCGTCATCAGCAAAGAGCAGGTCACGAATCAGTTGGTCTAGGGTTTTTGTGTGGGCCTACAGTCATCTGAGGCTGAACAGGCTGCCATCGAGACGATACCTGATGTACACTGCGTCATCATCGTCGAGGTCCACTGTGGCCTGCTTCAACATCATGCTGAAGAAGATGGTGAAGAGGGTCGGTGCCAGCACTCAGCCTTGCTTCACGCCGTTGCGAATGGGAAATGGTTCTGAGAGGTCACTGTTTAGTCTGACCTGGCCTTGCTGGTCCTCGTGGAGCTGGACGATCATGTTGATGAACTTTGGGGGACAGCCTAGTCGCTCCAGGATCTGCCACATACCTTGCCTGCTCACAGTGTCAAACGCTTTTGTTAGGTCGACAAACGTTACGTACAGCCCTTTGTTCTGCTCGCGGCACTTCTCCTGAAGCTGTCTCAGCACAAAGACCATGTCTGTGGTACTCCTGTTGGCTCTGAAGCCACACTGGCCCTCTGGGAGGTGGTCTTCAGCGATGGCAGGTACCAGCCGAGTCAGGAGCAACCTTGCGAGAATTTTCCCGGCAATGGACAGCAGGGTAATTCCACGATAATTCAGGCAGACTTCTCAACTTTGTTCTTGTACAGGGTGATGATGACTGCATCACAGAGATCCTTTGGTAGTGTTCCTTTTTCCCAGCAGCAGAGAAAGAGGTCATGGAGCTTGTTGTGCAGTGCTGGGCCTCCATGTTTCCAGATCTCTGGCGGGATTCCATCAATGCCTGCTGCTTTGCCACTCTTGAGCTGGTGGATGGCTGTGAGGGTCTCTTCGGCGGTGGGCGGTTCGTCCAATTCAACCTTTAGTGGAAGGTGTGGGATTTGGAGGATGACTGTTTCTTGAACAGTGCGCTCAGCGCCGAAGAGGTCCTGAAAGTATTCCGACCAGCGGTTCAAGATGGAGGCATTATCTGTGAGGAGTGCCTGTCCATCAGTGCTTCACATGGGACTTTGTACCAGGTGCCTAGGGCCATACACTGCTTTCAGTGCTTCGTAGAAGTCCCTGTAGTCACCGTTGTCAGCACAGAGCTGGGTCCTCTGTGCGAGTCTGGACCACCACTCGTTCTGGAGCTCTCTAAGCTTGAGCTGGAGACTGCTGCAGATGAGGCGGAAGGCAGACTTCTTCACAGGGCAGGAAGGCTGGGCTAGATGGGCCTGGTGGGCGGCTCTTTTTTTTTTGCTAGAAGTTCCTGGATCTCTACGTCGTTTTCATCAAACCAGTCTTTGTTCCTCTTTCTAGCAAAGCCCAAGACTTCCACAGAAGATTTTACAATAGCAGTTTTCAGTTGTTCCCAGAGTGTTTCAGGGGAGGAGTCTGCTGGATCAACTGTGTCTTTGAGCATGCGCTGTAAATCTGTCTGAAGGGCAGCTTTCTTGTCATCACGCTGAAGGCTGGCAACATCAAGCTTTTTCTTGGGGGGGGGGGGGGGGGGGGGCCCTTTCTTTGGTTTCAGCTTGAGGCGGAGCCTGAGTTTGCAGCGAACAAGGCGGTGGTCAGTGTGGCACTCTGTGCTGGGCATCACTTTGGTGAGGAGGACGTCACTGGGGTCCCTCTGACGCACTAGGACATAGTCGATAAGGTGCCAGTGCTTGGAGCGAGGATGCATCCAGGTGGTCTTTCGACTGTCCTTTTGCTGAAAAGTAGTGTTGGTGATGACAAGTTGCTGCTCTGCACAGAGCTCCAACAGTAGGCGACCATTGTCATTGCAGTTCCCAACGCCATGCTTGCCGAGGACTCCTTTCCAGGCTTCAGAGTCTTGGCCCACTCTGGCGTTGAAGTCGCCAAGGATGATGACTTTGTCGTCTGCAGGGGTGCTCTGCAGGAGGCTGCGCAGGTCAGAGTAGAACTTGTCTTTTTCTGCAGGCTCTGCCAGGAGGGTTGGGGAGTACACACTGAGAAGGGTGACGTATTGCTGGTGTCTCAGTGGGAGGCGAATGGACATGATGCGGTCGGAGTGACCCGTTGGTAGGTTTTCCAACTTAGTCGCAATGGGGGTCTTCACCATGAAGCCCACGCCTGAGAGCCGTCTTTATGATGCAGGCCTGCCTGACCAGTAGAGGGTGTAGCCAGCGCCAAGTTCTTGGAGGCTGCCTTCCTCCAGGAGGCGTACTTCGCTGAGCGCGGCGATGTCGATGTTTAACCTCCGCAATTCATGGGCAATGAGGGTGGAGCGACGTTCAGGGCATCCGCTGTCTGCTGTGTCGAGCATGGTTCGGATGTTCCAGCATGCTACGTTGAGTCCGGTCGTGGTCGTCATGAGAGTGGATCCATTGTTTTTTCTTGTTTTCTGACCGCATGAGAAGATGCCCATTGACAGCGGCTAGCCAACTGGGGTTACGAGGGGATGAGCTTTGGTTAGGCCACCTTTTCTAGGCCCCTCTCCGTGTGGAGCAAGCAGTGCTCTCCGTAGAGAAGGCTGCTTGGTCGTTCAGGGTGTGCCGAGTGACATTGTCATCCCCAGGTCAACATCAGGCGACCAATATCCTGAACCGCCTGCATGCAGGTTTAAGACTGCGGCTTCCAGTGACATCTTTCACCTGCCGTTTTGCCCCTTGCCCATCGCTACAGGACTTGGAAAGTTCAGTGTCATAGTCCGTGGGCGTTTCCTAAAGCCTGCGCGGTGGAGCTTTTTGGTGGAGTGCAGTGTGCGCAGTACTGGCCCCACCCTTTAAACCCTTGGTTCGTTTGCCATGGCCTAGCAAGCTGGGACGGTGGCATCGAGGTCCTCGGGTCGTAGGTTTTATATAAGACTGTCCTTGTCTTAATCTCTGGCTCAAAAGCCTTCCCCGGAGACACGGGGGCTTTGATGTCAGGGGTTTTCTCCCTTAGCCTTTCCGCAGCCAAGCGGCCAGGCCTGCAAGGCAGCAGGGGACTCGTGGGGGCCGGGGTCATCTATGTCCCGTGCAGATGTGAACATCTGCCCACTGCCCAGACGGTGACACTTACCAGAGGAGAAAAATCCAACGCCGGAACCCGGTATCGAACCTCGCACCTTTGGCATTGGAGGCAGACGCCTTAACCACTGCGCCACTTCCCCGTCTGTGTGTTATGTAAGCCAGCTTGTTCACACTGGTTTTGAGAATTCCATGAGATGTGGACTAAATGTTGCCCGTACAGTCTGAAAGACTGATTTTTGCCTCCGTAAGTTTTTTTTCTTTTGGCAAACTAAGTAAGTCTTGGATTTTGCTATGGTTGCATTATTGTGTATCAGCTGGCAGAATGATACAAGTACTTGATTTTTGTTTCGAAACCTTGTTTTTTCGGTTGTTTTTCATGGATTCCATGCAGTGGCCATGTATTTTCGGAGCTGAAGCTGGTTGTCACATGCGCATCACAACTGTTGAAATGGTTGCTAATACAGATTCCTGATCAGGGATCATGTTTTGAAATGCGTTTTGAATGTTTTGTTAATTTGGACTTTGGTTTAATTTTGTTTTGAATTTTGCTTGTGCATGCATCATGATTTTACTTTGTTGAATTTGCGAGTTTTATATTTGGTTTTTACTGTGCATGCCAGACGTTACTTTCTTAAATTTGATGAGTTTGATTTAGTTTGTGCAACTTTACTCCTTTTGTTTGACTAATGTGTCGTGCACAGTAGGTCTTAGGAGGGGGGAGTGTAGCAGAGGAGCCCTCAGCTAACGCTATCGCTAGTTACTACATGTGAGTCAGAGTTCAGTGGTTCCGTGCACATTAGGTCTTAGGAGGGGGGAGTGTAGCAGAGGAGCCCTCAGCTAACGCTATCGCTAGTTACCACATGTGAGTCAGAGTTCAGTGGTTCCGTGCACATTAGGTCTTAGGAGGGGGGAGTGTAGCAGAGGAGCCCTCAGCTAACGCTATCGCTAGTTACCACATGTGAGTCAGAGTTCAGTGGTTCCGTGCACATTAGGTCTTAGGAGGGGGGAGTGTAGCAGAGGAGCCCTCTGCTAATGCTATTGCAAGTTACTACCCGTGAGTCAGAGTTCAGTGGTTCAGCGCACGCTTGGCGCACTGTGTGCGAATATTTTTGCTGGCTTAGCTAGTTGGTGTGTAGCAAACTACACGCGAAGCTCAGTGACGTAGTTTCCAGTTCCAGAGGCTTATAAAGCAGCCGATTCTCAGTCTCTGGGTGACCGGCCCTGGTAGCTGGACTCGCAGTCCAGGGGGAAAAAGACGGATTTGTTCAATAGCATGTCCGTTGAAAGGTCCTGGTAAATCAAAGTGACACAGTTGGAGTGCGCCTGAGTTGAACAGTGTTCAGGTCGTACTCCATAGGCAATAAATTTCCCTGTCCCCCATAACCCGCCCGTCAGGGCCGTCCATTATCACTTCGGTGCCGTGGACGTTAAACCCGGAACTAATCGTCTCTGGGTGATTGTGAACAATGATCACCACCTCTCTCCCCCCGTGATCTGATCACCACCCCTCTCCCCCCGTGATCTGATCACCACCCCTCTCCCCCCCGTGATCTGATCACCACCCCTCTCCCCCCATGATCTGATCACCACCCCTCTCCCCCCGTGAGTTGATCTGATCACCACCCCTCTCCCCCCGTGATCTGATCACCACCTCTCTCCCCCCGTGATCTGATCACCACCCCTCTCCCCCCGTGATCTGATCACCACCCCTCTCCCCCCGTGATCTGATCACCACCCCTCTCCCCCCGTGAGCGATTGCGAATAGGGATTTTTCACACTCCCCTCCCTCTTCCCCCCTGGGCGACTGCGAACAGTGATCTCCTACACTAAACAGCCCTACCCCACAAGACGATTGTGGACAATGATTACCTCAACCACCCCGGCCCTACCCCACGAGGCGATTGTGGACAATGATTACCTCAACCACCCCGGCCCTACCCTTCGCGGCTCGAGGCGATTGTGGACAATGATTTCCAAAACCGCCCCTACCCTACCCCACGAGGCGATTGTGGACAATGATTTCCTCAACCATCCCTACCCTACCCCACGATGCGATTGTGGACAATGATCTCCTCAACCACCCCGGCCCTACCCATAGGATTCTATAGGGACAGTAGCGTTTCAGTTCTAATTCACCTATATAGGTTTAGGACGTGTTAGGACAGCGCGTAGGTTTTATCGATAAGTGTGTATAGGTGTCAGGCCTAAAAGCTAGGTTCGCTAGGAATCGTATTCAACATTATAGGTGTCAGACATAGCAGCTAGGTTTGCTAGGTATCGTATTCGAAGGTATAGGTGTTAGGCTTAAGGTGTTTAAGGTTATTGCATTGGTTTGACTAACTTTGATATGTTGTTTCATCATGAATGCTTTTCTGGTGTAAATAAATCTTGGAACCTTACTTCTATCTTATGATGCTCATCTAGAGAGAGATAGAGACTGTGCATGTGTCTGTGCGAGAGGTTGGTTTGTGTGTACGTCTGTCCGGCATGACTGTGCATGTGTGACTGATCATGCGAAACGCTAACAGCAACAAACACCAAATCCAGTCAAAATAGGGTCTTTCTTGATACTGTAGTTAGTCCATCGCCCTGGTAACTTGACTTTTGAACACAACACGAGGAAAATAACGGATTTTGTGTGCATGTGGCAAGACTAGTGTAGACCATAACACTTATCTAAATAATTTAGGGTCTTATTCCCAAACAATGCAGTGCTTTCTGTCGGCTGTTATCCCCTTACTGAATCCTGACTAGGGTCTTATTCCCCAACAATGCAGTGCTTTTTGTCGGCTGTTATCCCCTTGCTGTATCCTGACTAGGGTCTTATTCCCAAACCATGCATTGCTTTCTGTCGGCTGTTATCCCCTTGCTGAATCCTGACTAGGGTCTTATTCGCCAACGATGCAGTGCTTTCTGTCGGCTGTTCTCCCGGCCTTTCTGTATCCTGACTAGGGTCTTATTCCCCAACGATGCAGTGCTTTCTGTCGGCTGTTCTCCCGGCCTTGCTGAATCCTGACTAGGGTCTTATTCCCAAACCATGCAGTGCTTTCTGTCGGCTGTTATCTCCTTGCTGAATCCTGACTAGGGTCTTATTCCCCAACAATGCAGTGCTTTCTGTCGGCTGTTATACCCTTGCTGAATCCTATTATAGGGTCTTATTCCCAAACCATGCATTGCTTTCTGTCGGCTGTTACACCCTTTCTGAATCCTGACTAGGGTCTTATTCCCCAACAATGCAGTGCTTTCTGTCGGCTGTTCTCCCCTTGCTGAATCCTGACTAGGGTCTTATTCCCCAACAATGCAGTGCTTTCTGTCGGCTGTTCTCCCCTTTCTGAAACTGTGCCAGTTGAAACAGTAGATAATGAAACAGTGGCATGAATGTAGAAGCTTCAAATGTCATGGAACTTTTTGTTTAAGGTTTGTTTATAATCTATCAGGCGCCAAAACTTCATGTCCTCGATGCAGCCAACAATGTGTCTGGGCTGCGTCGGTGAAAGTCCATCTTTACTGTCTGTGTACAACCTCCATCTTTACTGTCTGTGTACAACCTCCATCTTTACTGTCTGTGTACAATCTCCATCTTTACTGTCTGTGTACAACCTCCATCTTTACTGTCTGTGTACAATCTCCATCTTTACTGTCTGTGTGCAATCTCCATCTTTACTGTCTGTGTACAACCTTCATCTTTACTGTCTGTGCACACAATCTCCATCTTTACTGTCTGTGTGCACAATCTCCATCTTGACTGTGTGCAATCTCCATCTTTACTGTCTGTGCACAATCTCCATCTTTACTGTCTGTGTACAACCTCCATCTTTACTGTCTGTGTGCAATCTCCATCTTGACTGTGCACAATCTCCATCTTTACTGTCTGTGCCACAGCCTCCATCTTCACTGTCTGTGCACAATCTCCATCTTTACTGTCTGTGTACAACCTCCATCTTTACTGTCTGTTTACAATCTCCATCTTTACTGTCTGTGTACAACCTCCATCTTTACAGTCTATGCGCAATCCCTATCTTGACAGTCTGTGTGCACAATCTCCATTTTACTGTCTGTGCACAATCCCCATCTTGAATGTCTGTGAACAATCTCCATCTTAATAATAATAATACATAGATTTTTTATAGCGCCCTTCCCCACGAACAGCAAACTCGGAGCGCTTTACAGCACATAAAAAAATATTAAAAAGGAGAAAAATTAGAACGCACTCACTCTTTAAATAAACATCTGCTCGCACCATGTAGGCGCATTCTGCATTCAGCAGTCCTCAGGCTGACTCTGGGCTGAACAAGCAGTTTCTGTGAGCTTGAGTGCAGACTTCTTGAATGTATGTGTACAACCTACATCTTGACTGTCTGTGCACAATCTCCATCTTTACTGTCTGTTTGCACAATCTCCATCTCAACTGTCTCTGCACAATCTCCATCTTGACTGTGTGTACAATCTCCATCTTTTCTGTCTGTGTACAACCTACATCTTGACTGTCTGTGCACAATCTCCATCTTTTCTGTCTGTGTACAACCTACATCTTGACTGTCTGTGCACAATCTCCATCTTGACTGTCTGTGTACAATCTCCATCTTTTCTGTTTGTGTACAACCTACATCTTTACTGTCTGTGTACAACCTACATCTTTACTGTCTGTGTACAACCTCCATCTTTACTGTCTGTGTGCAATCTCCATCTTTACTGTCTGTGTGCAATCTCCATCTTTACTGTCTGTGTGCAATCTCCATCTTTACTGTCTGTGTGCAAGTGTGCAATCTCCATCTTTACTGTCTGTGCACAATCTCCATCTTTACTGTCTGTATGCAATCTCCATCTTTACTGTCTGTGTGCAATCTCCATCTTTACTGTCTGTGTGCAATCTCCATCTTTACTGTCTGTGTGCAATCTCCATCTTTACTGTCTGTGCACAATCTCCATCTTGACTGTCTGTGTACAATCTCCATCTTTTCTGTTTGTGTACAACCTACATCTTTACTGTCTGTGTACAACCTCCATCTTTACTGTCTGTGTACAACCTCCATCTTTACTGTCTGTGTGCAATCTCCATCTTTACTGTCTGTGTGCAATCTCCATCTTTACTGTCTGTGTGCAATCTCCATCTTTACTGTCTGTGTGCAATCTCCATCTTTACTGTCTGTGTGCAATCTCCATCTTTACTGTCTGTGCACAATCTCCATCTTTACTGTCTGTATGCAATCTCCATCTTTACTGTCTGTGTGCAATCTCCATCTTTACTGTCTGTGCACAATCTCCATCTTTACTGTCTGTGCACAATCTCCATCTTTACTGTGGTGTACAATCTCCACCTTTACTGTCTGCGTGCAATCTCCATCTTTATTGTCAGTGCGCAATCTCCATCTTTACTGTCTGTGCACAATCTCCATCTTGACTGTCTGTGCACAACCTACAGGTCTGCCCTGGGGGACTTGGGTGGGGTTAACTCATTTTAAGTTCCCAGGGTCACCCTGGTCACCCCCACAGGGTGGGGTTTTCTCTCTATTCTGGGGCATGTGTGTCTGTCTACCGATGGTCCATTCACCTGTATTTTTCTTTTTTAAACTCTCCCTACTGTAGCTCTTGATATTGGCTGTGTGTTGCTAAATGGTCTTAGGTTTATTTAGCGTATTGGACTGGCTGGCGACATACATTCAATACTCTTTTTTTTTTTTTTTCACAAGCAGTGCAGGCACGTCCTGAGAAAGTCTTGTTGCTGTCGGGACATTAAGCAATGTACAACCAACCAACCAACCATATGTCTTTGTTTCAGAATTATAAGTCTTACAGATTTAGTATATTAATAGTATGTACAAATGTGATATTATAATTTCTTGATATTAATTAATGTTTATTGTCCTTAAAGGGATAAGTAAAGATTTTTTAATTGAATTGTATGTTAAATATTTACACTCATTCAAACTGCGCACACACAAGAGAGGGGGAATATGGGAGTTTTAGAGAATCTTCTTTGGCCCTCATTTTTCTATGTTATTCGCTCACAAAAACGCACACGACCTTGCCTTTCCTTTTTCTCAAATTCCTTTTATTTTTCTCTGTAATTAGATATATAAAGAAAGAACTGAATCTTCATTAACACTATGACTGAGAATTTAAGGGGTTAACTCAGTCATAGTGTTAATAATACTTCAAATCCCCTCCCCCCTCCCCCCCCCCCCCATAGACAAAACGCCCGATCAAACCAGTGCTTGTAACCCAAAGCAATTATATATAATACATAACACCTCATGCCTACGCTTGACTGGTTTTGAAAGACCCCCACTTCAATTCAGGTAAGATATGAATAGACCTGTTCTGAAAATAGCAATTATTCGCATTTTCTTGTCGGGACGAGATTGCCTTTTGAAACCGGGATCGAAATTTTTTGAATCAGATCGGTATGCACCGCACCTGAGTCGCTATTCATACAGGAATTTATAATTTTTTCAATTATGTGTTCACCCGTTCGATTTGCCATTAAATGCAAATGGCCAACAGCCAACGCGCCGACACAGTAGGGCGCCGCTATTCAACTTAGTAAGGGAACACTCTATGAATAAACCGGCTCTACAGCTTTGAAAAGGCTATTTGCTGAGAGGTGACAAGAAGAGTTTCGAAATTGACTTCATATTTACTCAATGGCTGGTTCCCGAAAAATCAGACGGTGGTTATACTGTTTTGATAAGAAACTAACAAATAATATTTAACACACACACACAGACGCACAGACAAAACACACACACAAACAAACACACAATCAAACAGACGTACACACACACAAACAAACAGACGTACACACACACAAACACACACACACAAACACACACACACAAACACACACACACACACAAACACACACACACGCACTTACAGACACTCATGTCAGTACAATTTTATCGTAAGCATGAGCTGCCAGGTGGTGTCACGGTTGATCGCCTTTTGTGTTGCCTCACGCCGCGGCCGCATTCCATTCCTTTTCAATTCAGACACGAGCCGCATTTTGAAAAGACTCTCACCCGTCTTTATGGCCTTTATAGCTACACCCTTTCAAATCGCTAAGTTGTGTCAAAGATCAACAGGGGGACATATTACTTTTCAAAAGAGGGGGATCATTTACAAAACGGTTCTACATGTGAGGGCTTAATGTACTCATGTCTGGTTTACTGACAAAGAAACAAATGTGTTTATAAATTATTATTTTTTTAAATGCATTATAAAATGAACACAGATGAAATATTATTATTAAATGATATTGGCGCTGTAGAAAACATAGACTTAGATTCGAAAAGGGAAAGACTTTTATCAGTAGTGGTTTCTGGTCATTCGAAATCTTATCTTGGGAAGCTATATTCAACTGAAGATATACTATCCCTCACGGCTGCTGATTTATTTAAACTTCATTTTAAATATGAACAACACATGGCTTCACTAATGACCTGTGATTTGAGCAAATCAATTGTCTGCTTATATTCAAAAGCTGTGAGTTACGCTCTCCCTGTAGACATTGAAAATCTCACAAATGACCTCGAGAGTAACCCCATTGTAACGAGTGCAATTGGTAAATTAGCTTGCCTTTTATTCTACAGATTTGGTAATTTGCTGGCTCCTCTGGTAACATTAATTGTAACTAGCAGCCATGTAGATTTTACGAAATTAAATTTTTTTGTTGATAAAAATGGACGACCAACAGACGACCCCCCAAACGACCCCACAGATGAACCCTGTTTCGGACCCTGTCCAGACTCCGATTCACGCAGTGACAAAAATTAAAAATGAAGGGAGGGTTCAGTCAGGTAAACGTTTAGCTGAATGGAACAAGCAGAAAAAGTTACAGCTACAGGCGCTAACAGAAAAGGCTCATGTAAGTGACCCGCCGTCAACACCGCCGGTAGGACCGGTAGGACTGGTAGGACCGTCAGGACTGGCACCCCTGTCACACCCACATCAAAGTGAAAGACCTTCAACCCAGTCTAATTCTGAAACAGCAAGATATGCAGTTGCCGCATTTGTTGTCGGATCTGGTTTTGTAGCTTACCAATTATACAAAAAATACAAGCCACAGACTCGAACAGTGTCCAAAAAATTAAACACTCCATCATCAAAAACAGAAGTCGCCACATTACCAACAATACCCAAAGTTGTCGACCCATTTCATATGCAGTAATAAATTTATTATTTTAATTTTTTCTTGCCTAAGAAATGAATGACTCAAAGAATTTAATGAATCTTGTGTATCACTCTGCAGTAATCAGTGCATTAGCAGTAACGTTTTCTATGCTGGGAAAAAATCTACTCAAAATGAAATCACCAGACCTCAGTAGACTCGATTTCGAAGACAGCGCTAAGCTAATTGTAGTTGTAACAGCGTCAATCGCCACGAAAGACCTTCTTGTTAAACAGGGAATTATTCCCGAAAATGTTTCTATGTAAATAAAAATAATATGGCGACGATAGCTATTATGGTGGGAGGAGCGATGGTCAACGCTCTGGCGTTTAGCGGCTCTAATTATCTCTTTTCTAAAATGGGTAGAGAACAATCTGCAGAAGAAATAAAGCGTCATAATGAAGCGTCAGAAAAATTAGCACAGGCAGAACAGGATTACGAAAAGAATAGAATTGAGAAACTTGATTTCATCAATGAAAAACTCAGGCTTGAAGGCCACGCACAACATACGTTTTCAAATACAGACGACGCAATCCGTGAGTATTTTTTAGTCACGGGTGAAGACATGTCTATACCGAAACCGAAACTAAGTGACTACTATCAACCAAGCCCAAAACAAAGAAACGGGGAGATAATCTTTGTTCTAGTGGGAATGATATTTGTTTATTTTACTGGAGTTTTCATTGCTAGAAAAAATGGCAGCCGAAAATAAACTATCGAAAATATATTACTCACCATCAGGGTATTATAAAGGAGCAACCGCTATTCAGAAATTACATGCCGCTGTGGGCGGAGATATAACACTCAATCAAGTCAAGCAATGGTTACAGAGACAGGCAATTTGGCAAATTTATCTCCCTGCTCCAAGAAAGATAACGAGACCTCATTTTGAGAACACAACACCTAATGACACGCACCAAATGGACCTCCTGTTTCTTCCGCATGACACAATAAGAAAGAAACGATACAAGTACGCTTTGACTGTTGTAGACATTGCTTCAAGGTATAAAGACGCTGAACCCATATCTGACAAAACAGCCAGTACAGTTGCTACTGCTTTATCAAAAATATATAGTCGTGGCCCTTTAAGATACCTCAGACTAGTGCAGGTCGATGACGGATCTGAATTTAAGGGCGCAGTTAATCAGTTATTTGCTAAGCATGGCGTACTGGTCAGACGCGGCATTCCAGGTGTGCACAGATCACAGGCAATTGTAGAGAACTTTAACAAACAGTTATCAGAAAGACTTTTCAGTTACCAGTATTCTAAGAAACTCATGCATGACACCCGTAACACGGAGTGGGTACAAAGGTTACCACATGTGATAAAAGCAATGAACAATGAAGGACACCCAAAACCTGCTGATGCTATTAAATTGAAAACAATTACAGAGCCAAAAACAATGACAACCCCAGCACAGGCACCAGACACAAGTTTATTTACTAAACAGGTAAGATATTTATATCAACCAGGGGAAGCTGAGAATGACATCAGGCGCAGGACGACAGATCCCATCTGGTCAACATCCGTTCATAATATAAAAAAAATAATTCCCGGCGCAGACGCAACAATATATTACCTGTATGACCCTGCACCCCAGAGGGCATTTGTCAGAGAAGAATTACAGATTATTCCCCCAGACACCGTTACTCATTTCAGTAACTAAGTCGTCAATTAATTCATCAACCAGTTCATCACAAATGTCTTCAGATAACTTGAGCCTGTAATGACCTGGTGCATAAGCTTTTTCCTTAGTGTGAAACACTCTTTTCGTGTCTCCAACTGCAAGTGATTTCTTATGTGTTTGAATTATTTCAAGATTATGTTTGTTTGATCTCAGTGACTTGTTTGGATAATCAGGCATTAATGCACCATCTAACACTTGCTTGTAATGTTCATGACGTATTTCTTTATTTTTTATTGCTGTTTTCTTGATACCTTTGGCTTTTGACTGACTACCTTTCTGGTGCAGTATAGAATACATTTTTGATCTCAGTCCAACGTACTCAACTATTGGCACACCATTTAGTTCATCTTTAAACTTACCAGGCACTTTCTTGTTTTGTGTGCTGAACAGTGGATGGTCTTTAGGGTAATCAGACGTGTCATACATGTGTAGTTCTGTTTTCATGTCTTCATAAAAGTCTTCAGTAGGCACATCAATGATCATAGAGTCAGTGTCAGTGTATAGCAGACGACAGTCAGGATACTTTAATTTGAAGTAATCATAATAAAATTCAAGCATCACCAGTTTTGACAATTCAAGAATTGCCATACCAATGAATACTGGCTTGTCCAGTTTAACAATCTTTTTTTTGAGTGACACTGCATACAATGATGAATGAAACTCTTTGTACCCTGTGTATTGTGGCTTGCCTGTAAGTTTAATTGCACCCAATTCAGTTGTAACAAGTCTCACATCTTTTCTGTGATGAGGATTTTCCATCGTCTTGCCAAAACAGGCATTGTTCATAAGCTTAAAGAAGTCTTTGTCAAATGCAGTGTTGCCGTCTCTGGCACGAAGGGTTGTGTTCTTCATTATGTAATCTTTCATGAAAGCACTTTGATCAAATTGAATTCCTCTGTGAACTTTCTTTAGTACTAACCCATGTCTGATGTAAAACTGCAGCAAGCGGTAGTGACAAACGTAATTGAATTTGTCATTTAGATTCGGTACAAGTTTAGTGTCTTCTTTTTTCCCCGTCATACTCATTTTTTCAACAGCTAATGGATAATCATTATGGTAATCGTGTAGATGGTGTGGGTACTCTAGGTCTACTTCAAAGATCCAACCCTTTGCGTCGTTTCGGTCAAGATTCATAATATTGTTAGTTAACCCTGTGTCTGTTATGTCATACTGAGACAAATCATACAGACAAAAGTTTTTCAAGGGCAATAATTCACACATCGCGAATCCGTAAAGGTTATTAGCGTCAAGGTACGTAATGAATGACCTTGACCCAGGGCTTGAGGGGTCAAAGTCCGGACTGTCCAAATATTTATTGTTGGCTCTGGCGTAATTGTTCGATGCAATACTAATGCCTCCCCTCAATCCGCGTTCCACCATTTCACCCATCGTACGATCAGACAACAGGTCTATAGATATCTTACTGGATTTCAAAAATGCATCCCACGTCATGCCAGGACTAGTGATGTAACAAGCAGGGTCAAGTCTGTAGTGCAACAAACCCTTCTCACGGTAACTTTCAAATACGTCTGCTAGCAAACAAACGTCAGCCTTTAAGTACTGATCGTGGTAGTCACCAATTGTCTGACACCCCAACTTCCCCCACGCATCAAGTGCGTGTTGATATTCAGAGTCGGAAATGCCTTTTCCAGTTAGTGTGGAATAAAATTTCTCTTTTGGTGGCAGTCTTGTTTCTTCAAACACAACCCAGTGATCAATGTACTCATACGGATAGACACCTTTCTTAACCAAGTCTGGCTCAAAATATTTACTTGTTATTGGATACTCAGTCAGCCCTTCTGCCAGACTAGCAAGACCTAAAGACAAATGTTGCATGGAGTCATAAAATGCTAATTTATCTAACCTAAAAGTCAAGTATTTCTCAGTTGTCTGTGCAATACAACTAATGTTTTTGTACGACTCATCTACAGCCTGCATGATGATGTGTGAATCATATCCTTTAAGATTGTGGAAAAAGATTGGTAACTTGTATGTCTTAGGATCTATTTTTAATAACAAGTTACAATTGTTATGTGCAGCTCCTCTGTAACGCCCAGTTATGTGATCGTGGTCACGAACTTTATCACCCCCTAAAGGCTGTTCACAAATCCAACACGACTCAGCTGTATCAAATTTCAGTTTGTCTTCTTCTGTCATCACCAAAGGCATCTGACATGTTGTGAGATATTGTACTACCTGACTATACAGATGTCTCATTTCTGTTAAAAACAGACATGCTGCATTTTCACCTCTGTAGATAACAGGCTCTGAATGAAGACCGTCTGACCTAACAATAATGTATCCAAAAGAACACACCACTTGGTCACTTAGTTTTATAGTCTTTGGTAATGACTCTGGAACAGGACCTTCAAATTGAACAATCAGGGATTCAAAATCAGCGTATACTACAAATGGCAACTTTTGCTGATTCCCATAGTTCTTAAAATACACTTGACTACCAGGATCTGGGTACTTAAGTACAGTTTGTATGTCATCAGCTGACCTGCAGTGTAAAACATGTTTGTGCGCTACGTTTATGGAGGAGAATCTCTGTAAACATCTCTTACAAACTTCCTGTTTGCCATTGTGTTTTGTTGTATGTGAATGAATTAGACGTGACATATTCCTGATAATTGTGTAGTGGAAGTTATTGTCATCGCCGATTAGCAACATGTCAACATGTTTATCTTCTGACTGACCATAGGTTGGGGCAATTGGGGATACTCTAATTGGCTGTAACTTGTTCTCAGCATTATTATCCCACACAAACACATTCACAGATATACCAGGATTTAGTTTTTCAAACAAATCTATGTCCTCTATTTTAACAGGGGACTCAATGCCACTAAAGTTGAGTTCATTTACAAATTTGATGTAGTTAGATACGCGATCAGGTCTTGACCTCACAAAGTGTAGTTTAGCAAGTACGCACCACATGAAACAGAAATTGTCATTGTTCTGTATGTTGACGACTGCCTTCTTGTTCGAAACTTCTGTTGGCAGTGGCAACCATGCTTTACCTAATATGGGATGATACCTAGACTGCTTTAATTGTAGTTCATGTACATGTCCTTCGTGCCAGCCAGACCCCTTCATTTTTGCACTGTCAATCGCCTGGAGAAAGTCTGGTAATAGTCTGTCTCTAAACACGTTCTCCACCTCCGGTTCTCTTCTTGTGTTAACAGTGTGTTGTCTTGTTGATATGTACGATACAATCACCTCGCCGTCCACCCTAGTGAATTCGATTTTCGCAACAATCTGAATCTTCACACTGCCTGTAAGAAGATTTTGTTGTATGACAGAAAAAGAGTTTTCTATTGATTCGTAAACATTATTAGTATTGGATATAGGCAAGTCTGTTGTGTGAAACACGTTTCTTAAACCAGATGGGCCAGGGCTTTGAGCATTGTCCGTCATTTTTATTTGACCGACAAAATAATAAATAAAAAATATTAACGTTAACTCTGCTGGCTCACCTTGTGTAATACCACTTTATTAACTGTAACACTGTCAATATAAACATTTAGTTTGCGCAGTTGTTTAAATATGCTATAACAAACTTCCCCTAACCAGTTATAGTTGGTATCAACAACTTTAAAAGTAGGTGTCTTTAAATCAACTGACATGTGCTCCACATTTGGATGCTCATCGACATAAACCAAAGTCACACTATATGAAACATATATTTCTGATGGTGCTGAAAGGCTTATGTAAGTCTGTTTGGGTGTTATTAAGTCAGTAAAGTGCATAACATCTTTGAAAAGGTGTGTGAGATCAAGCACCTGTATGATTTGTCCGTCTGTCATTTTTATTGGACAAACAAAAGAATAAATTAATTTACATCAATTTACTAACCCATACCCTGTGGGCTGATCTGTCTTTAAAATGAGCTTTAGATGCTTAGTTGATTTCAGTTTATTTTTTACATCATCTCGTTCATGCTTATTTGGGATGACACCATTCTCTCTGAGACAGTCTTCGAAGCTGTCACGATCTTTACAGTAAAACAAACAGATAAACTTTAACTGTTCTCGAAAATCTTTCAGTACAGCATTATATTTTTGAGTGAGAATCCATACACTGACATTTGCGTGTCTGCCACTGAAGGCAAGTTCTGCTAGAGTGTTTCTCTTCTTGACAATGTCTTTCTCTGCAGAACAGTCATCAACAATAAACAATGTTGACTGCCCTTCAAATTGCTTGTAAAAATATTGTAGGTAGTCATTCAGTTTTTTCTCAGGGTCGACTAAGTATATGTTGCTGTCAGTCCAAATGAATAAACGGTTGTGATAAGCTTTGTTGTGTTTGATTGTAGGACAAAATATTACAATGTTTTCAAAATGGTGTATGTATCTTGTTTGTAATAAGTCAAGTACGAATTGAGTTTTCCCACACCCTGTGGCACCAACAAATAAGCCACAGTGTGGATCGAGTGTCATTAAGCTACGGTTCATTTTAATACACATTATAATTTTAATATATGTGTCCACTCAGTCTGCTTTCTGCAATATTGAGTTGTGCGTCATATATCAGGTACAAATATATGTTTATGGCTGCAGCAGTTTCAACCTTCTTTTGTATCTGAATTGTTATTCCATCACTACCATTCTCGACAGTTCGTCCTGACCCATGAAGATAATCGTCGTCTGTACTACGAAGATCTAACCAAAGTGCGTATTTGTTTGTAAGGTATTGTCCGATCCTAACATCATACAGATGTAGATCTTTGCACGCAATGTTTGCAGGTTTATCTCTAATCCTTCCACCCGCAAAATACTTTGTGGTTTCGTCATAGTGTTGATAAGGCAGCATTCCTGAAGCGTACACTTGATTAGGGCGGCCTTCGATTGTGCAGGACAAATGTGTAATCTTAGGATTGTAGAATTTTTCTGAATCTCTTTTGTATGGACTCACCGGTTCAACAAACAACATAAGAATACCTTTCAGTGACCTGGCAGGCGTGTTCAAGTTTATGTTCCACATTGGGTCGCTCTTGTCTTTGGGTATTAAACTATGTCTAATCACACGGTCATAATAAATTGGAAGTCTTGACTGGTACTGATTTTGTATGAGTCTGGCTAGTTCAATATGTGTGACAATTTCATATTCCAAGGAAATGTTAGAGATCTTATATGTTGCATCTGTGGCAGATGATTTTATAACTTTGGAGTAGTCATTGAAAGTTAGTTCAAAGCTCAGACGGTCATTCAGTGCCCCTTGATAATAAGGCAAATGAGCTGTGAGGATTTCAAACTCAAGTGGAATGTAAAATCTGGTTCCATATGTTTCTGCTATAATAACTTCCTGGGCTGCTGACGTTGATTTATCTCCAGCATTGATTCGAAGTTTACCAACGTTATCAGACTGTATGCCTTGGTAAACACGGTCTTCTCGTTCTTCTCTTGTGAGCCAAAGATCTTTGTAACAGTAAAATACATCTGAGTCGTCAAGACTAAACACTTCCTGCCCTTCAAGTTTTACTTTAATAGTTCTAACAATTGCTCTGCCAAGATTGTCAACCAGTGTTCTGTTTATGTCTGCGTCTGATGATAGTTCAATATTAAAAGCAAGACGAGCAGTGCCAGGAACAATAACGTCACTGGGACCTAGGTTTGGAAACTTGACTGTAAGTGTTTGGTTCTGGTCTATGGTACTTGGATTGTTCGTGATGACGATTGATTGTCTTATGCCCTTAACACCCAGGGGCTCACGTAGTTTTCTGTATGGGTCTAACTTTGATCCGTAAGACTGTGTCATTTTTATTATGCACAATAAAAAATAATAAATTAATAAAACAATGGCAGCAGGAGGATTTAATCATGAAGATTTTGAAATGGATGACATGCATGTCTCAGATACCAGTATCACAGATATGACTGGAATGGTAACTACTTCTAGTATGCATCACGAACTGTTAAAAGATAAAGTAAACTCATTTTATGAAAGTGTTGGAGTGCGCCCAGATGTCTTGGATCCTAACCAGTTTGAATATGATAAAGGGCACTTATTTGTAAATACGGACAGAGGGAAAATAAATCTAACACATAAAAATAATCCTTCTAAGTTTAGAGCTTTAAGTACAATTAAAGGTGAAGTCGGTGGTAACTCTGGGTTGGCAAGGTACCTTGGAATTGGAGGGTCTCCCGTTCCCCCAAGACTGGTTAGTGTTCTTCACGACACGCAAACAAAGTTGCCAACAGGGCAACAAATTGAAATGGCACCAGTAACAAGCCTACCAGAAATAGCAAACACTGTGATACAAGAAACCTCATTTACTGAAGGGCAAATAAATGACGCTTTGAAAACAATAGATGATCCACCTTTGTCAATGAGGGAGATTATGGGATTGGATAAATCACTGCAGACAATAAGAGGTGAGATGGTCAATAATCTTGCCAAACTGGGAGAACTTGATAAACACATTGAACGTGAAAAAGAGAAACTGGCTACGGCAGACAATGGGAATCTTGACACAGAAATGAAAGAAAGAATTCAACACAGATTAAATGATTTGCAGATAGAAAGATCAGGACGGTTAGAAACAATTAGTATTGGAAGACAAAAACTGAAAACCCAAGTTAACAGAATTAGAGAAACTATTCAGAAAATACTTCACGAAGACACTACTCTGGCTGAGAGACTTAAAACACTTTTCAGAGAACAGGGTATTACAATTGCTAGTTTAATTACTGCTCTTGGGTTTATTATCAGCACTGTAGTGCTGGCTGTCTCCGGTGCTGGGGTTGGTGGGGGTGCACCGCCACCCCCGGGCCCACCGGCTCCCACAGATCCAAAAGATTTACAGTCGTGGGTAAAGAAACAGTTGTCTCACATATCAGACTTGCTTAAGAAATTGGCTCTGAAAGCAGTAGACGCGTTGCCTGGCATTTTAGGCTCTGTTGTCAGCTGGTTGATTAGTACAGCGGCAAAGGCAGTTGGGTTTATGGCAGAGCATGTGTGGGTATTTTTGGTGACAGTAGGAGGGTTAATGGTGGGTTATTTAATGAAACAGATAAAGAAGTAATACTCCTAGCCCTGTTAATCCTATTACTAATGCAGTTCGTTCTGACTCATGTGTGTCAGGGGTTGTTACTGACTGTATGGGTACCAGTGGTGGGGCAGGGGAAGTAACCTCCTGTAATGATTTTAATGACAGTACATGCGCAGTTGTTGCTCCTAAGTTTACACTTTTATTGAGTCCTAATTTCTGACCAACACCTGCAACAATGATTTCATTATTATAATTTGTTATTGTACCCATTTGGAGTTGAAGGTCAGATGGTAACATGTATAACCCAGTGCCAACTACAAAGTCAACTTTTGATCTGGCATATCTGAGTACGTTTTGGTAGCGTTGTATGCTAGATGGGAGATCGACTGTTGAGTTAATTGAATCTTCAAGATTAGCGAGAAACTGTTTTTGAGATTCAAATATACCACTTCCATTCAGAATATTCGATTTTGTTAGTGATTGTGCACCTAGTATGCACCAGACATATGTTCTGATAGACTCATTGACGCGCTCGACTCCCGCTTGAGTAAACCCGTCAGATTTATCTAAAATAAATGTGGTCCACGCATTAGACTGTTTCTGCTCTATTGATCCTAACCAGACTTGTGATTTTGATGAGAATGAAGTGTAACCAGGGTAATAATCTTGAGGGTATTGTCTGTGACTCATAGCATAATAAAGTGTACCCATGCCTTTGTGATCATCAAGTTTTTGTGTGAAGTCATACTTAGTGCCAGGGTTAATGTTAAATTCATTACAGATGCGTTCAAATGCTTTCATATCCATGGGGTTGTTATACCTGTTGAAACTAGATTCAGTGGGCAGTGGTGTATGCAGTTCTGACAGTATACGTCTAAGCTGGTAATAAGTGTGGAAACGATACACAGATCTAATCAGTTTGTTTGAGTGATTCAAATGATCTGTGAATGAAACACCACAGCCTGTAGTTGAACATAGTATTGCAAAGTTGAGTTGGTTTTGAAACATCTGTAGTGGACTTGAAGACCACTTTCTTACAGTAGAGTCGTCTGTTATTGGAGGGTTTAGGTAATGGTCAAATGGATTCGGTACTTTCACTTGAAATAAATCTTGTACGCTTGCGTCAGACACAGCTATGTCAAGCTGATTTAGTTGAATTATCTTCTGTTCATAAGTAGGTGCGACATTGTATTTGGCATTCACATTGAATTGAAATGCGTTTGTAGTGGTGATGGTTGGTGATTTAAATTCCATCCTTTTTATATGAGATAATAAAAATGTTTATTACCTTAACAAATCTTGACACAAGCAAACCAGTGTGGTTAACTAATGGGATTGATAATCGTGATGGTAGCAAGGCTGTAGCTATCCATGAAATGTTCTACACAGTAAAATGGTTTAATGTTACAAATGATACAGATTATTATATAGATGGATCTGTTGTTGCTAGTTTAAAGAGAGTTAATGTTTTACGAGCTGGGTATTATGACTTTTGTACTTTAGCTGAATGGCTACAAAATGAATTTAAAATTAAAGCAACTTTAAATCCGGCTAACTTACTTGTTACATTAGATTTTCCAAAAGGTAGTGAGTATTCATTATCATTAAGTCTTATAAAATTACTTGGGTTTATGGGTAATATAATTTCTTTTCCAGATGAAGATTGGACAAAATGGTTAAGTCCAGAAAGGCAACAACTACTACTAAAACCAAAAAAAGAAAAAATAATTGGAAGATATCCTGTTCATTTGTCAGTACACACAGTGCTAAATGTTTATTTGAAAGAACTAAACACATCTGAGAATGTTCACAATGGAAAGCCTTCAACTTTGTTGAGATGCTTACCAACTGGAACTGCTCCGTATTGTGAAAGTGTAGTTGTTAGATTTCCTAATTTGCAGTTTAAGAAATTAGGTTCTAGTTTCTTTGAGTCACTGAGTATATCTGTAACTAATCAGGATAACAAACCAGTTCTTATGCATGATTTTAGTGTTGTGTTGGAAATTAAATAATTTTATTTTTGTTTATAAAAAATGAGTGGTGGTCCAAAGTTGAGAATCATACCAGTTGCGTGTCCAGTAACAGAGTTGAAAGATTTGGCAGACGTACAGGATTTTGAGAAGGAAGGGGATGTTGGAGAAATATATGGTTTTGAACTTGATTCAAATGGCATGTACAAGAGGAAAGTAATTGTTGACATGAAAGACGGTGAAAAACAGATTCCTAAACTTGGTCAGCTACGTGATGTTACTGTACCTACTCCACCTGTAAATAATTCGCCCTACAACTTAATACATGTGGGAAATAAGTGGGTGGTTTCACCTGTGCCTGTTCCACCACCCACAATTGACTGGGACATAAAGTTGGAATTTATTAGTCCTTATGTATACACTGATGACGAAGGCGCCTTAGTGTTTAGAAAGGTTGTTAACTCGGGGCCGCTTATTGTAAGCCTTGTTCCAAGTTTTGCCCCAGACAACAATAGCAGAGAAAAACTGAAAGTTGAAAATTATGAGAGACGGCGGTATCTTCTTACAGCTAGAAAGGGTAGATCAGATACTTCTGTTGTGTTTATGCCAGCAAGCTTAGTCATGGCTAGAGAAGTGACAATAGTATTTGAAATTATCATGAAATCTGTTGCTACTGCTAAAGAGGCTCAAATTGCGCAGGGAATTAAACTTACATGGGACGAAACAGTAACAGAATCATCAAAGGTCTTTATTGCTATTACAAAAAATGTTGATGTTATTAATGTTTCGAGCAGTGTTCCAGCTGTCAAGGTGGTGGTCGACAAAACAACTTTTGTTCGTCTAACTTACATAAACCTTGAACACATTGATCTTGTTGCATTTTATTATGCCAGCAAATTGTATACTTTTGAAGAGTTGCAAAATGTAATTGCTGATTAAATAAAAAAAAATATTTGTGAATAAAAAAAATGGTAAACTTCTATCCGCAACTACCGACGCTTGAGCCGACTGAAACAAATGTGATGACTAAAACAACACTTGCGCCTGATCCACATATGCCAATTGCTTCAGATAAAACATTACAGGCAGATGCATTCAGATTAAATAATATTACAGAAGCTTTGAAATATTTGGAGAGTGAGGAGGCGAAATATTCACGGTGCAAAAGACGGTATAAGACCGTTTTTAATTCTGTTCAAAACACTTCTATGGCTATTGGTGCAGTTTCAGCTTCATGTTCTGTAGGGGGCATTGTTTTGTTCGCCACAGGAATTGGGAGTTTGGCTGGAATAGCAATTGAGGGTCTAAGCGTCGCTACATGCCTGGCATGCTTTGGTTTGGAGGCCTTGAACAAGAGGTTTCACACGAAATTAGAAAAACATGAAGCATTGAGTACTTTGGCGGGTGCAAAGCTGAGCAGTCTTAAACTTATTATCAGTAAGGCATTGAACGATAATTTTATTGATGACGAGGAATTTAAACGAGTCCAGGATGATTTAAATAATTACAAAAAACAGAAGTCTGAAATCCAGAATAAAATGCGCAGTCAATCTCCCGTAAATGTTGAAGAACTGAAGGCTAGTTTTTTAGCGGAAGGAAAAAAGATAGGTGTTCAGGAAACCACAGAAAAGCTACACAATCTTTTAAACAAATAAAAATCAGATTTGGTAATCGTTTATTAATGTCATACACTTCACAGAGAGATGTCATGCCACTTACACAGTTTAGGCCTGCACCATCTGCACCACCAGAATATTATTGAGAAAAAAAAGTTTTCCGGTGCCCTTGTGTCTTGGTAAAAAAGACTTAGTATACGTGACTAGAGTCAAGTTGTTATTAAGTACTTGCAAGTAATTAGGGTAAGTAATTAATAAGTTCTTAATGTAAGTAGTTAATAAGTTCCTATTGTAACTCACTTTAAGGTAACCTTTAAGTGAGTTGTGACTTATTGTTTTTACTTGGTATTTTCTTATCCAGCTGTTTTTTCAGTGCCTGTATAGTGTAATAACCACCAGTTGATTTTCTAATTCCTCAGAAACCACATGAGTACATTAAGCCCACTTGTACAAATCCCCCTCTTTTGAAAAGTAATATGTCCCCCTGTTGATCTTTGACACAACTTAGCGATTTGAAAGGGTGTAGCTATAAAGGCCATAAAGACGGGTGAGAGTCTTTTCAAAATGCGGCTCGTGTCTGAATTGAAAAGGAATGGAATGCGGCCGCGGCGTGAGGCAACACAAAAGGCGATCAACCGTGACACCACCTGGCAGCTCATGCTTACGATAAAATTGTACTGACATGAGTGTCTGTAAGTGCGTGTGTGTGTGTTTGTGTGTGTGTGTGTGTGTTTGTGTGTGTGTGTTTGTGTGTGTGTACGTCTGTTTGTTTGTGTGTGTGTACGTCTGTTTGATTGTGTGTTTGTTTGTTTGTTTGTTTGTTTGTTTGTTTGTGTGTGTGTTTTGTCTGTGCGTCTGTGTGTGTGTGTTAAATATTACTTGTTAGTTTCTTATCAAAACAGTATAACCACCGTCTGATTTTTCGGGAACCAGCCATTGAGTAAATATGAAGTCAATTTCGAAACTCTTCTTGTCACCTCTCAGCAAATAGCCTTTTCAAAGCTGTAGAGCCGGTTTATTCATAGAGTGTTCCCTTACTAAGTTGAATAGCGGCGCCCTACTGTGTCGGCGCGTTGGCTGTTGGCCATTTGCATTTAATGGCAAATCGAACGGGTGAACACATAATTGAAAAAATTATAAATTCCTGTATGAATAGCGACTCAGGTGCGGTGCATACCGATCTGATTCAAAAAATTTCGATCCCGGTTTCAAAAGGCAATCTCGTCCCGACAAGAAAATGCGAATAATTGCTATTTTCAGAACAGGTCTATTCATATCTTACCTGAATTGAAGTGGGGGTCTTTCAAAACCAGTCAAGCGTAGGCATGAGGTGTTTATGTATTATATATAATTGCTTTGGGTTACAAGCACTGGTTTGATCGGGCGTTTTGTCTATGGGGGGGGGGGGGGGGAGGGGGGAGGGGATTTGAAGTATTATTAACACTATGACTGAGTTAACCCCTTAAATTCTCAGTCATAGTGTTAATGAAGATTCAGTTCTTTCTTTATATATCTAATTACAGAGAAAAATAAAAGGAATTTGAGAAAAAGGAAAGGCAAGGTCGTGTGCGTTTTTGTGAGCGAATAACATAGAAAAATGAGGGCCAAAGAAGATTCTCTAAAACTCCCATATTCCCCCTCTCTCACACACACACACACACACACACACACACACACACACGGTTACTCAAGCCGCAAGTGATTTTTTTTTTTAATAAGCTTTGCCTTCTGCTAATAATTACAACACAAAGATCTAAATAAGTAAATGGCACAATATGTTTGCAGACATCAGATTTACAGGGTCAGCGGCTATATCCCTAAATCAGATAAAACTGAAGCGAGTCGACCCTTTCCATGGCCGAGTTGATTTTGGGACGAGTTGACCGTCACCAGAATGGGTAATGTCCCTTCATGAAAAGCTTCCGCTTAAATGGCGTCATAGGGTCGAGTCTTGGGGTCGCCACACAAAATTGAACAACAGCGCTTATGAAGTCATAACTGGACATCAGTGACTGCATGTAAGTTGTAGTACAAATAGAAATCTTACTGAATTATCATGAACTCTTTTCATCCTATACACCCTTGATCTCAAATCTTCCCTTTGTTGACTAATGACCGTGTAGCTTTGTGGTGGCACACGGCAGGGTCCTGCTAAAACCCGGATTAACCTGTCCTAAGCTAAAATAACCATATCCGTAACTGTTATTGCGCACCTAAACACAAAATAATCATGTGTTAGAAGTTTGGTTTACATTCAAGTTGATTTAGTTGTACTAGTACTAGTAAGCCGTAGTATTTGAAGTCAAAATATTGTAGTCAAAATATTGTATATTTGAAGTTGTAGGTGCCGTAAAAGTTTTTTGTTTTAAATGTAGCGTTAGAAAGCTTCGAAGGGCTTGTTCTTTGAGCCTCTTGATCTAAGCTATCTTCACCCTACGCGCATTCGCCCAGACCGTTCGTCCCAAACACATTTCGTCCCATGACGTTTCTTACCGATGCTATTTAATGGAATAAGCAATCCAGACCAAAAAGGTGACTGCCAAGCGTGTAAAATGCAAAGAAGTACCCAACAGAGAAAGAAACACGCTTAGAAAAGATGGGTACAAGACAATTTATTAATATTTCAGTGCAGTATCAGTATTTTCTGGTGTTAACGTTTAACACGTCTTCACAACACAGCTCTAAGATGGTATAAGAGATTCATACAATGTATGCAGTATCAGTTTTGTCTGGTGTTAACATTTAACACGTTTTCACAACACAGCTCTAAGATGGTATAAGAGATTCATACAATGTATGCAGTATCAGTATTGTCTGGTGTTAACATTTAACACGTCTTCACAACACAGCTCTAAGGTGGTATAAGAGATTCATACAATGTATGCAGTATCAGTATTGTCTGGTGTTAACATTTAACACGTCTTCACAACACAGCCCTAAGATGGTATAAGAGATTCATACAATCTATGCAGTATCAGTATTTTCTGGTGTTAACGTTTAACACGTCTTCTCAACACAGCTCTAAGATGGTATAAAGAGATTCATACAATGTATGCAGTATCAGTATTTTCTGGTGTTAACGTTTAACACGTTTTCACAACACAGCTCTAAGATGGTATAAGAGATTCATACAATGTATGCAGCATCAGTATTGTCTGGTGTTAACATTTAACACGTCTTCACAACACAGCTCTAAAATGGTATAAGAGATTCATACAATCTATGCAGTATCAGTATTGTCTGGTGTTAACGTTTAACACGTCTTCACAACACAGCTCTAAAATGGTATAAGAGATTCATACAATGTATGCAGTATCAGTATTGTCTGGTGTTAACGTTTAACACGTCTTCACAACACAGCTCTAAGATGGTATAAGAGATTCATACAATCTATGCAGTATCAGTATTGTCTGGTGTTAACGTTTAACACGTCTTCACAACACAGCTCTAAGATGGTATAAGAGATTCATACAATGTATGCAGTATCAGTATTGTCTGGTGTTAACGTTTAACACGTCTTCACAACACAGCTCTAAAATGGTATAAGAGATTCATACAATCTATGCAGTATCAGTATTGTCTGGTGTTAACATTTAACACGTCTTCACAACAGAATCTTATAGTTAACCTCTTAACCTCACGACCACATTTCCAAACTTTTGGGGTTAGGTACTTTTTAGTTCCCAGGGTCACCCTGGTCAGCCCCACAGGGTGGGTTTCCCCCTCTATTCTGGGGCATGTGTTTCTGTCTACCACCTGCATTTTTCTTTTTTAAACTCTTCCTACTCTGCGCTGGTGTTGCTAAATGGTCTTAGGTTTATTAGCGTAATAGACCGGCTGGCGCATACATTCAATTGTCAGTTTAGTTTTCTTTTTTCACAAGCAGTGCAGACACGTCCTGAAAAAGTCATGTTGCTGTCGGGACATTAAGCAATGTACAACCAACCAACCAATCCAAACTTTTTGAGGCGTTGTGAATGACTAAATACTATGTACCACTTGTAGATGGATTGACCATGATCATTTGCGCTTAGAGTTATAATTATTATAAGATAAGTGCATTATAAATACCGTAATTATTATTATTATTTCCAAACTTTTGGAGGAGTCCGTGACTATGTTAGTATGTACCAGTTGTAGTAGATGGATTGATCATGATAGTTCAAGGGTAGTGACAGATGAGCTTGGTGCCTTCAGGTGCCACACTACCCTTGAATTATCATGATCAATCCATCTCCCACTGCAGGGTCTTGAGGCTATATAACTTAAACTGTTGAAACTTATTGCAACTGTTTACAACAAGGGGAGCTGGGTGGCTCAGTGGTAGTGTTGAAACTTATTGAACTCTTTACACCAGGAGGAACTGAGTGGCTCAGTGGTAGTGTTGGAACTTATTGAACTCTTTACACCAGGGGGAGCTGAGTGGCTCAGTGGCAGTTTTGAGACTTATTGAACTCTTTACACCAGGGGGAGCTGAGTGGCTCAGTGGTAGTGTTGAGACTTATTGAACTCTTTACACCAGGGGGAGCTGGGTGGCTCAGTGGTAGAGTGTTCTCCTCTTGACCAGGATGTTGCGGGTTCGTATCCAGCTTGTGTAAAAAAAATTTCAGACCCTATCGGGTGCCCCGTTTTTTAAATCACCTTCATGGTGGACGAGATACATTAAGCCCTCAACGTGTAATTTTGTGTGTGTGTGTGTTTTCAACAGATGATTGTGATATTGTACACATGTATTATGTATCATCATGGAACTGTGTGCCTTCATTACAGAGGCAGGTGGGGGCTAAAGTTTTAGGTAATTTGAAACTGGGGATGTGATCCGACTGCACTTGCCATTTTGTACTGGAGGGTTCACATGAAACTGGGGATGTGATCCGACTGCGCTTGTCATTTTGTACTGGAGGGTTGATATGAAACTGGGGATGTGATCCGACTGCACTTGCCATTTTGTACTGAAGGGTTCATATGAAACTAGGTCGCATAAAGCGCTTACATTTATTACATGTTGCATTTCCCTCCTGTGTGATGTACTACTACTAGTGATGTGTTTTGTGTTGATTTGAGATGAACTGAGGGCTTCTGGGCACTACTGTGGACACAAAATGGAGTCAAATGACTTGCTGGTGACAGCAGACATGAAGATAGAGATTGATGTGGCAGAGGAAGATGAGAATTGCATAAAGCAAGAATATGATATCGGTACGTACACACTTATGTCTACAGCAAATCTCTTTATACAAACACTTACTTTTACTTACATATTCAAGATTCAGACAATTTATGGTGTCAGTCTGGCTGACAAATTTTCTTTCATTAGGATCAGTATGCTAAAACAGCGAAAACCCCACCCGGGTCTGGCCTGGATACTTGGGTGGGGTTAACTACTTTTTAGTTCCCAGGGTCACCCTGGTCAGCCCCACAGGGTGGGTTTTCCCCTCTATTCTGGGGCATGTGTTTCTGTCTACCCTTGGTCCATTCACCTGTATTTTCCTTTTTTAAACTCTCCCTACTGTCCGTGCTGCCTGCAGCTCTTGATATTGGATGTGTGTTGCTAAATGTTCTTAGCTTTATTTAGGCCCTGTGTCGTAGGTTTATTTAACGTATTGGACCGGCTGGCGACATAATTCAATATTCTTAGTGTTTTTTCACAAGCAGTTCAGGCAGGTCCTGAGAAAGTCTTGTTGCTATACAATCAATAAAATAAGTGAAAGACTCATGCGCGAACGATTTCAGCCACATTATCATAATGGTAAAATTAAATGTCTTACTTCTCAGTATCCCCACCCCAACCCATCGTGTGACAAAAAAAAACACAAAAAAAACACACACAACGTACCACATGACCACAGTGTCAGTGGTATAGTAGGTAATACTGCCACTTGCAAGATGCCACTGCAACATTTTGAGGTGCAAGTTCTCGAAAGTGTCAACAAGGAGAGAGAGATACGCTCGTCAATGCACTCCTCATTAGAAGGCGTATAGCCGAGGGGACAAAGCTGCCCTTTGTCACACCAGGGAGGAAGAATATATACCACACGGAATTGTTGGATATTTAGTTCGATTTTAATAATTTGATTTTCTCATTCGCACGACAAACAATAGACAAGACATATACAAGCCTACACAATATTCACTCAATTCATACATGCACCTGTAATGCATGCATACCCTTAACCATTCGTACAATGTTCAGAGTACTAATCACATCTCACACACACGCACACCCTTAACCATTCGTACAATGTTCAGAGTACTAATCACATCTCACACACTCATTGTTCCACAACGATGTCACTTCTCATTGTCTGTTGAAAATAACTGACACTAATTAAGTTGATGCTTAGATTCCTCAAACGATACACAGTTTAATTATCCGACCGTGAATGAAGATCGATGTTGCGTCGCTGCTCGTTGATTCAGTCTCGCCACTGGTTGAACAATCAGACTATCTCTCGCGATGGCCCGTCTAAGCTTCGCTGCACACCGCCTGGATCAACTTGACTATCTCGTACACCACATTGACTACGTTCCCACTTGACGCTCACGTACACCACGTTGACTACATTCCCACTTGACTCTCACGTACATTCATCCCACGTCACAGCTGAAGAGAGCATCCAAAGATGCGTGAAAGTAAACCGTCGACTGTCTTGGTGCCTGTCTCAGTGCCCACCATGGCCGTTGACAAAGTCACTGTTATAGTCATCCGGTTACATTCGTAGTTCTACAACTACACTGTACTTTGTTTTACACATCCTATAATGAGCATTTAGCTCCACTAACATCTATCCTACGATAGATCACCACGAGGCACTCCACCCCGCCTCAATTCCTCACAAAAACTAACTTTTAACTGAGAGCAAAATTCTCATGACATGACTGAAACTCTTCCAAAAACACAGTGATGCATTCCATCCCTTCAAACAAACACCCTACGTCACATGTTCTTGACGTCATCAAAAAAGAACATACCGTCCCTTCAAGCAAACACCCTACATCACATGCTCCCGACGTCATCAAAAGTGGTGTTTAGATGAAGGAGGAGTGATAAACATATTTTAAACGGAGGGAAAGAGGACTGAATGCGTGGGTGGGGGGCGGTGTCCGGTAGCGGAAGTACTGAGTAGGTGGGGGAATTTCCCGACTGTGGAATGCTATGATGAGAGATGGAGATTGAGGGAGAGAGATAGAGGGTGGGAAAGTCTGTAGGGGGTGAGTGCGTAGGCGAGTATGAGAGGCGTGAAAGTGTGTGGGAGGTGAATGTGTGGGCGGTTACAGGAGTGATAAGGAAACGGTACCGACCAAATACGCCAGTCAGCAGCGCAGCAGTCAGGCGACAGCTAGAATTTGAAATGGCTCCCAAATCAGTGAGAAAGAAGGCTTTACTAGAAAATAATGAGATGGACCATATTTTCCGTGACTGGGGCCTTGACGAAGAGGTGCAGAGTGCCATGATCAGGAAAAAATTCATCTCTAGGCAAGCACTACTGCTAATGTCTGACGAAGACATTGACGCTCTGGCACTGAAACGTGGGGACAGAGCAGTGCTCCGTGCAGCGGTGGCGAAATTCCAGATGGACAACGGCGGTGGCCCACTGTGCGGCGGACTGGGAGGAGTAGCGGACAACAGCAGCAGTAGAGCGCCACAGACCTTGCAGGACGCCCTACACATCACAGCGGGGCCGGACTGGATGAACTGTTGCGCGACAGCCTGTGCGTCAGTGGCAACAGTAGCGGGGGTATTGCGGTAGCAAAAGGTGGGCCCCACTTACGTATAGTAGACTTTCTGTCTTCAGCAGCAGTGGCAGAGGAAGAAGTGGCACTTGGGGGTGGTGTCACTATAAAGGTGAACAGCAAACCGAAGTTGGACAAGGTTTCCTCCGCACACTGTATAGTGGCAAACAGCCGTATTATGGCGGCCCTTATGGACACACCCACACCGGGTTTCACACCTCAAGTACTCGGCGATGGTGGGGGAGCTGGCAGCCAGATACACCTGGCAAAGTGTCCTGCTGTTCAACGATGAGTATCGTCAGCGGCAAGCGGCCGAAGCATTCCAGTGGGGCACGGACGCCCCACACCTGTCCACGGTGGTGCTGCGCGACCGTACTGCGCAATCTGCGATGCCCGCTGGCTCACCTGCTCGCAGAATAGGAGGAGGGACGGCCGGACCGCGCCCACAACGCCCCATCGGCCCCTCTGGGAGGGAAGTGTGCCTGCAGTACAACCGAGGGTACTGCACCTATGGCGCACGCTGCCAGCTGGACCATGTGTGTGCCACCTGTGGGAGAGATCATCCGGCGCGGGAACATCTTGACACACCTGCAGCAGCAGCAGGGGGCAAACACGGGACAGCCTAGGACACAGCGCAGCAGGTTGCACAAGGCGAGGTAGGCCCCACCCATTCTAGCACTTTTTATCATAGCCCTTATCCTGCACTAAGTCCATACCACTGTCAATTGTTAGGTTCTGGAGCGTCCATTAGTTCAAAGCTTTTAGTGTGGCAAGACGAATTAGCTTCTGATAAAGACAAAAACTTTCTCCTTGAAGGGATCAAACATGGGTTTTATATCACGGACAAACATCAGACTGTTAGATCTGTAGAGCAGAAAAATCACACCTCTGCCTGAAAAACAGAGTAGCGGTAGAAAAGGAGCTCATCGATCAGATAAACAAAGGTCATTATATCGTAGCATCTCAAAAACCAACGGTAATTAGCGCTTTGGCTACGATCCCAAAAGACGACAATAGCATACGCCTGATACACGACGGCAGCAAGCCTGTAAGACATGCAATGAACGATTACGCAGTACCTGAGACAGTAAAATTCCAGACTCTAGCGGACGCGTGCGCACTAGCCAAGTCCGGCTACTGGTGCGCGGAAGTTGACCTTAAGGCGGCATACCGATCTGTGTGTATCCATCCAGATAATTACCAAGTCACAGGCCTAAAATGGATTTTTACGGGCGAGCAGAAGCCCACATACCTGTTCGATAGTAGGCTACCCTTTGGTAGTAATGTGGGCCCTTCGCACTTTCACAGACTCTCGCAGGCAGTTCGCAGATGTATGTTACGGCGCGGCATGACAGGGATAGTAGCGTATATTGACGATTTCTTCATAGCAGCTAAGTCCAAAGAGGAATGCACTCAAATGATGATGACGCTCATTGCCCTTTTACGTAGATTAGGGTTCAATATTAGCTGGCCTAAGGTGGTGGGGCCTACACAAACCATTACTTTTCTCGGGATCCAGATCTGCACCAGCACAAGCACCTTGTCATTGGGCGATGACAAGTTACAGCAACTTCACAAACGCTTGCAGCAGTTTCAAGGCAAAACACGCGTGACAAAGCAAAGCTTGCAGTCACTAGCAGGGTCCCTTAACTGGGAGTGTCAAGCCGTCAAGGGAGGCAAATTTTTTCTCAGGCGGATTCTTGATACGATTAAACCCCTTCAGCAGCAAAGGCATAAAGCGAGACTCTCACGGGAGTTTCATGCAGACTTACAGTGGTGGCTATCTTACATGCATGTTTTTAATGGCACTGTTTATTATGACTCGCACAGCAAGGAAAATGTCCATGTTGATGCATGCAACCTGGCGGCAGGCGCGTTCTGGAAAGGAGATTGGAATTATACACTGTTCTCTTCAGACATGCCGGCAGCCAAGGACTTGCATATTAATTATAAAGAGGTGTGCGCGGTGGTGCAGGCAGTCAACCGGTGGGCCCCCTCATGGCGAGGGAAACAGGTGATCATTCATACGGACAGCACGGTGACAAAGGCTATCATTAACAAAGGGCGCTCAAAAGACCGCTATGTCAATAGTCTGTTGAGGAAGATGGCATGGGAGTGTGTGAGAACGAATTGCAGCGTGTCAGCGATGCACGTGGCTGGCAGTGTGAATGTGTTTGCCGATACTATTTCCCACCTACACGAAGGACGGCTGCCCATGCTAGTACAATTGCTAACGAATTGGCACCGGGGCTGACCGCCTGACACCTATCTTCTGAATCACATGTCACAGTCAGCTCTTGCTTTTGTGCTGTCTAGGTGCTGGGTCTAGGCTCAGACAGCAGCTACTACAGGAGGTGGCAGGATATCGTGCCAGTGTTTTTGCCGACAACACCAAGAAAACTTATCAGACTGACTCACTTGCGCTCTTATCTCAGATTTTGTGACCAAATGAACATCCAGCCGGTACTGGTGTGTGAGAGAACAGTGGCGCAGTACGCGGCCTTTTTGGCCAGGACACTTCAGCCCAGCTCCGTGGCACAGTACCACAACATTGTTCGCCTTTTGCATTTAGAATGCGGGGAACCGCACCCATACCAGGATTCCTGGATGGTGAAAAGCACATTGCGGGGAATTGAGCGAACAAAAGGCTGCCCTCCTAACCGCAAGATGCCGATGAGCCCGCAACTTCTTCTTCAGATTAAACAAAAACTTGATTTGTGCAGCTCTAAGGACTGTGCCTTCTGGCCAGCGTCACATGTTCTTGACGTCATCAAAAAAGAACATACCGTCCCTTCAGGCAAACACCCTACATCACATGCTCCTGACGTCATCAAAAAAGGACACACCTAACACAACACGTAGAGCGAACTTCTCTCCGAAACAAAAAAATACTGCATAACGATTAAAATAAATTGTGGCACCCTTGTAGCAATTTGGTTTTAACAGAGGAGCTTTGAACCCACAGCCAGACAGGAGTTTTTGGAGGTGCTTAGAAAGGCAGTGGGAAGTGTCGGCTGCCAGCCTCTGGCCCTTGCGTATCATTCTCGTCCTGTAGAGACTGTCAGGGCTCTCCAACCTGCCCCCAAAGATTTTCTTACTCAACCTAACAGCTTTGTTCAGCTTCATCTTCTCGCCCTGGGTGCCGAGCCATGAGACGAATGTTGTTTGGTTTTTGCATGTGCATGGTTTTTGGCTCACGTGCAAAGCAAAAGTGAGTATGTTCTGGGCCAGTGGTTGTCTGTCCATCGTCCGTCTGCCGTCGTCCATGGTAAACTTTAACGTTGACATAAATATTTTTTCTCAAATACTATTGACAACTTCAAAGCCGAACTTGGTACAGAAATACCTGATGGGAATACCTTTCTATGCATACTAATTTGGTTGATCCTTCGAAAAGGTGAAGGGTCACAAGAGCTCAAGAAATAGGTAAAAAAAACAAAAAAAAAACAACCATATTTTGGCAAAAGGTGTTTTCTCAAATACCATTACAACTTCAAATCTAAACTTGCTACAGAGATCCCAATGGTAAGACCTATCTATGCATACTAATTTGGATGACCCCTCAGAAAGGCCAAGGATCACAAGAGCTGAGGAAATAGGTCAACAAGAAAGACAAAGCCCTTATGGCTCGCGTGTATGACCGAGCCACACATGCATGACAGTAAGTAAAGGCATGGCTTCTGCACCAAAAAAATCTTTGTTTCCTCAAAATTTAGTAAGTTTTCATACATCTGTAAAACCCCTTCGACCCTTGACCTTTGCGATGAGTCAACTAAATTAGTATACATAGGCACTCTTATCATCAGCTACCTATGTGCCAAATTTGATTGAAAAGTTCGCAAAAATGTTGATTATAACTACAATTCTATCAAAAATTGGCATTTTACACACATTTGCAGACTACTTGTGACCCTTGACCTTTCTGAGGGGTCATCAAAATTAGTATGCATAGATAGGTCTTACCATCAGGTATCTCTGTACTAAGTTTGGTTTGCAGTTCAAAATAACAATTGAGATAACACATTTCTTCTCAAAATATGGCTATTTTGGACCTGTTTCCTGAGCTCTTGTGACTCTTGACCTTTCTGAGGGTCATCCAAATTAGTATGCATAGATAGGTCTTACCGTCAGGTGTCTCTGTAGCAAGATTGGGTTTGATGTTGTAAATTGTATTTGAGAAAAAGCATATTTGTCAAAATATGGCTATTTTTAACCTATTTCCTGTGCTCATGTAACCGTTGACTTTTCCAAGGGTTTAACGTAATTAGTATGCATAGAAAGGTCTTACCATCAGATATCATTGTATCAATGTGAGAGGTACCTACAACACCAGCAAGACCTCTATCATGTCTTTGTGGATTTTAAGGAAGCGTTTGACAGGGTGTGGCATGCAGCCCTTTGGTTCACCATGAAGCTATACATCATTGCCAACCAAAGTCATAGCAAACCTTCACAACAAGGCCACTAGCGCAGTCTGCTTCAATGGCAAAATAGGAAACTGGTTTAGGACTACAGAGTCAGACAAGGCTGCTTGCTCTCACCTACTCTTTTCAACATCTTCCTGGAAAGAATCATGACAGACGCTCTGCTGAGAGATCATGAAGGAACTGTCAATATTGGAGGCAGAACAATCACAAACTTGCGCTTTGCGGATGACATCGATGACCTTGCAGGAACAGAGAAGGAGCTAGCTCAGCTGGTGGAGAAGCTGGACAGTACAGCCATTGCTTATGGGATGGAAATCAGTGCAGAAAAGACCAAACTGATGACCAATAACACCAGTGGCATTGGCACTGATGTCATAATTGGAAGCCAAAAACTGGAAACAGTTAATAAATTCAAATACTTGGGAACCATTGTGACAGATGAGGGATCAAAACCAGAAATACTGTCCATGATTCTGCAGACAACACCGGCACTGACAAGATTGAAGACCATATGGAAGGACAGAAACATCACACTCTGCTCCAAGATCAGACTGATGTGCTCCTTAGTCATCTCAGTGTTCTTGTATGCTTGTGAGTCATGGACCCTCACAGCAGACCTTGAAAGGAGGATACAAGCCACTGAAATGAGATGTCTTCGAAGGCTGCTTGGCATTTCATACAGAGATCACATCACGAACGAGGAAGTGGGAAGCAGAATCAGGCAAGCCATCAGGCCCTATGAAGACATATTAGCCATTATGAAAAAACGCAAACTGAAGCGGTATGGGCATGTCACGCGTTCAGCAGGGCTTGCCAAAACAATCCTGCAAGGCACTGTGCAAGGAGGACGAAGGAGAGGAAGACAGAGAAAAAGATGGGAGGACAATATCTCAGAGTGGACAGGACTGAAGATGGGCGATACGCTAAGAATGGCAGAGAACAGAGAGGAATAGAGAGGGAGCTGGTTGCCAAGTCATCAGTGGTGCCCCAACGGTTGGCAAGACTACGGGATATAGATAAATAGATAGATAGATCATTGTAATAAGTGTGGCTGTGAAGTTGTGAATAGTATTTGAGAAAAATAAATTATGTCAAGATACAGCTATTTTGCATATATTTCCGGATCCACTCTGACCTTGACCTTTGTGAGAGTTCACTGAAATTGGTATGCTTAGGAAGGTCTTGCCACAAAATATCTTTGAGGCAAGTTTGAAGACTATATCTTGAATAGTCTCCGAGAATATGCCAACATTAAAGTTGACGACAGACAACGGCGGATGAACACTGGCCCAGAACACGGACTCGCTTTTGCTTCGCACATGAGCCAAAAAAAACTACCATATCTTGGCAAAAGATTTTTTCGCCCCATAAATACTATTTACAACTTCAAACCAAAACTAGCTACAGAGATACCTGATGGTATTACCTATCTGTGCATACTAATTTGGATGAGGCAGCGGAAAGGTCAAGGGTCACAAGAGTTCGGCAAATGTTTGTAAAATGCCAGTTTTTGATAGAATTGTAGTTATTATCAGCATTTTACCACAAAGGTCACACATGTAAATCGGTCATACGTATGAGCCATAAGGGTTTTGCCTTTCTTGTTTACATAAATGTAGCAATTACTTTTGTTTAGAAGAAATATGAGGCGATTTTCTACAATAGTTTAAGCAGCAGATTTAGTGGTTTGAAGAAAGAGATGAATGTCAGATACTGTGTGCAAAAATATGGTTGGTGTTGTGCAAGAATATGGTTGGTCTTGTGCAAGAATATGGTTGATGTTGTGCAAGAATATGGTTGGTGTTTAGAACTGCAGCTTTGCAACAACAGCTAGCATGTGCAGTTTTGATATCGGTGAGTGATTCTGTAAAAGAATGTTTGTTTTGTATGGCCATTGTGATATTCAAAAACAATTTGTTAGATGAAAGTGGCACCGAATATGTACACCTGTCCATGATTTTACAAATAATTGTTTTAATGCATGATGCAACAAAATGACGACTGTTTCAAGGGTGTACATGATTATGATCACTGACAGGAATGAACCTACACTGGTGTGGCCGCGTTTACCGCCTCTGTCCATCCTGCTTCAAAGGCAGGGGAGGGTGTGGTTTCCATGGTTCAGTTGGTGTCACATCTTCTGTTGGCAGTAAAAGAACAACAATAAAAAACAACAACATGAAACCAATTAACCTGCGAACAGGCACAGTCTTGCGGCCCGGCGTGAGACGGCCTTAGCTGTCTCCTCGGCGTTAAACTCAAATGACTAATAACTAATACTGTTATGGCGTTTGAGTGTTTTTAAAGCCTTTTACAGAGATGTTTGTAAAAAGCTGAGGCTGCACCTGACAACAAAGATTGACATGTGTATTAACTCATTCAGCTCCAGACACACCACAGCAAGATACGGATCGACCATGTTCATGTTAGGGTCATGCCTGAATAGCTTGGCGCCTATGGGCGCCAAGCTATTCTGGCATCACCCTTGAACTATCATGATCGAGATGTGTCTTGCACTGCAAAGCGGTCTTCAGAGGACAACAGCAAAATTTGGGGATTTTCGGTCTTGGGGTACAAGGAGTTAACAAACCATAACGATTTCATTTCAAGAACCAGCACCATGCAAAGCCATTTAAAGCAAATAAGAAAAAAAAAGAAGCCTACTTTCAGTGAATCAAAAGACTTACCTAGCCTACAAAGTGTAAACGTCTCCTACTGCTCGGAGGACTGTGAGGGAAGTCCATACTTGCCTAAGCTTCCACGTTTATTCTTGGGGACTTTAGTGGATGCTCTCTCTCCGACTGCCTCCCTCATTATCAGCAGTATGTCAACTGCAAGGCGAGAAAAGACACAATTCTCGACAAGTGTTACGGGAATGTCGCCCTTGACTACAAAGCTGTCAGGAAACCTCCACTCGGCACTGCTGATCATTGTGTGGTGCATCTGCTGCCCATGTACAAAATCAAACTGAAATCTGTTCAAACAAAGGAGAAAACCGTCAAGGAGTGGACTTAAGACACTGCGGCACAACTTCAGGGGTGCTTTGAGTGCACAGACTTCAGACACTGTGGCACAACTTCAGGGGTGCTTTGAGTGCACAGACTTCAGACACTGTGGCACAACTTCAGGGGTGCTTTGAGTGCACAGACTTCAGACACTGCGGCACAACTTATAAGTGCACAGACTAGTCGGTGTTCCTGGACAGCATTCAGTCGATAGAGGAAACTGTAGACAGCAGTCAGTCGCTAGGGGAAACTGGAGGCTTCGAGAGAAACAGAACACGAGAGACAAGAGTGTGTGTAAGCGCGCGCAGGAGCGAGCAAAAGTGAAAGCGTGTGTGTGAGGTCAGAGAGATAGAGAGAGAAAGATTTTTTTTTTTTTTAAAATTTTTTTTAAACGTTTTTTTGAGTTACCCTTGATGACGTTTACACAACTACTTACTCTCCACTTATATCGATATTCTCTTACTGAATTGATTATTTGCTTTGTTTCAATGACTTCTTACTTGTTGTGTACCGTGCTAAATGCTGGGTTTGTTTTTCCCGGGGTCCTTCCGTTTTTCCCCGAGGTAGTCCTCAACTTGAAGGTGACAAAGTTTGCCGTCGGGTTGGTGTTTAGCAGGCTTTGTGTATTAGACACTCAGCCTACTTCGTGCCCAAGGGTACTCCCCGTTCTCTCTCTCTCTCTCTCTCTCTCTCTCTCTCTCTCTCTCTCTCTCTCTCTCTCTCTCTCTCTCTCTCTCTCTCACCCCACCCGGGTCTGCCCTGGGGGACTTGGGTGGGGTTAGGTATTTTTTAGTTCCCAGGGTCACCCTGGTCAGCCCCACAGGGTGGGTTTTCCCCTCTATTCTGGGGCATGTGTTTCTGTCTACCCTTTGTCCATTCACCTGTATTTGCCTTTTTAAAACTCTCCCTACTGTCTGCACTGCCTGTAGCTCTTGATATTGGATGTGTGTTGCTAAATGGTCTTGGCTTTATTTAGGCCCCATGTTGTAGGTTTATTTAACGTATTTGAGCGGCTGGCGACATACATTCAATTTTCTGTTTAGTTTTTTTTCACAAGCAGTGCAGGCACATCCTGAGAAAGCCTTGTTGCTGTCGGGACGTTAAGCAATGTACAGTCAATCAATCGTAGGTTTATTTAACGTATTGGACCGGCTGGCGACATACATTCAATATTCTGTTGGGTTTTTTTCCCCTCACAGGGCAGTGCAGGCACGTCCTGAGAAAGTCTTGTTGCTGTCAGGACGTTAAGCAATGTACAATCAATCAATCAATTTGATGTATCTGCAGTAGAAAATGTTCTTCTCTGCCTTGGTTATATCAATTGATTAATTCAAGGCTATCCTTCACTGACAACACAGACCTCATCTTTAAGAAAGCCCAAGGGAGACTGTATATGCTGCGTAAACTCCGCTCCTTTGATGTGAGCCCCAAAATCCTCAGGCAGTTCTACCTCTGCTTTATAGATAGCCTTTTTATGTTCTCCTTTGTCGCATGGTTCGGCTCCCCGGGCGAGAAGAACTTGAGGAAGCTGAACAAGATAGACTTAGTGAGAAAAATCATTGGGGGCAGGTTGGAGAGCCTTGACAGTATCTACAGGTCAAGAATGATACGCAAGGGCCTGAGGCTGGCAGCACACTTTCCACTGCCTTTCTAAGCACCATCAAAAGCTCCCATCTGGCCTTAGGTTTAAAGTTCATCTTGTTAAAACCAAATGCTAAAAGGGCAGCTTTGTACCCTCTGTCACGGACCCCCCACCTGGGTCTGCCCTGGGGGACTTGGGTGGGGTTAACTACTTTTTAGTTCCCAGGGACACGCTGGTCAGCCCCACAGGGTGGGTTTTCCCCTCTATTCTGGGGCATGTATTTCTGTCTACCCTTGGTCCATTCACCTGTATTTTCCTTTTTTAGATTGTCCCTACTGTCTGCGCTGCCTGTAGCTCTTGATATTAGATGTGTGTTGCTAAATGGTCTTAGCTTTATTTAGGCCCCATGTCGTAGGTTTATTTAACGTATTGGACTGGCTGGTGACATAATTTAATATTCTGTTTAGGTTTTTTTTCACATGCAGTGCAGGCACGTCCTGAGAAACTCTTGTTGCTGTCGGGACATTAAGCAATGTACAATCAATCAGTCGATCTGTCACGGACTAGGGAAAGATGGTGGTTTGTTTGTGTTGTGGGTGTAGGTTATATAATCTTGTTAACTGAGAGATCTCCACCCACAAGCTCACACTCTCATCATTGTAGCTATAAACTTCTCGTTCATCACATTTCTCTCACTCTGGAGAGGGCCGTCTCGCATGCGCTTTCCAGACACACATTCATCCAACTGATTCACTAAGGAACTCAGTTACTGAAATGCTAACTATGTGAAATACTAACTATTTGAAATGCTAACTATGTTGATTATTTACATAAAAGCATTAAATTCTCATGTCAGTTGATCCAGTTGTCTGTACACAGATATTGACATGGTCCTGTTTATTTCCCCAGAAGCGGAAGAAGCAGAAAGACCACTGGCTTACTCTGAGACAGATGGACACCACAGGGACTTTCCAGCCACTGGTGATGACACAGTCAACACGGCTGGTGAAGACACCGTCGCCCATACTGGTGGAGACACAGTCAACATTACTGATGAAGACAGAGTCAACACTGCCCCTAAAGACACAGTCAACACTGCCCCTAAAGACACAGTCATCAATACTGGTGAAGACACAGACAACATTACTGGTGACAATACAGACAACATTGCCGGTGTGGAGAGAGATGGTCCTGTCCAACACCCACAAGTCAAGCTGGAGCCAGTGATCGAGGTCGAACCTGGTGTCCAGCTAGAACTTGGGACCAGCAAAGAGTCTGGAGTTAATCTGGAACCTGACAGCAAGCTAGCGTCAATCTCTGTGTCCAGTGTTTACAGTGACATAGACTGTGACACTAAACATAACATCAAGCTAGCGTCGATCTTTGTGTCCAGTGTTTACAGTGACATGGACTGTGACACTAAACATGACATCAAGCTAGAGTCTAACTCTGTGTCTGGTGGTATCAGTGACATGGACTGTGACTTGGGGGTATCTGTGGATCTTGATGGTAGAACTTTGTCAACAGAACGAAAACCCTTGACCACAGAAAGTCCCAGTGCTGAAGAGAGTCAGATGCCATTTGTATGTGGGTTGTGTGATGCATGTTTCCAGTTGCCCGGTCAGTTGATGCAACACATGTCTACTCACACAGGGCAGAAGCCTGACACTGTTACCACAGAGCAGAAGACAACTACTGCTGACAGTGTATATATTGATGTACAGACATCAGCAGATACACCAAGTGGGAGAGCATGGTTTTGTAGGCACTGTGCAACTTTCCACAAGCCACAAACATGTACACAAGATGGTTTAAGTGGCACTCACACAGGCCAGAAGCCACATAGGTGTACAGAGTGTAGTGCTAGCTTTGCTGTATCTGGTACCTTGAAAAGACACATGCTGACACACACAGACCAAAAGCCACATAAGTGTACTGAATGTTGTGCTAGCTTTGCTGTATCCAAGGCCTTGAAAAGACACATGCTGACACACAAAGGCCAGAAGCCACATAAGTGTTCAGAGTGTAGTGCTAGCTTTGCTTTATCTTGGACCTTGAAAACACACATGATGACACACACAGGCCAGAAACGACATAAGTGTATGCAGTGCAGTGCTACTTTCATTCAACCTAGTCACTTAAAAACACACATGATGACACACACAGGCCAGAGGCCACATAAGTGTGCAGAGTGTAGTGCTACTTTCACTCGATCAAGTCACTTAAAAACACACATGCTGAAACACACAGGCCAGAAACCACATAAGTGTACAGAGTGTAGTGCTAATTACTTTCGATCAAGTCACTTAAAAACACACATGCTGACACACACAGGCCAGAAGCCTCATATGTGTGCAGAGTGTAGTGCTACTTTTACTGATAGTAGTGCCTTTAAAAAACACATGTTTATACACACAGGCCAGAAGCCATTTAGGTGTGTAGAGTGTAGTGCTGCTTTCTCTCGATCAAATGCCTTGAAAACACACATGATGAGACACACAGGTCAAAAGCCACATAAGTGTACAGAGTGTAGTGGTAGTTTTGCTTTATCTAATACCTTAAAAAGACACATGCTGACACACACAGGCCAGAAGCCACATAAGTGTACAGAGTGTAGTGGTAGTTTTGCTTTATCTAGTGCCTTGAAAACACACATGACGACACACACAGGCCAGAAGCCACATAAGTGTACAGAGTGTTGTGCTACTTTCTCTTATTCTAGTTCTTTGAAAAAACACATGCTGACACACACAGGTCAGAAGCCACATAACTGTACAGAGTGTAGTGCTAGCTTTGCTTCATCTGGTACCTTGAAAACACACATGCTGACACACACAGGCGAAAAGCCACTTAGGTGTACAGAGTGTAGTGATAGCTTTGCTTTATCTCGTACCTTAAAAAGACACATGCTGACACACATAGACCAGAAGCTACGTAAATGTACAGAGTGTAGTGCAACTTTCACTCGATCTAGTACCTTGAAAAGACACATGCTGACACACACAGGCCACAAGCCACATAGATGTACAGAGTGTAGTGATACTTTCAGTCGATCTAGTACCTTGAAAAGACACATGCTGATACACACAGGCCAGAAGCCGCTTAGGTGTACAGAGTGTAGTGCCACTTTCACTCGATCTTGTACCTTGAAAACACATGCTGACATACACAGGTCAGAAGCCATATAAGTGTACAGAGTGTAGTGCTAGTTTTACAAAATCTTATACTTAGAAAATACACAGGCCAGAAGCCACATAAGTGTACTGTAGTGCTATTTTCATGCAATATAATAACCAGAAAAGACATCCTGATGCACACTTAGGTGTACAGAATGTAGTCTAGTTTCGCTCACTCTTGTACCTTAAAAACACATTCTGACACACAGGCGAGAAACCACACAAGTGCAGAGAATGTGTTAATTTCACTAAATCTGGTTGCTAGTTTTACAAAATTATATACCTTGAAATAGACGTAGTAGTAGTAGTGTGTGTGAGGACAAAATAGGCAGTGTGACCTTTGCTAATGTCTTTTCTTTGGCAAATTTAATTACTTTATGGGTCTGTTATACATGCATATTTTCCTACAAATCATTCATTATAGCAGTAGAATATCCCTTAAAATTGTAGTAATTCATCCAGCAGGTTTTTAAAAGAATTTATGTTAGGTGGGAAAATCATCCCAAACAGTAGCAACTATCCAGCAGGTCCAATATCTGCATGGGAATATTCATGCACTAGCCTCCCCTCTTGGGAGGAGGACTGGATATTCTCCAGTGGATTGTGGGGCGCCTGGGGGTAGTCCCTATTGCTCTATGCAGTAGGTGTTCAGTGAAAGGCTCAAAAAGATAGGCCTGTCATTCCTTCTCTTCCACTACCCTCTCTTTATAGATCTAGTCAGCGATGCAGTCACAAAAATGGGCAGCTGATGACACAATGCAAGCTTACCAGCATGGAATTCCATGGCATTAGCACAGCAAGAGCATTCTCAGAATTGAATGAAAAATTACGCCCTTTGGAGCTAATCTGATTGAGTGATATATATATATATATGGGTAGTTCTAGCAAACATGGCCCAACGAGGGGTAAGGTACTTTCAAAATAAAAAAACAAACTTGCATTTGTTTCAAGATGCGCTGTTTCTAACATGCTGTGTTTTTTTTTTAACATAATAATGAAATATTCATCAAAATCTTACGAGTTGTGATTAATTTCTTCGTCTTGAATGTTAAGTAGGCTGAAAAGTGTCTGATTTCATGCCCCCATTTTGTGACATGGAAACAGTTGCAACAAAATCACTAAGCTTGCGTCTCTCGTAGTCATGCAAACATGAGAAATCATCAATGAATAAGAGCTTTGAGTCCTACAATAAGCACCAACAAATAACTCTCCGTATAGCACAGACAATGTGTTGACAGGACTATGTTTTAGCACACGTGCTGGGAAAGGGTGTGGCATAACTGCACAAAAATGCACATGCACTTGCATTACAGTTGATGACTGAGCTACACAGCTGAAGAAAATCTGTGGCCTTTTGGCTTTCTGTCCATATTAATTTTGTCCATATAAAAATATGTGATCGTTTCATTAATTTCAATATGACCCATTAATTTAATTGTAATGTTTTTTTTTAGTAAAGGCATGTTTAATAGGGGTTGCCGCTGAAGCTTCTACCGTCTGCACATTCAGCAGTCTTGTCAAACTCGGGGAAGGTGTACCTGAGGGAGATGTTGTGTCTGATGCTGTTCTTTGTCTACATTAATGACATCAATACAGCAGTACCAAGGTTCGTCTTGAACATCCTCCATGTTGAGTGCAGCAGAAGATAAAGAAATAACATCCTGCAGAATCCAGCTTGCTGCCAATAGCAGCTGGACTGAAAGATGGCCACTCACACTGAGCTAGACCATCTCTTTCAATCAGATAGAAGAGGTCACCTTGAAACTGGAGATCTTCCAGTACCAAAGACAGACAGGCCAACTTTACTGGCAATAAATAAATTGCCTCACATCGAAGCCATGGAAGCTAGAGCTGCGAGGAAAAAAAGTCTCTGATGAAAAAAACTGGTGGGGACCACATTGGCGCAAATTACAGCATACTGGCGCAAGCAAACACCAGCTCGTTCAGACCAGTAGTGCGGTACCAAGATACATCGACAACATGAAACACTGCCTGCAAAACCCAAAAAGCCAGGCTTGACAAAATGCAGAACATGGGTCATTCTCATGACGCAGTGACAATTTTTAGAGCCATCTGGAGCACCCCAATTTAGGAAATGGAGGACATTGAACTAATTGAAGCTACATGGAACGCAGAACAGCACACACGATGAAGAGACTTACTAAATACCGACAGCACTGGAGACTACAGGAGCAGACCAAGAACCGTCAGAAACGCCCAAGTCTGAACCGCCAACTGAAGGTCCTGCAAAGGGCTAAAACTGACGACCTGGAACCAAGCCCAAAGATGTGTGAAGAGCTCCCTTCAGATACCTGGACATCTCGAAAGAGCCTTCTAGACAACATAAACAATGTTCCAGGACTCTTACCAAAGGTCGCAGCACTGCACAAAGCCATCTCGCTGGAGATTATGCACAAGCGCCACCCTCACAGCAGCTGTGGTACCGCACAAAGACGCCGTGCGGAATGAAGGAAGTGGCTTGTTCATCTGTTGTGCAGACCGCACACTACTACCTCCCTCTCCTTACCAGCTGGCGGCAGTGACCATTGACTGTTGTCCATAGTAAACTTTAACATTGGCATTTTCTCGGAGACTATTGAAGCCACAATCTTAAGACTTGGGCATTCCGACTTGGCCCAAAGATACTTTGTCGTAAGACCTGTCTACACATACACTTGCGCTAATCTCTGTCAAAGTCACAGTGGATCAGAAAATATTAAATATGTCAAAAATAGCAATATTTTGATAAAAGAAATTGTCTGTGCTCAATACTGTTCACAATTTTAACCCAAATTTGGACGGTGTAATGGTAAATGATGGTAAGATCTTGCTACGCATACAAATTTGAATGACCATTTGAAAAGGTTGAGGGTCACAGGAATTTAGTAAATCGGTAGACAAAATGGCCATTTTTACTGTGAAGTACTATTTACAGCTTCAATCCCAAACTTAATACAGGTATAGCTATTCGTAAACTGTTCTACGCATAATAATTTGGATGCCCGTCAAGATAACGAGAGATGAAAAAATGAGTACAAAATGCCAATTATGTGGAATGTTATTATCTATTTGTGTTTTGGAAAACTTTTCAATAAAACTTGGCTGGCACAAAGGTAGCTGGTGACAAGACCTTTCTAATTGTACTGAGTTAGTTGACCTCTCGCAGAGGTCACGGCTTACGAGGTTTTGACAAACGTGACGAAATGCATACATTTTGACAAAACAGACTTCTCTGGTGTAAACCTCTCTACTCGTATTAACTCATTCTAGCCCAGACACACCACAGCAAGATAAGGATCGACCATGATAGTTCAAGGGTGATGCCAGAATGGCATGGCGCCTTTGGGCGCCAAGCTATTCTGGCATCACCCTTGAACTATCATGGTCGATCTGTGTCCTGCACTGCAAGGTAGTCTTCAGAGGACAACGTCAAAATTTTGGGATTTCGGTGTTGGGGTACAATGAGTTAAGATACCTGAACACTTGTAGAGACCTGTTAGAAAGTTGAAGGTCGCTAAGGTCAGACTTATAACCTGCCCGAGTTGTCAATTCGTTGAGTTGTCAGTTGGACCTGTGTAGTCGTGCGAGTAGCACTCTGCGCATGCTTGAAGGTCATTAGAGGGGCCTCTTTGTGCCAATAAATGTTCTGTTATGTCTGAGTGAAGACTTGTCTCTTGTGTTTTTCTGTCTGAATGAAAGTGTCTTTTTATGGTATCCATGTTGCCTAAGCTTCCACGTTTATTCTTGGGGACTTTAGTGGATGCTCTCTCTCCGACTGCCTCCCTCATTATCAGCAGTATGTCAACTGCAAGGCGAGAAAAGACACAATTCTCGACAAGTGTTACGGGAATGTCGCCCTTGACTACAAAGCTGTCAGGAAACCTCCACTCGGCACTGCTGATCATTGTGTGGTGCATCTGCTGCCCATGTACAAAATCAAACTGAAATCTGTTCAAACAAAGGAGAAAACCGTCAAGGAGTGGACTTAAGACACTGCGGCACAACTTCAGGGGTGCTTTGAGTGCACAGACTTCAGACACTGTGGCACAACTTCAGGGGTGCTTTGAGTGCACAGACTTCAGACACTGTGGCACAACTTCAGGGGTGCTTTGAGTGCACAGACTTCAGACACTGCGGCACAACTTATAAGTGCACAGACTAGTCGGTGTTCCTGGACAGCATTCAGTCGATAGAGGAAACTGTAGACAGCAGTCAGTCGCTAGGGGAAACTGGAGGCTTCGAGAGAAACAGAACACGAGAGACAAGAGTGTGTGTAAGCGCGCGCAGGAGCGAGCAAAAGTGAAAGCGTGTGTGTGAGGTCAGAGAGATAGAGAGAGAAAGATTTTTTTTTTTTTAAATTTTTTTTAAACGTTTTTTTTGAGTTACCCTTGATGACGTTTACACAACTACTTACTCTCCACTTATATCGATATTCTCTTACTGAATTGATTATTTGCTTTGTTTCAATGACTTCTTACTTGTTGTGTACCGTGCTAAATGCTGGGTTTGTTTTTCCCGGGGTCCTTCCGTTTTTCCCCGAGGTAGTCCTCAACTTGAAGGTGACATAAAGTTTGCCGTCGGGTTGGTGTTTAGCAGGCTTTGTGTATTAGACACTCAGCCTACTTCGTGCCCAAGGGTACTCCCCGTTCTCTCTCTCTCTCTCTCTCTCTCTCTCTCTCTCTCTCTCTCTCTCTCTCTCTCTCTCTCTCTCTCTCTCTCTCTCTCTCTCTCTCACCCCACCCGGGTCTGCCCTGGGGGACTTGGGTGGGGTTAGGTATTTTTTAGTTCCCAGGGTCACCCTGGTCAGCCCCACAGGGTGGGTTTTCCCCTCTATTCTGGGGCATGTGTTTCTGTCTACCCTTTGTCCATTCACCTGTATTTGCCTTTTTAAAACTCTCCCTACTGTCTGCACTGCCTGTAGCTCTTGATATTGGATGTGTGTTGCTAAATGGTCTTGGCTTTATTTAGGCCCCATGTTGTAGGTTTATTTAACGTATTTGACCGGCTGGCGACATACATTCAATTTTCTGTTTAGTTTTTTTTCACAAGCAGTGCAGGCACATCCTGAGAAAGCCTTGTTGCTGTCGGGACGTTAAGCAATGTACAATCAATCAATCGTAGGTTTATTTAACGTATTGGACCGGCTGGCGACATACATTCAATATTCTGTTGGGTTTTTTTCCCCTCACAGGGCAGTGCAGGCACGTCCTGAGAAAGTCTTGTTGCTGTCAGGACGTTAAGCAATGTACAATCAATCAATCAATTTGATGTATCTGCAGTAGAAAATGTTCTTCTCTGCCTTGGTTATATCAATTGATTAATTCAAGGCTATCCTTCACTGACAACACAGACCTCATCTTTAAGAAAGCCCAAGGGAGACTGTATATGCTGCGTAAACTCCGCTCCTTTGATGTGAGCCCCAAAATCCTCAGGCAGTTCTACCTCTGCTTTATAGATAGCCTTTTTATGTTCTCCTTTGTCGCATGGTTCGGCTCCCTGGGCGAGAAGAACTTGAGGAAGCTGAACAAGATAGACTTAGTGAGAAAAATCATTGGGGGCAGGTTGGAGAGCCTTGACAGTATCTACAGGTCAAGAATGATACGCAAGGGCCTGAGGCTGGCAGCACACTTTCCACTGCCTTTCTAAGCACCATCAAAAGCTCCCATCTGGCCTTAGGTTTAAAGTTCATCTTGTTAAAACCAAATGCTAAAAGGGCAGCTTTGTACCCTCTGTCACGGACCCCCCACCTGGGTCTGCCCTGGGGGACTTGGGTGGGGTTAACTACTTTTTAGTTCCCAGGGACACGCTGGTCAGCCCCACAGGGTGGGTTTTCCCCTCTATTCTGGGGCATGTATTTCTGTCTACCCTTGGTCCATTCACCTGTATTTTCCTTTTTTAGATTGTCCCTACTGTCTGCGCTGCCTGTAGCTCTTGATATTAGATGTGTGTTGCTAAATGGTCTTAGCTTTATTTAGGCCCCATGTCGTAGGTTTATTTAACGTATTGGACTGGCTGGTGACATAATTTAATATTCTGTTTAGGTTTTTTTTCACATGCAGTGCAGGCACGTCCTGAGAAACTCTTGTTGCTGTCGGGACATTAAGCAATGTACAATCAATCAGTCGATCTGTCACGGACTAGGGAAAGATGGTGGTTTGTTTGTGTTGTGGGTGTAGGTTATATAATCTTGTTAACTGAGAGATCTCCACCCACAAGCTCACACTCTCATCATTGTAGCTATAAACTTCTCGTTCATCACATTTCTCTCACTCTGGAGAGGGCCGTCTCGCATGCGCTTTCCAGACACACATTCATCCAACTGATTCACTAAGGAACTCAGTTACTGAAATGCTAACTATGTGAAATACTAACTATTTGAAATGCTAACTATGTTGATTATTTACATAAAAGCATTAAATTCTCATGTCAGTTGATCCAGTTGTCTGTACACAGATATTGACATGGTCCTGTTTATTTCCCCAGAAGCGGAAGAAGCAGAAAGACCACTGGCTTACTCTGAGACAGATGGACACCACAGGGACTTTCCAGCCACTGGTGATGACACAGTCAACACGGCTGGTGAAGACACCGTCGCCCATACTGGTGGAGACACAGTCAACATTACTGATGAAGACAGAGTCAACACTGCCCCTAAAGACACAGTCAACACTGCCCCTAAAGACACAGTCATCAATACTGGTGAAGACACAGACAACATTACTGGTGACAATACAGACAACATTGCCGGTGTGGAGAGAGATGGTCCTGTCCAACACCCACAAGTCAAGCTGGAGCCAGTGATCGAGGTCGAACCTGGTGTCCAGCTAGAACTTGGGACCAGCAAAGAGTCTGGAGTTAATCTGGAACCTGACAGCAAGCTAGCGTCAATCTCTGTGTCCAGTGTTTACAGTGACATAGACTGTGACACTAAACATAACATCAAGCTAGCGTCGATCTTTGTGTCCAGTGTTTACAGTGACATGGACTGTGACACTAAACATGACATCAAGCTAGAGTCTAACTCTGTGTCTGGTGGTATCAGTGACATGGACTGTGACTTGGGGGTATCTGTGGATCTTGATGGTAGAACTTTGTCAACAGAACGAAAACCCTTGACCACAGAAAGTCCCAGTGCTGAAGAGAGTCAGATGCCATTTGTATGTGGGTTGTGTGATGCATGTTTCCAGTTGCCCGGTCAGTTGATGCAACACATGTCTACTCACACAGGGCAGAAGCCTGACACTGTTACCACAGAGCAGAAGACAACTACTGCTGACAGTGTATATATTGATGTACAGACATCAGCAGATACACCAAGTGGGAGAGCATGGTTTTGTAGGCACTGTGCAACTTTCCACAAGCCACAAACATGTACACAAGATGGTTTAAGTGGCACTCACACAGGCCAGAAGCCACATAGGTGTACAGAGTGTAGTGCTAGCTTTGCTGTATCTGGTACCTTGAAAAGACACATGCTGACACACACAGACCAAAAGCCACATAAGTGTACTGAATGTTGTGCTAGCTTTGCTGTATCCAAGGCCTTGAAAAGACACATGCTGACACACAAAGGCCAGAAGCCACATAAGTGTTCAGAGTGTAGTGCTAGCTTTGCTTTATCTTGGACCTTGAAAACACACATGATGACACACACAGGCCAGAAACGACATAAGTGTATGCAGTGCAGTGCTACTTTCATTCAACCTAGTCACTTAAAAACACACATGATGACACACACAGGCCAGAGGCCACATAAGTGTGCAGAGTGTAGTGCTACTTTCACTCGATCAAGTCACTTAAAAACACACATGCTGAAACACACAGGCCAGAAACCACATAAGTGTACAGAGTGTAGTGCTAATTACTTTCGATCAAGTCACTTAAAAACACATGCTGACACACACAGGCCAGAAGCCTCATATGTGTGCAGAGTGTAGTGCTACTTTTACTGATAGTAGTGCCTTTAAAAAACACATGTTTATACACACAGGCCAGAAGCCATTTAGGTGTGTAGAGTGTAGTGCTGCTTTCTCTCGATCAAATGCCTTGAAAACACACATGATGAGACACACAGGTCAAAAGCCACATAAGTGTACAGAGTGTAGTGGTAGTTTTGCTTTATCTAATACCTTAAAAAGACACATGCTGACACACACAGGCCAGAAGCCACATAAGTGTACAGAGTGTAGTGGTAGTTTTGCTTTATCTAGTGCCTTGAAAACACACATGACGACACACACAGGCCAGAAGCCACATAAGTGTACAGAGTGTTGTGCTACTTTCTCTTATTCTAGTTCTTTGAAAAAACACATGCTGACACACACAGATCAGAAGCCACATAACTGTACAGAGTGTAGTGCTAGCTTTGCTTCATCTGGTACCTTGAAAACACACATGCTGACACACACAGGCGAAAAGCCACTTAGGTGTACAGAGTGTAGTGATAGCTTTGCTTTATCTCGTACCTTAAAAAGACACATGCTGACACACATAGACCAGAAGCTACGTAAATGTACAGAGTGTAGTGCAACTTTCACTCGATCTAGTACCTTGAAAAGACACATGCTGACACACACAGGCCACAAGCCACATAGATGTACAGAGTGTAGTGATACTTTCAGTCGATCTAGTACCTTGAAAAGACACATGCTGATACACACAGGCCAGAAGCCGCTTAGGTGTACAGAGTGTAGTGCCACTTTCACTCGATCTTGTACCTTGAAAACACATGCTGACATACACAGGTCAGAAGCCATATAAGTGTACAGAGTGTAGTGCTAGTTTTACAAAATCTTATACTTAGAAAATACACAGGCCAGAAGCCACATAAGTGTACTGTAGTGCTATTTTCATGCAATATAATAACCAGAAAAGACATCCTGATGCACACTTAGGTGTACAGAATGTAGTCTAGTTTCGCTCACTCTTGTACCTTAAAAACACATTCTGACACACAGGCGAGAAACCACACAAGTGCAGAGAATGTGTTAATTTCACTAAATCTGGTTGCTAGTTTTACAAAATTATATACCTTGAAATAGACGTAGTAGTAGTAGTGTGTGTGAGGACAAAATAGGCAGTGTGACCTTTGCTAATGTCTTTTCTTTGGCAAATTTAATTACTTTATGGGTCTGTTATACATGCATATTTTCCTACAAATCATTCATTATAGCAGTAGAATATCCCTTAAAATTGTAGTAATTCATCCAGCAGGTTTTTAAAAGAATTTATGTTAGGTGGGAAAATCATCCCAAACAGTAGCAACTATCCAGCAGGTCCAATATCTGCATGGGAATATTCATGCACTAGCCTCCCCTCTTGGGAGGAGGACTGGATATTCTCCAGTGGATTGTGGGGCGCCTGGGGGTAGTCCCTATTGCTCTATGCAGTAGGTGTTCAGTGAAAGGCTCAAAAAGATAGGCCTGTCATTCCTTCTCTTCCACTACCCTCTCTTTATAGATCTAGTCAGCGATGCAGTCACAAAAATGGGCAGCTGATGACACAATGCAAGCTTACCAGCATGGAATTCCATGGCATTAGCACAGCAAGAGCATTCTCAGAATTGAATGAAAAATTACGCCCCTTGGAGCTAATCTGATTGAGTGATATATATATATATATGGGTAGTTCTAGCAAACATGGCCCAACGAGGGGTAAGGTATTTTCAAAATAAAAAAACAAACTTGCATTTGTTTCAAGATGCGCTGTTTCTAACATGCTGTGTTTTTTTTTTAACATAATAATGAAATATTCATCAAAATCTTACGAGTTGTGATTAATTTCTTCGTCTTGAATGTTAAGTAGGCTGAAAAGTGTCTGATTTCATGCCCCCATTTTGTGACATGGAAACAGTTGCAACAAAATCACTAAGCTTGCGTCTCTCGTAGTCATGCAAACATGAGAAATCATCAATGAATAAGAGCTTTGAGTCCTACAATAAGCACCAACAAATAACTCTCCGTATAGCACAGACAATGTGTTGACAGGACTATGTTTTAGCACACGTGCTGGGAAAGGGTGTGGCATAACTGCACAAAAATGCACATGCACTTGCATTACAGTTGATGACTGAGCTACACAGCTGAAGAAAATCTGTGGCCTTTTGGCTTTCTGTCCATATTAATTTTGTCCATATAAAAATATGTGATCGTTTCATTAATTTCAATATGACCCATTAATTTAATTGTAATGTTTTTTTTAGTAAAGGCATGTTTAATAGGGGTTGCCGCTGAAGCTTCTACCGTCTGCACATTCAGCAGTCTTGTCAAACTCGGGGAAGGTGTACCTGAGGGAGATGTTGTGTCTGATGCTGTTCTTTGTCTACATTAATGACATCAATACAGCAGTACCAAGGTTCGTCTTGAACATCCTCCATGTTGAGTGCAGCAGAAGATAAAGAAATAACATCCTGCAGAATCCAGCTTGCTGCCAATAGCAGCTGGACTGAAAGATGGCCACTCACACTGAGCTAGACCATCTCTTTCAATCAGATAGAAGAGGTCACCTTGAAACTGGAGATCTTCCAGTACCAAAGACAGACAGGCCAACTTTACTGGCAATAAATAAATTGCCTCACATCGAAGCCATGGAAGCTAGAGCTGCGAGGAAAAAAAGTCTCTGATGAAAAAAACTGGTGGGGACCACATTGGCGCAAATTACAGCATACTGGCGCAAGCAAACACCAGCTCGTTCAGACCAGTAGTGCGGTACCAAGATACATCGACAACATGAAACACTGCCTGCAAAACCCAAAAAGCCAGGCTTGACAAAATGCAGAACATGGGTCATTCTCATGACGCAGTGACAATTTTTAGAGCCATCTGGAGCACCCCAATTTAGGAAATGGAGGACATTGAACTAATTGAAGCTACATGGAACGCAGAACAGCACACACGATGAAGAGACTTACTAAATACCGACAGCACTGGAGACTACAGGAGCAGACCAAGAACCGTCAGAAACGCCCAAGTCTGAACCGCCAACTGAAGGTCCTGCAAAGGGCTAAAACTGACGACCTGGAACCAAGCCCAAAGATGTGTGAAGAGCTCCCTTCAGATACCTGGACATCTCGAAAGAGCCTTCTAGACAACATAAACAATGTTCCAGGACTCTTACCAAAGGTCGCAGCACTGCACAAAGCCATCTCGCTGGAGATTATGCACAAGCGCCACCCTCACAGCAGCTGTGGTACCGCACAAAGACGCCGTGCGGAATGAAGGAAGTGGCTTGTTCATCTGTTGTGCAGACCGCACACTACTACCTCCCTCTCCTTACCAGCTGGCGGCAGTGACCATTGACTGTTGTCCATAGTAAACTTTAACATTGGCATTTTCTCGGAGACTATTGAAGCCACAATCTTAAGACTTGGGCATTCCGACTTGGCCCAAAGATACTTTGTCGTAAGACCTGTCTACACATACACTTGCGCTAATCTCTGTCAAAGTCACAGTGGATCAGAAAATATTAAATATGTCAAAAATAGCAATATTTTGATAAAAGAAATTGTCTGTGCTCAATACTGTTCACAATTTTAACCCAAATTTGGACGGTGTAATGGTAAATGATGGTAAGATCTTGCTACGCATACAAATTTGAATGACCATTTGAAAAGGTTGAGGGTCACAGGAATTTAGTAAATCGGTAGACAAAATGGCCATTTTTACTGTGAAGTACTATTTACAGCTTCAATCCCAAACTTAATACAGGTATAGCTATTCGTAAACTGTTCTACGCATAATAATTTGGATGCCCGTCAAGATAACGAGAGATGAAAAAATGAGTACAAAATGCCAATTATGTGGAATGTTATTATCTATTTGTGTTTTGGAAAACTTTTCAATAAAACTTGGCTGGCACAAAGGTAGCTGGTGACAAGACCTTTCTAATTGTACTGAGTTAGTTGACCTCTCGCAGAGGTCACGGCTTACGAGGTTTTGACAAACGTGACGAAATGCATACATTTTGACAAAACAGACTTCTCTGGTGTAAACCTCTCTACTCGTATTAACTCATTCTAGCCCAGACACACCACAGCAAGATAAGGATCGACCATGATAGTTCAAGGGTGATGCCAGAATGGCATGGCGCCTTTGGGCGCCAAGCTATTCTGGCATCACCCTTGAACTATCATGGTCGATCTGTGTCCTGCACTGCAAGGTAGTCTTCAGAGGACAACGTCAAAATTTTGGGATTTCGGTGTTGGGGTACAATGAGTTAAGATACCTGAACACTTGTAGAGACCTGTTAGAAAGTTGAAGGTCGCTAAGGTCAGACTTATAACCTGCCCGAGTTGTCAATTCGTTGAGTTGTCAGTTGGACCTGTGTAGTCGTGCGAGTAGCACTCTGCGCATGCTTGAAGGTCATTAGAGGGGCCTCTTTGTGCCAATAAATGTTCTGTTATGTCTGAGTGAAGACTTGTCTCTTGTGTTTTTCTGTCTGAATGAAAGTGTCTTTTTATGGTATCCATGTTTCCCACTGCCTGCCGATGTTGATTAAGCAGCCTGTCTATTGTGTATTTTTCTGTCTGAATGAAAGTGTCTTGTTGTGGTATCTATGTTTCCCACTGCCTGCCGATGTTGATTACGCAGCCTGTCTATTGTGTATTTTTCTGTCTGAATCAAAGTGTCTTTTTATGGTATCCATGTTTTCCACTGCCTGCCGATGTTGAGTTATGCAGCCTGTCTATTGTGTATTTTTCTGTCTGAATGAAAGTGTCTTTTTATGGTATCCATGTTTTCCACTGCCTGCCGATGTTGAGTTATGCAGCCTGTCTATTGTGTATTTTTCTGTCTGAATGAAAGTGTCTTTTTATGGTATCCATTTCACTGCCTGCCGATGTTGAGTTATGCAGCCAGTCTATTGTGTATTTTTCTGTCTGAATGAAAGTGTCTTTTTATGGTATCCATGTTTTCCACTGCCTGCCGATGTTGAGTTATGCAGCCTGTCTATTGTGTATTTTTCTGTCTGAATGAAAGTGTCTTTTTATGGTATCCATGTTTTCCACTGCCTGCCGATGTTGAGTTATGCAGCCTGACTTTTCAGGCACCAACATTACTGTACGTAATGAAGCTGATATGTAATAGAAACAAGTTAAAAACAAGAAAGACAAAGCCGTAATGACTCACGTGTGTGACCAGACCACATTGTAAGTGTGACCTTGACCTTTCCAACAAGTCACTGAAATGAGCAAGAGCTCAAGTGTCTTAACATAACTTGTGTACCAGCGAAATCCGAGTTTTCTCAAGGTGTATGCATACATTTGTCAACCCTCTGTGACCCTTGCCCTTTAAAAATTAGTATGCATAGAAAGGTGTTATCCTCAGTTACCTTCATGGCAAATTTGATTAAAACAAATAAATTTGCATAAACTTTGACACCCTCCCCCCCCCTCCCCCCCCCCCCAACCTTGGTGAGGGGACCACTAAATTAGTATGCATTGAAAGGTCTTATCATCAGCTGCGTTTGAGTAAAATATAACTGAAAAGTTGGTAAAAAAATTGATAAAACTGTAATTCTAACAAGAAAATGGCATTTCCCCACATTTGTCGACCTCTTGTGACCCTTGAACTTTCTGAGGGTCATCCAAACTACAGTACGCATAGAAAGGTCTAGCCAAAATCTGGCTATTTATTATTCCTCTCTGGTCCCCTTTTGAATTTGACCCCCACCCGGGTCTGCCCTGGGGGACTTGGGTGGGGTTAGGTATTTTTTAGTTCCCAGGGTCACCCTGGTCAGCCCCACAGGGTGGGTTTTTCTCTCTATTCTGGGGCATGTGTTTCTGTCTACCCTTTGTCCATTCACCTGTATTTGCCTTTTTAAAACTCTCCCTACTGTCTGCACTGCCTGTAGCTCTTGATATTGGATGTGTGTTGCTAAATGGTCTTAGCTTTATTTATGCCCCATGTTGTAGGTTTATTTAATGTATTTGACCGGCTGGCGACATACATTCAATTTTCTGTTTATTTTTTTTTCACAAGCAGTGCAGGCACGTCCTGAGAAAGCCTTGTTGCTGTCGGGACGTTAAGCAATGTACAATCAATCAATCTTTTGAATTTGACCTTTGAGAGAGGTCACAGAAATTAGTCTGTTTAGAAAGGTTTTACCACAAAGTATCCTTTCGCCAAGTTTGAAGTCTGAGGCTTGAATAGTCTCCGAGAAAGAGTCGACGTTACAATTGACCACGGACAACTCCCAGACGACAGATGGCCCGTTTTATAGACTTGCTTTTGCTAACGCTCATAATCCAAAACGTGGAAGTTATATACTATATTTCATTTACATCAGGCTTTTTTTTTTAAACACCATGCAATTGTTTTATGGTGAAATTTCGCATCCAGTCAAATTCCCCCACATAAATCGTAAACGGTAACATAAATCATAAACTTTACATAGATAACAAACATACAAAAATCTCATTAAAATGCTTAAATTGGTTGCTGTTCGTGTTTTAACTCTTTCTACCCCAGACACACCACAGCAAGATAAGAATCGACCATGATAGTTCAAGGGTGATGCCAGAATAGCTTGGCGCCTATGGGCGCCAAGCTATTCTGGCATCACCCTTGAACTATCATGGTCAATCTGTGTCCTGCACTAGAGTGCAGTCTTCAGAGGTCAACGGCAAAGTTTGGGGATTTCGGTGTTGGGATAGAATGAGTTAAGTTATACAGCTTGTCCGTTTTATGTCAAGATCAAGTTTGCGAAGCTCATTCTCTCTGAATTTGGTGTCCATGTTTCGACTGCCTGAAGCTACATGGTCATGTGCTACCCCCCCCCCCCCTCTCTCCCCTTTCTGGGAGGAAAACGAGATGTATAAATATCAAATCTTTGCAGATTGGTACATGCATGACAGGCTAGAGACGCATCAACTTTCTTTTAAAACTTTTTTCCCCCGAGGTAAATGTCACATAATTGGGCCATGTGTTTTAGAACTACCCTATAATTATATACCTCTCTCTCTCTCTCTCTCTCTCTCTCTCTCTCTCTCTCTCTCTCTCTCTCTCTCTCTCTCTCTCTCTCTCTCTCTCTCTCTCTCTCTGTCTGTCTGTCTGTCTGTCTGTCTGTCTATATATATATAGAAAAAAATCCCCTGTGTGTATACAGTACAATACAATAATACTTTATTAATACCTCATGGGGAAATTCACTGTCTGCCCATACAACACATGGCATCATCGTTCACTCATTCAATTAATTAAATAACCTTAACTCTCAGTTAAACAAACGTACTGTTGCATTTGTAACACTCTTGGCATCAGAAACTCTTGTGGTTTATGCCCTTTGTCAGCAATGTTGCAGTGAACTACTGAAAGGGCTAGTACTAAATAACTAAAGAATGTTGACCGACACTACTGATATTACTGTTGACGAAAAGGGTAACAGCCTGAGGGACAAAAGAGTTGGCATAACGTGATGTACTACTTCAGTTTGGGTACTCGGAGTCTGCCACTTCGTTCGATACGTCTGCTGTCAAATTCATATCTAAGTGGATGTGTTTTGTCATCAAGAATGTCAGCCAGTTTGTTCGTAATCCGTCTGTTGTACAGTGTGTCCAAAGTATCCTGGGCCCTACCAATCACCCCGCCCCCTTTCCGGATTACTTTGTTAAGGCGATCTTGATCTCTTTTATATACATTTCTACCCCAGCACGTCAGTCCAAAAGTTAGAACGCTAACAATACTGGAGCAGTAAAACATGTAAAAGCTGAGCGCTTACATGAAATTATCTGAGCTTTCTCGAACAGTAAAGACGGGTATGCGGGGTTTCTTGTCACAATAGTAATAATAATAATAAAGGAGATTTTTAAGCGCTTATTCTAAAAGTAGCTCTAAGCGCTGATACAATGAAAAGGCTAACAGCTAACACGCACACACAACATACGGACACACACACACACACATACGTGACAGTGGTGATGAATTGTGCATGGGGCTGGGAAAATGGGCTAGTGAACGGCAGCGTTGTAGGTGGGTTTTAAGAAGTGATTTAACTCTTTCTATCCCAGACACACCACAGCAAGATAAGGATCGACCATGATAGTTCAAGGGTGATGCCAGAATAGCTTGGCGCCCATGTGCGCCAAGCAGGCTATTCTGGCATCACCCTTGAACTATCATGGTCGATCTGTGTCCTGCACTGCAATGTAGTCTTTAGAGGACAGCGGCAAAGTTTAGGGATTTCAGTGTTGGGGTAGAAAGAGTTAAATGAGGAGAGCGTTTGACAGTATTCCAAGATGGGAGAAGGCACGACCGCCACGTGTTTTACATTTGAAATTGGGAAGGCGAAATTTACGTGTGTCGGAGCATCTGTGCTTTGTTTCCAGTTGAGCGCGTTGTCAAAAAGAACACCTATATACTTATACACGCTCAACTTCTGTTCCCTTGATGACAACAGGACCGGGATGAAGTTTGTTTTTCCTGAAATCTATGACCGTCTCTTTTGTTTTGCCAACATGTAATTCAATATAGTTTCCATCGCACCACTCTACAAAGTCCACGAGTTGCAGACTTCTCGAGGGCCTGAAAGCCCTTAGCATCGGCACTGTCCATGCTAACCAAAAGGGGCTGACACAAGACCTGGTGCCAAAGAAGGGACGTCCTGCACTTCAAAAGCATGAGAGCAAGGTTGCTCAAAACAATGACCTTGTCTTCTGCCACTGGTAGGACACAAAGACAGTGCTTGTGTTGTAAAATTTTCATGATCCGCAACAGCAGGGTCAGGTGAGGCGGAACGGAGGTGGCCAAGGCAGACGCTACGTCGCCGTTCCTGCGTGTCTGGCTGACTACCAGAAGCACATGAAGGGAGTTGACCTTGCTGACCAAATGGTGGGATATTACACCCTCAACCACCGCACCTGAAAATGGTGGCGTTGCCTCTTTTTTCATCAGATGCTGGTGAGCATGCACAATTGCTTACCAGAATGAGCCAGACCGTGCGACGCAGGACTCCCACACTTTCAGGACTTTGTGGAGGCAGTGGCACACTCGCTGGTCACGACACGAGTGACGCGGGCTGTCCGCCCAGCCGATGCGCCTGCCCGCGCCACACTGGACCACAAGGTGGACAAGATATACGAAACCCGCAAGACTTGCCAGGAGTGTTCCAGGAGAGCTCCACCGAATGAGCGACGGCGCACGACCAAGTACGGCTGTGTGCAGTGCCAGGTGCCGTGTCACCAGGAGTGCCTGATCCACCATCTTCGTCACCACAATGTGGTGCACAACAATTAATGCTAACAGTGCACTAACTGTGAACAGTGCACTAACTGTGAACAGTGAACTTAATATAATCTCTAATGTGTTAATAGTGAATGTGCAGGGATGTATGTGGGCAATTTTCTTCCTCCGTCCCTGTAGAGCTGGCAGTGTTACGAACTCCGTCCCTGTAGAGCTGGCAGTGTTACGAACTCCGTCCCTGTAGAGCTGGCAGTGTTACGAACTCCGTCCCTGTAGAGCTGGCAGTGTTACGAACTCCGTCCCTGTAGCGCTGGCAGTGTTACGAACTCCGTCCCTGTAGAGCTGGCAGTGTTACGAACTTTATCCCTGTAGAGCTGGCAGTGTTACGAACTCCGTCCCTGTAGAGCTGGCAGTGTTACGAACTCTATCCCTGTAGAGCTGGCAGTGTTACGAACTCTATCCCTGTAGAGCTGGCAGTGTTACGAACTCCATCCCTGTAGAGCTGGCAGTGTTACGAACTCTATCCCTGTAGAGCTGGCAGTGTTACGAACTCCATCCCTGTAGAGCTGGCAGTGTTACGAACTCCATCCCTGTAGAGCTGGCAGTGTTGCGAACTCTATCCCTGTAGAGCTGGCAGTGTTACGAACTCCATCCCTGTAGAGCTGGCAGTGTTACGAACTCTATCCCTGTAGAGCTGGCAGTGTTGCGAACTCTATCCCTGTAGAGCTGGCAGTGTTACGAACTCTATCCCTGTAGAGCTGGCAGTGTTACGAACTCCATCCCAGTAGAGCTGGCAGTGTTACGAACTCTATCCCTGTAGAGCTGGCAGTGTTGCAAACTCTATCCCTGTAGAGCTGGCAGTGTTACGAACTCTATCCCTGTAGAGCTGGCAGTGTTACGAACTCCATCCCTGTAGAGCTGGCAGTGTTACGAACTCTATCCCTGTAGAGCTGGCAGTGTTACGAACTCTGTCCCTGTAGAGCTGGCACTGTTACGAACTCCATCCCTTTAGAGCTGGGAGTGTTACGAACACTGCTCTACAGGGAAGGAGGACAAAAGGATGTTATTTACACAAAATACACAAGTAACTGTGTGAGATCTGTGAAGGACTTTCCCTTGTTCTTTTGGAATCTTTGGGAAGTATCATAGACTTTGAAATAAAATACAAAGTACTGTAGATCATAGTGTGGTCCAGTCTGAAAAACATTCTTTTATCGACAGTGATGGTGGTTTCAGAAGAAACTGTGTAGTGTTCAAACCGATTGATGGATTTTATTCTCTTTTCTTAATTAGATAGTGAATTGAAGTGTGTATATTTTAAAGTATATGATGCAGTGATTTTTGGATCATTCTGTTGAAAAGGTCATCTGAACAGGAGGTATGTGAATTCTTTTAATTTACACTTGCCCTTACACTAAAATATTTTTTTCTGTGTTTATTTTTCTAACTGTTTTTACATATATGCATAGTATATTCAATGCTGAATCTGCTGATATGCTTCACTTGCACTTTTGGGTTCTCTTGGAAGCATCTTAAACTTTAAACTGAACGTCATATAACTGAAAATCATCATGTCCTGTCTGGAAAATGTGCTTTTTTTTGGAAGGAATGGTGGTTGCAATAGAAAATGTGTACTTTTCAAACCGCCTGATGGATTTCATTTTTTTTATTAGGCAGAAAATAGAAGTTTGTATATTTTACAGGCATATATGCTGCAGTGATTGTGGATCCTTCTATTGAAATAGTGTATTTGAACACAAGCAATGTGTACATTTTGCAATAAACTCACTTTTACACTAAACTATTTTTTTTCCTGTGTTCATTTTCTTAGTTTATTTTACATAGATAGCTAGTCTTGGGTTTCGCTAGAAAGAGGAACAAAGACTGGTTTGACGAAAATGATGTAGAGATCCAGGAACTCCTAGCAAAAAAAGAGCCGCCCATCAGGCCCACCTAGCCCAGCCTTCCTGCCCTGTGAAGAAGTCTGCCTTCCGCCTCGTCTGCAAGCTCAGAGACCTCCAGAACGAGTGGTGGACCAGACTCGCAGAGAGGACCCAGCTCTGCGCGGGCAACGGTGACTACAGGGGCTTCTACGAAGTATTGAAAGCAGTGTATGGCCCCAGGCACCTGATACAGATTCCCCTGCGAAGTGCTAATGGACAGGCATTGCTCACAGATAATACCTCCATATTGAATCGCTGGTCGGAATACTTTCAGAGCCTCTTCAGCGCTGAGCGCACTGTTCAAGAAGCAGTCGTCCTCCAAATCCCACACCTCCCAGTAAAGGTTGAATTGGACGAACCGCCCACCGCTGAAGAGACTCTCACAGCCATCCACCAGCACAAGAGTGGCAAAGCAGCAGGCATTGATGGAATACCGCCAGAGATCTGGAAACATGGGGCCCAGCACTGCACAACAAGCTCCACGACCTCTTTCTATGCTCCCCCACCCGGGTCTGCCCTGGGGGACTTAGTTACTTTTTAGTTCCCAGGGTCACCCTGGTCAGCCCCACAGGGTGGGTTTTCCTCACTATTCTGGGGCATGTGTTTCTGCCTACCCTTGGTCTATTCACCTGTATTTTCCTTTTTTAAACTCGCTCTACTGTCTGCGCTGCCTGTAGCTCTTGATATTGGATGTGTGTTGCTAAATGGTCTTAGCTTTATTTAGGCCCCATGTTGTAGGTTCATTTAACGTATTGGACCGGCCGGCGACATACATTCAATATATATATATATTTTCACAATCAGTGCAGGCACGTCCCTTAGAAAGTCTTGTTGCTGTCAGGACGTTAAGCAATGTACAATCAATCAATCAATCAATCTTTGTATGCTGCTGGGAGGAAGGAACACTATCAAAGGATCTCCGTGATGCAGTCGTCATCACCCTGTACAAGAACAAAGGCGAGAAGCCTGACTGCTTCAACTATCGTGGAATTACCCTGCTGTCCATTGCCGGGAAAATTCTTGCAAGGCTGCTCCTGAATCGGCTGGTACCTGCCATCGCTGAAGACCACCTCCCAGAGGGCCAGTGTGGCTTCAGAGCCAAAAAGAGCACCACCGACATGGTCTTTTTGCTGAGACAGCTTCAGGAGAAGTGCCGCGAGCAGAACAAAGGGCTGTACATAACGTTTGTTGACCTAACAAAAGCGTTCGACACTGTGAGCAGGCAAGGCATGTGGCAGATCCTGGAGCAACTTGGCTGTCCCCCAAAGTTCCTTAGCATTATCGTCCAGCTACACGAGGACCAGCAAGGCCAGGTCAGACTCAACAATGACCTCTCAGAACCATTCCCTATTCTCAACGGTGTAAATCTTTTTTTAGCATGATGTTGAAGCAGGCCACAGTGGACCTCGACGATGACGATGCAGTGTACATCAGGTATCGTCTCGATGGCAGCCTGTTCAACCTCCGACGACTGCAGGCCCACACCAAAACCCTAGACCAACTGATTCGTGAGCTGCTTTTTGCTGATGACGCTGCCCTCGTTGCACACACAGAGAGAGCCCTGCAGCGCATCACGTTCTGCTTTGCAGACTCTGCCCAGCTCTTTGGACTCGAGGTCAGTCTGAAAAAGACAGAGGTCCTTCATCAGCCGGCACCCACGTAGAGCATCGCCCTCCCCACATCACCATCGGCGAGTCTGAACTAAAGTCAGTGCACCAGTGTATTTACCTTGGCTGCATCATCACGTCGGACGCCAAGCTGGACAAGGAGCTTGACAGCAGGCTGGCAAAAGCGAACAGCGCTTTCGGGCGACTATTCAAGCGGGTGTGGCACAATCAACAGCTGAAAACAGGCACCAAGATCAGCGTGTACAGAGCTGTCGTCCTCACCACCCTGCTGTATGGTTCCGAGTCCTGGGCCCTCTATCGCAGCCAACTACGACTTCTCGAACGCTTCCACCAGCGCTGCCTGCGTACCATCCTGGGCATTCACTGGAGTGACTATGTCACCAACGTCGAGGTCCTTGAACAGGCAGAAACTGTGAGCATCGAGGCTTTGCTGCTGCCGACGCAGCTCCGCTGGGCGGGGCATATCTCCAGGATGGAGGATCATCGCCTACCCAAGATCACCTTGTTTGGCGAGCTTGCCACTGGACACCGAGACAGAGGGGCACCAAAGAAGAGATACAAAGACTGTCTCAAGAAGTCACTTAGTGCCTGCCAAATCGACCACCGCCAGTGGTCTTCGCTTGCTGCGGACCGTGACACCTGGCGCTCCACCATTTACAAGGACAAGCGGCTCAAGAGAAAAAACAGAGATACCGCAGCTCAGAACCCTGGCCAGACCTTCCCCTGCAGCCACTGCGGTCGAACCTGCCTGTCCCGGATTGGCCTCCGCAGCCACGAGGAGGCCTGCAGACGTCGTGGGCAACCTCTATAAAATCTTCGTTCGCGAAGTCAAGCCAAGAGAAGAGAGAGCTAGTATATTCAATGCTGAATCTGCTTATATGCAACACCTAATGTTTTAGGGTGGGGTTGAGACTGTAGTAAGCATTTTATACAACTAACACTCGTGCACTAAATTTTCATAAAAAACGGTCAGCTGTGAGCAGGCAATCTCTGTTAAGCCTCTTAGCTCACAGAGTGCCTGACTGGAAGTGTCTTCTAGATGGATATGGCTTAAACAGAATTGCAACTCCTTTGCTATTTGTATCATTACCACACAGAAAACATTCAGACCCCACATGGCCCTTAGCCTGTGTTCATTTCCAGTCTTGAGATGTGTCTCTTGCAAAAAATAGATAGAAGCCTTTAGCTGTCTGAGGTAGTCTAGCACACCTTTCCTTTTTTAATACTGGCCAAGACCATTGGCATTAAAGGTACATATTTTTAATGGACTGTCATATGTAATACTAGCCATACTGTAAGCAATGGTTGCACGCAGCAGGTCAAACCGGCAGACTGTACTATCAGTATTGAATGTGTGGCAGGTGAACACAAAGGCCGATTCAAATCATTCTACCCCAGACACACCACAGCAAAATAAAGATCGACCATGATAGTTTAAGGGTGATGCCAGAACAGATGGGCGCCAAGCTATTCTGGCATCACCCTTGAACTATCATGGTCGATATGTGTCCTGCACTGCAACGCAGTCTTCAGAGGACGACTTCAACATGTGAGGATTTCGGTCTTGGGGATAGAATGATTGAAGTGAGCGGCCAGACCAAGATAACTAAACAGGTACAGGGAACAGGACAAAAAAACAAACGTCTTTTACACCAAATGTTCCATGCCCTGATAGCCCTGGCATATAACGACGTGGGTGTATATGTTCCATGCCCTGGCATATCACGACGTGGGTGTATATGTTCCATGTCCTGATAGCCCTGGCATATAACGACGTGGGTGTATATGTTCCATGCCCTGATAGCCCTGGCATATAACGACGTGGGTGTATATGTTCCATGCCCTGGCATATAACGACGTGGGTGTATATGTTCCATGCCCTGATAGCCCTGGCATATAACGACGTGGGTGAATATGTTCCATGCCCTGGCATATAACGACGTGGGTGAATATGTTCCATGCCCTGATAGCCCTGACATATAGCGACCTGGGTGTATATGTTCCATGCCCTGATAGCCCTGGCATATAACGACGTGGGTGAATATGTTCCATGCCCTGGCATATAACGACGTAGGGTGTATATGTTCCATGCCCTGATAGCCCTGATATATAACGACGTGGGTGTATATGTTCCATGCCCTGATAGCCCTGGCATATAACGACGTGGGTGTATATGTTCCATGCCCTGATAGCCCTGGTATATAACGACGTGGGTGTATATGTTCCATGCCCTGATAGCCCTGGCATATAACGATGTGGGTGAATATGTTCCATGCCCTGGCATATAACGACATGGGTGAATATGTTCCATGCCCTGGCATATAACGACGTGGGTGTATATGTTCCATGCCCTGATAGCCCTGGCATATAACAACGTGGGTGAATATGTTCCATGCCCTGGCATATAACGACGTGGGTGAATATGTTCCATGCCCTGGCATATAACGACGTGGGTGAATATGTTCCATGCCCTGATAGCCCTGACATATAGCGACGTGGGTGTATATGTTCCATGCCCTGATAGCCCTGGCATATAACGATGTGGGTGTATATGTTCCATGCCCTGATAGCCCTGGCATATAACGACGTGGGTGTATATGTTCCATGCCCTGATAGCCCTGGCATATAACGATGTGGGTGTATATGTTCCATGCCCTGATAGCCCTGGCATATAACGATGTGGGTGTATATGTTCCATGCCCTGATAGCCCTGGCATATAACGATGTGGGTGTATATGTTCCATGCCCTGATAGCCCTGGCATATAACGACGTGGGTGTATATGTTCCATGCCCTGATAGCCCTGGCATATAACGATGTGGGTGTATATGTTCCATGCCCTGATAGCCCTGGCATATAACGACGTGGGTGTATATGTTCCATGCCCTGATAGCCCTGGCATATAACGATGTGGGTGTATATGTTCCATGCCCTGATAGCCCTGGCATATAACGATGTGGGTGTATATGTTCCATGCCCTGATAGCCCTGGCATATAACGATGTGGGTGTATATGTTCCATGCCCTGATAGCCCTGGCATATAACGACGTGGGTGTATATGTTCCATGCCCTGATAGCCCTGGCATATAACGATGTGGGTGTATATGTTCCATGCCCTGATAGCCCTGGCATATAACGATGTGGGTGTATATGTTCCATGCCCTGATAGCCCTGGCATATAACGACGTGGGTGAATATGTTCCATGCCCTGATAGCCCTGGCATATAACGACGTGGGTGTATATGTTCCATGCCCTGATAGCCCTGGCATGTAACGACGTGGGTATTTATGTTCCATGCCGTGTGTTAAAAGACCGATAATGTTTCACTGACCATTTAAGGGCGAATCGCCACTTTATGTGTTCTCAGTGTATTGGTGCTTCAGTTATGGACAAAACGATGCGTTGTGCCCTCTAATAGTGCCGATCATTTTTAAATATGGAATGCTTTCTGAACACATGCATAACTGTTTTATGTGGTCATATGCCGTCCCTCATACGTTAAAAGACAAAAACAAACAAAAAAAAATGTTGTGTAAGGACTGGCCGCCAACCGGCTTCTCAGACAATGTGGGGGTGCTTCAACCAATACTGTCTGAGGCAAAACGATGGCGTTGTGTTACTAGTCGGGGTTTAACGTCCACGGCACCGAAGTGATAATGGACGGCCCTGACGGGCGGGTTATGGGGGACAGGGAAATCTATTTCCTATGGAGTACGACCTGAACATTGATTAATTCAGGCGCACTGCAACTGTGGCACTTTGATTTACCAGGACTTTTCAACGGACATGCCATGGAACAAGCCCGTTCTTTTCCCCCTCGATTACGATGCGTTGTGCCCTCTAATGCCCATCCTTTTTGTATAAGGAAATGTTTCCTCAACATATTCATACCTGCTTTATATGGTCCTATGCCGGCCGTCCAGCGTAGACCAAAATGTAAGGCGGACTGGCAGCCAAGTGACTTCTCAGACATTGTACGGATATTTCAGCTGCAATGTGCCCTCTAATGCCCATCTTTTTTATTATAAAAATGCTTCCTGAACGCATTTGTAACAATTTTATATTGCCATATTGCGTCTAGCATATGCTATGAGACCGATAATATTTCACGGCTTTGTAAGGTCTGACGTATCGCCGCTTCATGGGTTCTCAGTGTAGGGGGGCTTCAGACAATACTGTCTGACGGACAAAACGATGCGTTCTAGTGCCCATCATTTTTGAATATGGAAATGCTTTCTAAACACATTTATAAATGTTTTATATGGCGCTATCACGTCCAGCATAGGTTAAAACACCCAAATGTTGTAATGACTGGCCGCCAAGTGGGTCCCTATTTATAGGTTACATTGCGAAATGAAATGTGCATTTATTATTCAGATCTCGGGTGGCGGAAGTAGAGTCTCAGCGTATGGGTGATTCTGTCAGTCTATCCGCGCTACTGAATCTGAATGGTGAGTGTACATGTGACGAGAAGTTAATGCGGTTTTGGCATAAGCTGGGAACCATACTATTATTGGACGCTTCCGGTTTGGGTGGCCGCTAAGAACTGGCTGTTCTCTTCAGGGCCATAAATGGCGTCTATATTTTTGGGTCACACAAAATTGAACAACAGCGCTTATGAAGTCATAACTGGACATCAGTGACTGCATGTAAGTTGTTGTACAAATAGAAATCTTACTGAATTATCATGAATTCATTTCATCCTATACACCCTTCGGCCTTGATCTTAGATCTTCCCTTTGTTGACTGTGTAGCCTGGTGAGGGAAGGAACTTTTTACGATGGGTCGCGGTGGGGTGAATTTAATCGCATGTCCATGGTGTCAAAGGCGGGCAGGCCTAAACCTCTAACAATTAAAGTAACAAGATAAAAATTATGTCATGTTTTGTTGCGTCTAAGCTCGCTGCTGAATGTACATGGCGCGAAGCGCCCTCTTGGCTTGACTTCGCGAACGAAGATTTTATAGGAGTTGCCCACGGCGTCTGCAGGCTTGTTCGTGGCTGCGGAGGCCAATCCGAGACAGGCAGGTTCGACCGCAGTGGCTGCAGGGGAAGGTATGGCCAGGGTTCTGAGCTGCGGCATCTCTGTTTTTTCTCCTGAGCCGCTTGTCCTTAAGGCTAGCTCTGTGAGAGTCCTCAAAGGAGACAGCTGCCTTGTAAATGGTGGAGCGCCAGGTGTCACGATCCGCAGCAAGCAAAGACCACTGGTGGTGGTCGATTTGGCAGGCACTAAGTGACTTCTTGAGACAGTCTTTGTATCTCTTCTTTGGTGCCCCTCTGTCACGGTGTCCAGTAGCAAGCTCGCCGAACAGGGTGATCTTTGGTAGGCGATGATCCTCCATCCTGGAGACATGCCCCGTCCAGCGGAGCTGTGTCCGCAGCAGCAAAGCCTCGATGCTCACAGTTTCAGCCTGTTCAAGGACCTCGACGTTGGTGACATAGTCACTCCAGTGAATGCCCAGGATGGTACGCAGGCAGCGCTGGTGGAAGCGTTCGAGGAGTCGTAGTTGGCTGCGGTAGAGGGCCCAGGACTCGGAACCATACAGCAGGGTGGTGAGGACCACAGCTCTGTACACGCTGATCTTGGTGCCTGTTTTCAGCTGTTGATTGTGCCACACCCGCTTGAAAAGTCGCCCGAAAGCGCTGTTCGCTTTTGCCAGCCTGCTGTCAAGCTCCTTGTCCAGCTTGGCGTCCGACGTGATAATGCAGCCAAGGTAAGTAAACTGGTGCACTGACTTTAGTTCAGACTCGCCAATGGTGATGTGAGGAGGTCGATACACTGTCTTGGGTGCCGGCTGATGGAGGACCTCTGTCTTTTTCAGACTGACCTCGAGTCCAAAGAGCTGGGCAGCATCTGCGAAGCAAGACGTGATGCGCTGCAGGGCTCTCTCTGTGTGTGCAACGAGGGCAGCATCATCAGCAAAAAGCAGCTCACGAATCAGTGGGTCTAGGGTTTTCGTGTGGGCCTGCAGTCGTCTGAGGTTGAACAGGCTGCCATCGAGACGATACCTGATGTACACTGCATCGTCATCATCGAGGTCCACTGTGGCCTGCTTCAACATCATGCTAAAAAAGATGGTGAAGAGGGTCGGTGCCAGCACGCAGCCCTGCTTTACGCCGTTGAGAATAGGGAATGGTTCTGAGAGGTCATTGTTGAGTCTGACCTGGCCTTGCTGGTCCTCGTGTAGCTGGACAATCATGTTGAGGAACTTTGGGGGACAGCCAAGTCGCTCCAGGATCTGCCACATGCCTTGCCTGCTCACAGTGTCGAACGCTTTTGTTAGGTCAACAAATGTTACGTACAGCCCTTTGTTCTGCTCGCGGCACTTCTCCTGTAGCTGTCTCAGCACAAAGACCATATCGGTGGTGCTCCTGTTTGCTCTGAAGCCACACTGGCCCTCTGGGAGTTGGTCTTCAGCGATGGCAGGTACCAGCCGATTCAGGAGCAGCCTTGCAAGGATTTTCCCAGCAATGGACAGCAGGGTAATTCCCCGATAGTTGGAACAGACTTCTCACCTTTGTTCTTGTACAGGGTGATAACGACTGCATCACGGAGATCTTTTGGTAGTGTTCCTTCCTCCCAGCAGCAGAGAAAGAGGTCATGGAGCTTGTTGTGCAGTGCTGTGCCTCCATGTTTCCAGATCTCTGGCGGTATTCCATCAATGCATGCTGCTTTGCCACTCTTGAGCTGGTGGATGGCTGTGAGGGTCTCTTCAGCGGTGGGCGGTTCGTCCAATTCAACCTTTACTGGGAGTTGTGGGATTTGTAGGACGACTGCTTCTTGAACAGTGCGCTCAGCGCTGAAGAGGCTCTGAAAGTATTCCGACCAGCGGTTCAAGATGGAGGTATTATCTGTGAGGAGTGCCTGGCCTTGCAGGCCTGGCCGCTTGGCTGCGGAAAGGCTAAGGGAGGAAAACCCCTGGCGAAGCGCCGTATGTGCGTATAATTAGCAATGCCCACTCAAAATTAAGACACTATAGTAGTAGTACTGTAGGAAATACATCCATTTAAAAGAGTTCTTATTTCTGAGTATATAGCAATTTGAATTTTCAGAATCGGATGAAAACTTTCAGAGATATGGCTGATCTAGGACGGCAATTTTCACCATGGGTGAGGAAGATAGGGCTCATCTTTACATGACTAAATTAAGGGAAAACAAATGGGCAGCAATTTTCTGCACAAATTTCAGTGTTTATGAGGTAGAAACCACAACACTTGAACAATATAGGTGAAATTTTACATACTTACTGAATTTGACATGCCGAATTCAACTGCGCTGATGGCAATGTGGTAGCGTGATTGTATGGTTGGTAATTTGCATAAATTTGCATAATTTTAAGATTATTTTACAAATAGTCACGTCTCTGTGCTGATATAAACCCCAAATGCTTAACATTAGAGTTTGAAATTGCATGTTGAAGTGCAAACATAAGAAAACCACAATAAACATAAGACACATAATCATCTATAACTAATTAGCATAATTAATTAAATCTTAATGAAAATGAAAACCAACAGTTCAATATTCATCAAAACTTGTTATTCTGTCTAAAAACAAAACAAAGAGTAAAGAGAATAACACAAGTTGTTCTTTTTAAAAAGTATTTCAACACCAACCCAGGCTTAAGTACACACTAATTAAGACTAATTAGCATAACAAGACTATGTTAGTAGCGGCAGGATTTTGAAGTAATAGTTTCTAATACTAATACATTATTTTATAGATACTGCTGCTAGAGGTACAAGTATGGCTAAGTTGACATTCTTATTATCTAGGTGAGTTATCATTACATGGTAATCATCCAATTAAAGTTTAGTAATTAGCACTATGAGCTCATATCGTTAACAGATAAGTGAAAATAGCCAATAGAATGCATTAAAATTTGAATTTGGAAGAAAAGCAAAAATGTTGTGATCAATGGATCAAGGGTCTTCTTCATTAGCACAGTACAAAACCAATGATCTACACACTAATTAAGAACTAATTGGAACAACACACTGTTTACTTTTACATGTCTGGGCCAACATATTTCTGCACTTGAATCATGAAATTCAAGGCCAACACATTTGCACAGCGAAGCAGACGACGGCGCACTATGCTAACTACGCTCTACTCTCAGATAGACTTGTCCCATTTATGTGAAGTACATTGCGTTAGTAGGCAAGCGAAGGGGGCACGCGCATGGAATGGACTGGCCCATACTAGAGCCATGGACATCTCGATCAAAATTAAGTGAATACAATTAAATTCATTATGTTTCCATCAAACACAAGGAATATGCCCTCAACGGATATAATTATGGATTCGTTTGCACTAATTAAAATAAAATATAATGTTGATAAAATGCACCACGTTAGCGATAAACCTAGGGTTTTCAGACCACGATACCCCAAAACCCACGCCAGGCAGGCAAATTTACAACGACGTTCTACGTTTTTCACTCACTACGCTCACAAATCTGAAGTAATAGTTACAAAACACACATCGTTTTTTAGAAAAATGAACATAGAATATGAAGATATATGTTATTTTGGTATGTTACAAACGTATCGTGGCTAATTTTAGCGTTAAAGTTGACAAAATTACTCGCCGCCATAACTCGTGAACCGCTTGGTCGATCGCAAAATAACAAACTGGAACGGATTCAAGATTCTCTCCTCTGATTGGATGCCAAATTTCAGTGTTCTACGTCATCACTGCAAGCCGTACGGTCGGTTTGAATATTCATGACCATTTCATGCTCGCGCGGCGCCATGCCCATCGCGGCGCGGTCAGCGTAAACACCCAGTCCCGCCGGTAAATCACGATTTATTTTACCAAACAACAACAGCAAAAGCACAAACAAGGTATCAAATGATAAAATAATGTTTACTCTTTCACACTATGTAGATGAAATAAGCACAGCTATTATAGTTGTTGATTAATCTCCATTCAAAGTGTATGACCCCACTGACTTCCCCATATTCCACACTTTTCCAGGGGGCAGTGGGCATTGCTAGTATAATGTAAACAAGAGAATCTCTGATATTTCTGTTCGCACTATAGCTTGAAACTTGGCGCAATATTTTGTTCAGCTCAAGGAGTGCCTAAGAAGAGGGCCTCCAAACATTTTGTAATTGGATGTCTGATTCAAGACGCTAAAAAACAGTCTCAACGGCGTGAAGCAGGGCTGCGTGCTGGCACCGACCCTCTTTACCATCTTCTTTAGCATGTTGAAGCAGGCCACAGTGGACCTCGACGATGACGACGCAGTGTACATCAGGTATCGTCTCGATGGCAGCCTGTTCAACCTCAGACGACTGCAGGCCCACACCAGAACCCTAGACCGACTGATTCGTGAGCTGCTCTTTGCTGATGACGCTGCCCTTGTTGCACACATAGAGAGAGCCATGCAGCGCATCACGTTCTGCTTCGCAGATGCTGCCCAGCTCTTTGGACTTGAGGTCAGTCTGAAAAAGACAGAGGTCCTTCATCAGCCGGCACCCAAAAAGAGCATTGCCCTCCCCACATCACCATCAGCGAGACCGAACTGAAGTCTGTACACCAATTTACCTACCTTGGCTGCATCATCACGTCAGACGCCAAGCTGGACAAGGAACTGGACAACAGGCTGGCAAAAGCAAACTGTGCTTTCGGGCGACCATTCAAGCGGGTGTGGCACAATCAACAGCTAAAAAATGGCACCAAGATCAGCGTGTACAGAGCTGTCGTCCTCACCACCCTGTTGTATAGTTCCGAGTCCTGGGCCCTCTACCGCAGCCAAATACGACTCCTCGAATGCTTCCACCAGCGCTGCCTGCGTACCATCCTCAGCATTCACTGGAGTGACTATGTCACCAACGTTGAGGTCCTTGAACTGGCGAAAACTGTGAGCATTGAGGCTTTGTTGCTGCGGACACAGCTTCGCTGGGCGGGGCACGTCTCCAGGATGGAGGATCATTGCCTACCCAAGATCACCCTGTTTGGCGAGCACGCCACTGCACACCGAGACAGAGGGGTACCTAAGAAGAGATACAAAGACAGTCTCAAGAAGTCACTTAGTGCCTGCCAAATCAACCACCACCAGTGGTCTTCGCTTGCTGCGGACCATGACACCTGGCGCTCCACCATTTACAAGGCAGCCATCTCCTTTGAGGACTCTCGCAGAGCTAGCCTTAAGGACAAGCGGCTCAGGAAAAAAAACAGATGTCGAAACTCAGAACCCTGGCCAAACCTTCCCCTGCAGCCACTGCGGTCGAACCTGCCTGTCCCGGATTGGCCTCCGCAGCCACGAAAATGCCTGCAGACGTCGTGGGCAACCCCTATAAAATCTTCGTTCGCGAAGTCAAGCCAAGAGAGATAGCTTGAAACTTGGCGCAATATTTTATTCAAATCAAGGAGTGCCTAAGAAGAGGGCCTCCGAGCATTTTGTAATTGGATGTCTGATTCGAGACGCAAAAAAAGGTCTATAGAATTAGAAAGTTGTTTGACCCAGATTAGAGTCCGTAATTTTTGTCATATTTACTTAAAATTTTGGATGAGCTAGTTTGGGGAAAGACATTGGATGAGAGGCATAGATTCTCATGCACCTGCAGGGCACATGAGGATCTATGTCATTTGGAGATACGTGGAGCGCACACACACATCGACACGCTTTCAGAAAAGCATTCAGGTGTACTTAATATATCATGTAGCTAGGTAAAGTCAACCTGATTTCACACAAATTATAGCAAAACTGAAATCATACCATGAAATTCTTGTTTTGTCACCATTTTCTCAAATCTTGAAGCGAAAGTGAAACTCATATCACGTTCATATAAAATTGCGTAAAAAAAAAAAAAAAATGCCATGACAAATGAGGTTTGACAAACCAATGACTCGTAATAATCATATGCACTGCGCCCTTTTTAGAATTCACTGTGGCGCATTGGCAGATCTGCGAGGCTTTTTTAAAAAGATATATATTTTTCAATATCAGAATCATCAATCAAACTTTCAACGACAAAGGTAGAGACCCTTGACAGCGAGGACCGCACTCATATAGAAAGAACTTTGTGGGTTATGGTTCATCCCATCTTGTTAGGCCTCAGCTCGTGTGTGTGTGCATAACTTAAACTGGTATAAAGGTAGTGTGTGATTGTGTATACATGCGTATAGTATAACTTTTGTAATACACTTAGCGCTGATTGAAATTGCTGTTGAAATTGTCAGCAGCATTAAGTACCTGGGTACTATCTTTCAAAACAACAAACTTTCATGGAATGAAAATACCGAGGTCATTGTGAACAAAGGTCAGCAGCGGTTATACTTTTTACGTAAACTTAATTCGTTTTCAGTGGACAAATGAATTTTGATCCTGTTCTATAAATCTTTTATTGAAAGTGTTTTGTCTTTTTACTTTATTTGTTAGTATTCCAACATGAGTATCAAAAACAAAAATGCACTGGATAGGATCGTAAGGGTCGCATCCAAAATCATTGGTGAAAATCAAAGAAGCTGGCAGTGTTTTGTAGAGAGACAAATAGTAAAAAAGGAGTACTGTATTCTGGCTAACAATGACCATGTTCTGACCGCCGAGTTTGACTGTCTCCCCTCGGGACTTCGGCTCCGCTGGCTAGCGTGTAGGACGAACAGACAGAAATTCTCTTTTCTCCCTACTGCAATTCGTCTCATTAATGACACCTAAGTGTGAGTGTGTGTGTGCGCATGCTCATGTATTATGTAGCAGCAATTGTGAGCTTTTCTGTACGAGCTTTCTTCTATAAGTGATAATGCCAGGAACTTTTTTCCCCCTAAAATTTCTGGTTACCAAATCTAATTAATTACTTTTACTATTAATTACTTTGTATATTTTTAATAATTTCTTTTTTTTTTCTTCCCTAATTTCATTTAAAAATAATTATACTGTATTATTATTATTGTGTTAAATTAATTAAATTTTTTTACTGTTTTTTACTGCTGTGCATTTTGTTGTGAAATGTGCAAATGTTTTTATAAAATGTATTTATTAATGTTATACTGTTTATAAAGTGATTCTCCCCAGGTTTAATCATCTCAACACAGTCGGAAAACTGTCTGCAACAGATACTGCTGACAGTATTATGTATGGGTCCTTTGTGTACTAACTTAGAACTTTATGATGTAAATACAATGCCAAATGTCAAAATTCATCGTTTGATGGGTGTGTTGTTTTTGTACCCGAGGGTGCAAATTATCGTCTGCATTGGCCTCGTTTTGAATTTGTGCATATTAACTAGCCTACGTCACAAGGCAGAACCCGATCAATCGATACTGCAGACGATGGAGGTGGTCATCGTTGTACGCGTCAGTGTAGACATGTACTGATGTTCTCCGGCATCCCTTTGACATAATTTTCCACGAGAATGTAAAATAAATTTTCCACTTATTCGCTATGCTGTCAAAATCAATGCGGGTTCCGCTTGACCTGCTGCCCTGAGTAACGGGCAAATTGTGCTGTGGGCGTGGCTTCAAGTTCTTCGACTCGGTCTCCGCGCCAAGCCGGTGACTGAGTCAGCATCACGAAACAGAACGTGGTATTTCACCCACTTATACCCATTTCTGCATTGCAGTTTCACATCACACACATCGAAGTCTACGTAACTGAAAGCATCTCTGGAAACGACAAATACACCATCGCAGCAGAAACACTACATCTGTGAAGCGAGTGAATGAGAGCCCGCACAGACAAAAACGTGTCACGACCATCGATGTCGGCAGCCAGTGCTGCAATTTTGACACACAGGCCGTAGTTGTCTGATCCTTGCAGCATAAAATCTGATGAACTAGCTCGTAACTTCATGATAAAACAGGTTTAAAATCTTGCAAAATCAGTAAGAGATAAATTCTACTGAAGATCATGAATTCTCAGTCTCTAGCGCTCGTGAAACTACAGGAAGATCGACAAAGATCGTAAGCGGATTACTTACTGTTTCACATAGCAAGAAAGCGACAAATTCCGGATGGGCAGTCAAGCCAAGCTCTATATTCCCTTGTCTGATGTCAATTCTACTTAGGGGTATCTTGTCTCTCTTTCTCTTCTCTTCAACTACGAGTCTGTCATTGTCGGCCGGCGCGAGTCGACTGATACTTTCTTTTTTTCTTCGCTGGTTCATCCGACATCTTGTCTCTGATTGGTTATAATTATGCAGATGACCTAAGGTCGTATAGAATAGTTATGACGTCAGCTTCCTGATCGTCTATCGCAAGCAATCTTTTGACTGGGTCCAGCTGCACGATTCCGGTGGCCTCTTTCGCTTTGAACGGACGAAAGAAAGCATTTGGTGGGGCAATAGGGTGGTCAGTGGTCACTGTATAAGTGGGTATGTATACTGAAGCCCAGTAAAAGCTTTTTGCGAACTGAAGCATTAAAAAAGGTCGGTCGTGCCCTTTTAAATACATTTGATTTCAATTGAATTAATTATTTGTATGATTAGTGTGTGCATATATTTTAATGTAAGTTTTGTGTATATAAGTCACTGAACCTGTCGGACCACTTTAATTGGCCCTAGCAGGATAAATACAGTTTTGTGAATTGAACTGATTCTGGGGATTTGGTGCAATATAAATGCGCTTTAATATTCTTATTAATATTATTATATTACTATTATTATTATTATTAACTGTATGCAAAATATCTAGTAAGAATAAGAAAAATAACAGTGAAATGCGGATCGGCCAGTTTTCGTGGAAAGACCATGTTTTCGTCAATGTGTAGTCTAATAAGAATGTCCCGAAAACTACCTAGATATAATCTTAATAGAGAAAATATCCTAAAATGTACGGCTTGTTCGCCCACACCATGAGTTCTAGTCACTGTCGCAAACACGCACACGGCGCTTGGTGCAAAAAGTACATTCTCCCCATTAGGTTTGCTTGACTAGATGTGATGTAATTTGTATCTTGTTACTTCTTTGTCATAACTTGGAGCCCGCCCTCCCACGATGTCATGTGAATGTGCTCCGACCAGCCCCATTTCAAAGTCTACTGTATTTTCAATATGGTAGACAGAAAGACATCATTCAAAGAGAAATCTGAATTAAAGTTATTTTCCCCAGGATCAAGCATTTCAACAGTCAGAAAACTGTCAGCAACAGATCCTGCTGACAGTATTATGTATGGGTCCTTTGTGTATTAACTTGGAGCTTTATGGTGTAAATACAATGCCAAATGTCAAAATTCATCGTTTGGAGGGTGTGTTGTTTTTGTACCCGAGAGTGCAGATTATCGTCTGCATCGGCCTCATTTTGAATTTGTGCATATTTACTAGCCTGCGTCACAAAGCAGAACCCAGTCAATACTGCAGACAAGGTCACCGGTGTGGTGTACACACTTGTCAGTATACACATGTACTGATGTTCTCCGGCATCGCTTTGATATAATTTTCCACGAGAATGTAGAATAAACCTTCCATACTCACTATGCTGTCAAAATCACAATGCCGCGGGTTCCGCTTGACCTGCCATGGCTAGTAACGATCGTGCTGGGGGACATGGCTTGTTTGACTCGGACTCCGCGCCATGTGGCGACTGAGCAAGCATCCATGGTGCCTAGTTTGACCTTTGACCCGTTACCCCTCGGAAACACGAAACAGAACAGTGGTATTTATACCCACTTTCTGCACTGCAATTTCACATCTCACACATCGAAGTCTACGTAACTGAAAGCATCTCTGGAAACGACAGATGCACCATCGCAGCAGAAACACTACCTCTGTGAATCGAGTGAATGAGCAGCCCGCACAGACAAAAACGTGTCATGACCAGCGATGCCCGTAGTTTTCAGATCCTTGCAGCATAAAATCTGATGAACTAGCTCGTAACTTTATGATAAAACAGGTTTAAAATCTTGCGAAATCAGTAAGACATAAATTCTACTGAAGATCACGAATTCTGAAAATCACTAGTGCTTGCGGAACTATAGGAAGATCGACAAAGACCGTAGATTGCTTACTGATTCACATAGCAGGAAAGTGACAAATTCCGGATGGGCGGTCAATCCAAGCTCTATATTTGTCCGATGTCGATTCTTTCGAGCTCACGAATGTAGCACACCAAAAAAAGTTCAGGGACAATTAGCGAAGCAAAATTAGGCGATCTCGTCGCTAATCAAGATCCTACCATTTGGATTTTACCACCAGTGTCTTGGCCGATCTATGCTGATCATAACGGTGTAAATTTGGACTTTGTGCAACCACAGACTTCTCCCATCTGACTGGTTTTCCTGTATCGTCATTGAACTGAGTACAGCGACCATTGATGTGACTGTTAGTACAACACTGCCAGCTATGTGTACTGTGTGGTACTGTGCATTACTGTGTAGCACTGTTGTGACAATCGAACTGTGCTACGATGGCAGACAAAGAAACTTCATCCGTAGATTCACCCGAGATCTCTGGAATTACATCACCTCTAGTTACTGTCAGTGACATTCAGCGTATAATCGACAAGCAGACACAGGTGATTGACGAGAAACTGGGGTTTCTTCAGGCTGACCTTTGTGGTGTGCTAACCTCCATACAGGCGATTGGTACCGACATTGCTGACTTGAAGCAACACGCTCGCAGCCTGGAGAACACCTGCAAGGAACTGACTGAGAAGCAGGAGGAGGTTTCCGAGTCTGTAGAAGACTTGCAGGAGGATGTGGAAGATCTGCGGAAAAGCTACGAGGAAGAACTGGACAAGCTGGAGGCATTCTCACGTAGGGACAATCTGCGATTTTTTGGAATCGTGGAACCGCCAGGCGAGACCTTTGATTCCAGTGCCGCCAAAGTACTGGAATGTCTTCAGGGCACAGTGCCAAATAAAACCTGGACTGAGGACGATTTGGTACGCGCACATCGGGTGGGGAAGAAACCGGACTTTGCTTCTGTAGCAGCCAGCCGTACCAGAGCCAACAACAAGCCCCGCCCCATGATCGTGAAATTCGCAAGATGGAGGGATAAGATGGATGTCCTGACCAAGGGTCGTGCTGCACTCAAGCAAAAGGGGGTCAACGTTGCTGGCGACTTAACCAACCGGCAACACAAACAGATCAGGCTGCACTGGGAGAAGGGCATGCGGGCGTACTACAAGGGGAACAAGCTGGTTGTCGCTGGACCCCTAGAGCAACGGAAGTATGACACCAACAACTTTGGCTGCCACCACGCAACAGACAACAGCGTAAACAGAAGACCAGACAACCGCATCCAAGGACTTGGCGCCGCCGCAGCTACAGATCAGCAGGTCAATGTGACACCGGCACGTGCGTCACACTCGGTTTCCCTGCTACAGCCTTCACCTAAACCAGAGAAACGGCGCCGGCCACACAGTTCCCCTGCAATTGAGGTCAGGGACGAATTCAATGTCGGCCAAGCTGCGTCTCCCACCTCAATTGCACGGGATGTGTCGCCAATGCGTGCGTGTATTGCAGAGCAGCCAGTAGATAGTGTGTTACATACACTTACCTTTCTGTCATTGAATGTTGATGGACTGTGGAGCAAGCTATCTGATCCAGACTTTCTACAATATGTAAGTAATTATGACATTGTGTGTTTGTTTGAAACATTTTTGGACAATGCTTTCATCCCGCCTGACTGCTGGTCTGATTTCACGTGTTTTTCCTTACCTGCAGTCAAACTGTCACGTCAAGGAAGAAACTCGGGAGATGTTGTTGTGTTAGTAAAAAATGTGTATGCCAAGTTTGTTTTCAAAGTGAATATGACATGCACTCAAAGTATCTTTCTCAAACTTGACAGATCATTGTTTGGTACTGAATGCGATGTGCTTTTGGTTGCGTGCTATGTTACCCCCAAGGACTCACCATTTTATAGACAATTACCGTATGACTGCTTGATAGAAGAATTAGAACAGTGTCTTGCTAGTGCCCTCGAGCAATTTGGAGACATTCATTTCCTAATGTGTGGTGATTATAATGGTAGCACTGGGGATTTGCAGCCTAATCCATATTTTGTTTCAGCTTGATCCTGAAGAAACGCTAGTAACTAATACCGCTTTATTTGAATCTTCACAGTTTACTGAAGATTTGACTGTAAATATGTTTGGAAGAAAACTATTGGATTTGTGTGCATGTTTTGAACTGATGATTTTGAATGGGTTCTGTAGCCCTGATCTGTCAAAGCATCTGCCATTTATCTCTCCCACTGGTTGTAGTATTAATGATTATTTTGTTGCATCTCCTGACTATTTGTTTGTGTGACAAACTTGAAGTTTGCGAGAGGATAGAGTCTGTGCACATGCCGCTGGTCCTTACTGTGTCTTGTGTACGTGTATCACCTCACAACGATGTTTCTGATGACAACAGGCAGTGTTTTGCTTTTGATAAGATTATCAGGGAACCTGCTAAGGCCCAAACCCTCGCTGACAGTTTAGGAAATCTTATTCTACTGTGGACCATATATTTACACTTTATACTTACTTACTTACGCCTGTCACCCCTCCCCGGGTATAGGCCATCGACAAGAGACCTCCAGCGACTCCTGTCCTGTGCTTCTCCTTCGATTTTACTCCAGGTGGTTCCCAGTCTCTTGATGTCTGCTTGGAGGTCTCGACGCCAGGTGTTTCTCAGCCTGCCTCTTTTCCTCTTTCCCTGGGGGTTCCATGACAATGCCTGCCTAGTGATACTGGAAGCTGGCTTTCTCAGACTGTGACCAATCCATACCCATCTTCTTCGCCCAATTTCATTCTCTGCTGTTATCTGCTCTGTTCTCTCCCAGAGTCTGACGTTGCTGATCTTCTCTGGCCAGTGGATTTTCAAAATTCTTCTAAGGCAACTGTTTATGAAGATCTGTACTCTGTTGACTGTGGTCTTTGTCAATCTCCAAGTCTCTGCTCCATATAGGAGAACTGCTTTTACATTGGAGTTGAAAATCTGGACTTTGGTGTGTTGTGACAGCTCTCTGGAACTCCACACTTTTTTCAATTGGAGAAAGGCTGCTCTGGCTTTACTGATTCGTGCTCTGACATCTGGATCAGTGCCACCTTTTTTGTCTACGATGCTTATTTACACTTTATGCTATTGTTCAAAAACAACTTTTACAAAATAAGAAAGTTTATGTGGCTTTTGTTGACTTCCGCAAATCCTTCAATGCTGTTAAAAGAGGGATGCTTTGGAATATTTTACTGAAGGCTGGAGTGCGCAGCAAAATGCTTTCAGCTATGAAGGCAGTGTATGACTCAGTGAAATTTTGTGTTAGAGTACTTAGAGACAGCCTGAGTTGTACAGAATATTTTGAGTGTTTCCAAGGTTTAAAACAAGGATGTTTAGCATCGCCGACATTGTTCTCCTTTTTGATTAACGAGCTTGCTGTGTACATTATTGAAAATGGTAAACATGGCTTCCAACTAAAAATCGATGCAGCAGAACTGTTTTTGTTGTTGTTTGCAGATGACGTTGCTTTGTTTTCATCAACCCCCAATGGCCTTCAGACTCAGCTGAACAATTTATACAAAGAAGCATCTAAACTTGGTTTGTCTGTTAAACCTAGACAAGACAAAAAATAATTGTGTGTCGAAATAGTGGGTATTTGTCAAAATATGGAAAATGGACTGACATACGGGGGAACGAGGTTAGAAGTTGTCAATAAGTACCTTGGGTTAAACTTTACTACATGTTTGAGTCTAAACACATCCGTCGATGACTTAGTCACTAAGGCAAAAAAAATGTGTCATTGATATTTTCTGTATGTTGAAGAAAATCAACTGCGCTAGTCATGTTTTTTTCAGGCTGTTTGATGCTCAGGTTGTCCCAATTTTGTTGTATGCTTGGAAATTTGGGGTATAAACGAGTGTGCCGAAATTGAAAGAGTCCACACATTTGCATGTAAACGTTTTCTTAATGTCAACTTCCGCACACCAAACTTGATGGTTTATGGTGAACTTGGTCGATATCCCCTGTCAGTATTAACGTCAGTAAGATGTGTTTCCAACTGGCTTCGACTTGTGCTAAATAATTTCTTTAGATGTGATCCGAATGTGCTTGTCATTGTGTACTGGAGGGTTCATATGAAACTAGGTGGCATAAAGCGCTTACATTTATTACATGTTGCATTTCCGTCCTGTGTGATGTACTACTACTAGTGTTGTGTTTTGTGTTGACCAGGCACCTTGATTTGAGCTGAACTGAGGGTTTCTGGGTACTACTGTGGACACAAAATGGAGTCACATGACCCGCTGGTGACAGCAGACATGAAGATAGAGATTGATGTGGCAGAGGAAGATGAGACTTGCATAAAGCAAGAATATGATATTGGTACGTATGCACATATGTGTGCAGCAAATCTCTTTATACAAACACTTACTTTTACTTACTTACAGTCTATATGTTGTTTGGGTTTTTGCGTGTGCATGGTTTTTGGCTCATGTGCGAAGCAAAAGTGAGTATGTTCTGGGCCAGTGGTCTTCCGTCTGTCGTCCATCCTCCGTGTTAAACTTTAACGTTGGCATTTTCTTGGAGACTATTCAAGCTGCAGTCTTCAAGCCTGGCCCAAGGATACTTTGTGGCAAGACCTTTCTAAACATACCAATTTCAGTGACCTTTCATGAAGGTCAAGGTCACAGGGTATCAGGAAATATATCAAAAATAGATTTTTGGGGACATAATTATTTTTATTTTTTTAAAGTACTCCAAGCCTTCTTTGCATGACTAAGCGTGACCTAAATTTCACCCATTTTCCATCAATGATGTTGACCAAAACATGCTGCATATATCAATAAAATGTATACTGGGTTGTAGTATGGTGTCTACTCTTTGCGTTCATGTGTGTTTCTGTGCTTATTTTTACATGTTTAGTACTTAATGTGTGTTTTACTGGCTTACCTACCATTCATAACTTGCCGTGGCGGCACAGCATGCACGCGTTGTTCACAGCACACATCGGCTTTTCAATCGTTTCGCATTGAAGCAACATAGGCTAAAAATAGCTAGCCAGTTAGGTAGAGTAGCGCTAGCCCTTCATTTTCATATAATTTATTTTTGCATACGATCACGGGAACATATTCAAATTTCAAGTAAAAAAGTTTTAAAGTAATATTCTCACTCTTCTACAAAACAGGAGCGGAAAATATATGCCTAAATTGTCAATCATTTTTCTATATTATTGCTAAGTTTCGTATATATTCATTACTTTGACTCCGCATGCGAAGCAAAAGAGCGAACAAGCTGCCTCTGTGTACGAGCTAACATGTGTTCGGAGAATGGCGTGCACAAACGATAGTGAGGCTGTAATTGTACCATGTGCTTCGGCGAATATATATTGTCAGATTTAACCAATCTACCGACTTCATATTAAAATAGCAATATAAAATATCATTTTTTGATTGATCTGTAGATTGCTAGGTTTTAGATTTGCTTTTCATTTGTATTCGAAGTGTTTCTTTTGAGCAAGCATCGGTGCTGTCTTGCGAGGTAAACAAAGCGTGTTGGGTTATTGTCGGAAATACCCAATATTATTTTCTCTTTCACAAGAAAGTATGAATTAAACATTATTACTTTTATGAAAGATGTTAAGGTACGTTTATATTTAAGTCATTATCTTCTGGCGGTCGTAGACTTTGAGATAAAGTTATTTTTGTGAAGTCACATGACCTGCTTGTTTTCCGTCTGCTACTAGTACTCCTTGGCTTGACTTCGCGAACGAAGATTCTATAGGGCTTGCCCACGTCGCCTGCAAGCATGTTCGTGGCTGCGGAGGCCAATCCAGGACAGGCAGGTTCGACCGCAGTGGCTGCAGGGGAAGGTCTGGTCAGGGTTCTGAGTTACGACAACTCTGTTTTTTCTCCTGAGCCGCTTGTCCTTAAGGTTAGCCTACCCGGCACCGGCCTCCACGTGGTGTAGGTGGGTAGTCCGCTCAGTCCCTGACTGAGTGGGCTAGCAGACGGGTGCCATCTTTGTCCAGGATTAGGACTTGATGTCAACAGATATGTTGTTCAGCCTTTTCACTGGTCCGGTTTTTAAGGAGCTGTGCTAACCCAGGTCGTACCATGTTGGATTGGTCCTTAAAAATACTCGTGACTTTTTGGTCCTTTGGATCCCAAGTGTTTGCCGTGCTTGGAGACCCGTGTCGGGGGAGAAGAGGATCCTGGTGGCTGAAACACTCCACTTTGGCCTTGACTTCTGCCTAAACGGGAGGCTAGTCGTACCGGCCTAGTCAATCGGCTCTTGTCACGTTGAGCCCTATCCCACTGTTGACATGCGGGTTGCTATACGGAGCACCATGCTATAGCCTTTGCTGCTGATTAGGTGCTTTACGCCAGTATTCCCCTGCATTCAACGGTGTGATAGAAGGCGGTGGCTCAAACGGTTCAATCGGGCTTACCCCCTTGAGTATATCTTTTGGGCAGTCTCCATTGTGCGTCGGCTGGAGACCCGCCGACAGTTGCACTTTCCCTTGTTGGGCTCGGTGGCGGGCGGGGACCCCCGGGGGATGAATATCTCTACTAATATAATATGGATAAAACAAAAAAACCAAAACTAGCACAGAAACGGCATATAGACACCGAATTTGAACATGACAGTGATTCAGACTGTGAGGAAGCGACGCCTCAGGCGTCGGCCGTATGGCCTCGCTTCCTCATTGTCCATAGCAAGATGAAGGAGAAACCAGTTACCAAGCTGCATCCTTTTCTGGTGGGAGAGACCCTCAGGAGCCGTGTTGGCAGGCCTGACGCCCAGCGCCTCAGGTCTGGTGACTTGCTGGTGGAGTGCCGTACTCGGGCACACTCCAGCGGGCTACTGGGGCTCTCTTCCATCGGAGACACTCCTGTGGAAGTCACACCCCACAAAACTATGAATTCGTCAAGAGGCGTAATCAAAGATCAAGCTTTGGCAGAACTGTCAGAAGATGAACTTGTAAGGAACCTTAAGTCTCAGGGGGTGACTTGCGTCAGGCGCTTCGCTTCCAAGCGAGGTGGTGGGGAGATCCGTCTCCCTACCATCATCCTGACGTTTGGCACCCCCACCCCTCCTACTACCATCTGGGGAGGTTACTACTCCCTGAGAGTGAAAAAGTACGTCCCTCTTCCCCTCCGGTGCTTTAAGTGCCAAAAGTATGGCCATGGGCAGAAGACATGCCGTCAGGCAGAGGCTTCATGCGCCCGTTGCACTAGGCCCGGACACTCTGCTGAGTCCTGCACAGCCACCCCCTGTGTGTGAATTGCCAGGGGGCGCATATGGCTTCGGATAAGAAATGCCCTCATTGGATATCCGAGTGCAAGATTCAGCAGGTGCGTGTGGAGAAGGGGTTGTCCTTTCTGGCTGCCAAAAAACTGGTTGAAGGCCCTGGTGCAGCTGCGGCTGCCCCAACCTCTAACACCTCAGTGTATACTTTTAGTGCAGCGGTGGCAGGCAAGCGCCCCACCAAAGACTTTTCATGTCAGACCCCAACTTCTTGGTTGGGGGCGGAGCCTCGGCTCATCTCGCCCCTGGAGAGTAACCCTCCTCCGGTGGTGACAAGGAGCCAGGGAACGCAGAAGGCGGACACGGCCGGTCCGGTTGTGCCGCCTTCTGTTGCCCCTAAGCCTCAGCCCCCACCCAAACCTGTTAGTCAGTCAACTCCAAAGGCTTCTGGCTCTGGTCAGCCTTCTAAGGCCGCTAACTCTAGCGGCAGGAACGCTGCCCAGGACCAGAAGTCTAAGAAATCTATGGGACCGCTGTGCGCACGGGCCCAGAAGGGGAACACAGATGTCCCCCTTCAAAACAAATATGCTGCACTGGAGGAGCAGATGGAGGGAGTGGAAGTTGTTGTTGCTGATGCTGCGGCAGCTCCACCCCCTTCCTCTCCGAAGAACCAGAGGAGGCCTGGGAGCCGGCCCCCCTCTGTTTCTTCAACTCCTTCCAAGGTAAAGGAAAAAGGGGGGAAAAACTCCTTACCCCCAGATAAGACTTAATCATGGACTCTTTGCTTCAGTGGAATTGTCGTGGTTTTCAAGCTAACTTTGAGGAATTGCGTCTTTTAGTCAAGTTCTATAACCCCTCAGTAATATCTCTTCAGGAGACTTACCTGAAGACTTCTGACCCTGTGTCCTTTAATGGTTTTAATGTTATACATAAAGGCTCTGCTTCGGAGAGGCGCTCGGGTGGAGCGGCTCTTCTCATTAGTAGCCAAATTTTATGTAGCCCCGTTAGCATCGACACCTGTCTTCAGGCTGTCGCAGCTCGGGTTATCTTAAAGAAGACCATAACCATATGCAGTATTTACCTGCCACCATCACTGCGGGTCTGTAGCAATGATATTTTTAACTTAGTAGATCAACTGCCCCCTCCCTTTATTCTCATGGGGGATTTTAACGGTCACGCTCACCTTTGGGGCAGTGACCACTATGATGGCAGAGGTCAGATGTTAGAAGATGTTTTTTCTCAACTTAACCTATGTGTCTTTAACGATGGCTCACCTACATACTCTAACTCAGGTTCAGGATCTAGTTCTGTTCTAGACCTCACTGTGTGTGATCCTTCTCTCATGCTGGACTTTGACTGGAAGGTTCACGATGACCTGTGTGGTAGTGACCACTTCCCAGTAGTCCTGTCATCGGTCAGCTGTGTGGAGGATTCGCCGGTGGGGCGCTGGAATCTCAAGAAAGCTAACTGGCCTCTGTTTGCCTCCCTCTGTCAGTCTCGTCTTACAGAGGAGGTGATCATGTCAGCTGAAGAACCTGTTTCTTGTTTTACTTTGATTTTGTTGGACGTAGCAGGTGAAACCATCCCTAGAACTTCCACATCAGTCCCTCGGAGGCCGAGAGTACCATGGTTCAATGAAGAGTGCCGCAAGGCCCAAAAAATACGCAAATCTGCTCAGCGACGTGCTTTTTGTAATCCGTCGCAAGCAAATATTTTAACATTTAAAAGACACAGCGGGCGAAAGCCCGTTACATTTTTAAACGCGAACGCCGTGCTTCCTGGAGACGCTTTGTCTCATCTTTATCTTCTAGGACTCCGTCCCAAAAAGTCTGGAAGGCTGTTCGAAGAATTAGGGGCAGGGGTGGCTCGGCTTCTGTCAGCCATCTTAGAGATGGTGCCAGTTTGGTCACAGATAAAAAGGCTGTGGCCAATTTGCTTGCCTCCACCATTGCCCATAATTCTTCAACAGAGCATTATTCACCTTTCTTCCAGAGAGAGAAGGAGAAGCGAGAATCTTGTGCTTGTGATTTTATATCAGATAACTCGGAAGACTATAATGCCCCCTTTACGTTTTCAGAATTGCAGCAAGCCATGCTGAAATGTACTGACTCTGCTGCTGGATTAGATACCGTCCATTATCAGCTCCTAACTCATCTGCCTGAGGATTCACTCCTTGTACTTCTCAAGGCCTTTAACCATATCTGGATAACCGGTCGTTTTCCGCCATCTTGGCGCCAGGCTGTGGTTGTGCCAATCCCCAAGCCGGGTAAGGATCCTTCCGACCCGGGCAACTACCGGCCAATAGCTTTGACATCATGTTTATGTAAGACTATGGAACGCTTGGTCAACGCCCGACTGGTGTGGCATCTTGAGTCACGTGGTCTCATCACAGACCTCCAGTGCGGTTTCCGGCGCTTCCGTAGTACAACTGACCATCTAGTCCGCTTTGAGTCTTTTATCCGAGATGCTTTTGTCAACAAGCAGCATGTCTATGCAATTTTCTTTGATCTTGAAAAGGCATATGACACTACCTGGAAGTATGGTATAATGTCTGATTTGTCGGACATGGGTTTTAAAGGGCACCTGCCTGTTTTTATTCACAATTTTTTGTCTAACAGGTCGTTCCATGTCCGTGTGGGCTCCACCCTCTCCGACTCCTTTGAACAGGAGATGGGTGTCCCGCAGGGCAGCATTCTATCTCCTGTTTTATTTAGCATTAAAATAAATAACATTGTAAAGGCCGTCAAGGATGATTCTGAATGCTCTTTGTTTGTGGACGACTTTGCTTTGTGTGCACGAGGTCGAGGACTTGCGTCCCTTGAGAGGCGCTTGCAGCTGTGCGTTGATCGCATCCAGGGGTGGGTGTCTCTCAACGGATTCAGGTTCTCGCCCTCCAAGACAGTCTGTGTGCATTTTACTAACCAGATGAAATTTTTTCCAAAACCTAGCCTGAGCATTGCTGGAGTGCCAATTCAGGTGGCCGAAGAGGCAAAGTTTCTGGGGGTCATCTTTGACAAAAGATTGACCTTCCGCAACCATGTTAACTACCTTAGAACCTCTTGTCGGAAGGCCCTCGACATTCTTCGTGTCGTTGGTCGTACTGACTGGGGTGCAGACCGTATCGTCTTACTTCGACTGTACCGGGCCCTTGTTCGGTCCAAACTGGATTACGGCTCTGTGGTATATGGCTCGGCTTCCAAGTCTGTTCTACAGCGTCTGAACACAATTCACCATCAAGGTCTGCGCATATGTCTGGGAGCCTTCAGGACATCTCCAGTTCCTAGTCTGTATGCAGAGGCAGGGGAGCCTTCTCTCAGGCTCCGCCGCATCCGCCTCATGCTCAGCTACGTTCTGAAGCTGAAGGCCCATCCAGAAAATCCTGCCTATGATTGTGTTTTTACCCCGTCGTTTGCAGAGATTTACGATGCCCATCCGGGAGCTGTCCGTCCACTTTCCTTCCGTGTCCGACCTCATCTGCAGGTGGCCGGAGTGGACCTGGACAAAGTTTCGGAATCTCTGCAACACGTCACTCCACCCTGGCTACTACCAGTTCCTGACATCTTGCTGGACTTGACTGCCCACAAGAAGGATTGTACTCCACCAGCCATATACCAACAGAGCCTCAATGAACTCCTTTCAATTTTTCCTGGCTATTGTCGTCTTTATACGGATGGGTCCAAATCTGAGGATGGAAGAGTGGCTGCGGCTGCAGTGTCCTCTCGCCATCCTAGACGCCCATTTAAGCTCCGTCTCCCTGACCATTCCTCTGTATTTAGTGCAGAACTGCAGGCAATTCTGCTAGCACTCAAGCATGCCTAACAGTCTCGGGAAAGGAACTTCCTGATTCTGTCTGACTCTCTTTCTGCCCTGCAGGCCCTTCAGGGCGCGGGAACAGACCATCCACTGCTGGTGCTGATTAGAGAGCTCTACGCGGACTTGATGAAGGAATATTATGACATCATTTTTATTTGGGTCCCGGGCCATGTGGGCATCGAAGGCAACAGAATCGCAGATTCTGCTGCCAACAGTGCCCGCAGTGACCCTGTCCCTGACACACAGACTGTCTATAGTGATTTTAAACCTGGTATTAGTGCGTACATAGCCCGCGAGTGGCAGTCCGAGTGGGACAAAGAGGAAGGGAACAAGCTTCATGAAGCTCTTCCTAAGTTGTCTGACAGTCTACCTTTCCGCTGCGGCAGCCGCCGTGAGGAGACTGTCCTTGCTCGGCTCCACATCGGGCACACGTATGTTACGCACTCTTACTTACTTAAACAGGATGAGCGTCCATGGTGTTTTGCCTGTGATGAGCAGTTTTCTGTTCGACACTTTTTGCTGTATTGTGCTGACCTCATTGACACCAGATATAAACACTTCACAGCAGACTCCTTGAAGGTTTTGTTCCGGGATGTTCCTCCGGACAAAATCTTCAATTTTTTGAGAGAATGCAATATTTTTAACAAGATCTGAGCATTCATTGACTATGTGACTTTTTTATTTGCCCTTTTTGAGAGTCTGTAGACGTTTCTTTTAAAGACGTGCGACATTTTAGCCTGAGATTTTTAATCTATATTTACATCTTGTCTTAAGACCTTGCTTTTAGTCTGGCTGACCAGATTTTTACCCATCCCGCCGTGAGATGGCCTTAGTCGCCTGCTCGGCGTTAAACCCAAATAACTAACTAACTGTCCTTAAGGTTAGCTCTGCGAGAATCCTCAAAGGAGACGGCTGCCTTGTAAATGGAGGAGCGCCAGGTGTCACGGTCCGCAGCAAGCGAAAACCACTGGTGGTGGTCGATTTGGCAGGCACTGAGTGACTTCTTGAGACCATCTTTGTATCTCTTCTTTGGTGCCCCTCTGTCTCGGTGTCCAGTGGTGAGCTCGCCGAACAGAGTGATCTTGGGTAGGCGATGATCCTCCATCCTGGAGACGTGCCCCATGCAGCGAAGCTGTGTCTGCAGCAGCAAAGCCTCGGTGCTCACAGTTTCCACCTGTTCAAGGACCTCGACGTTGGCGACATAGTAACTCCGGTGAATGCTGAGGATGGTACGCTGGCAGCGCTGGTGAAAGCATTCCAGGAGTCTTAGTTGGCTGTGGTAGAGGGCCCAGGACTCGGAACCATACAGCAGGGTGATGAGGACAACAGCTCTGTACACGCTGATCTTGGTGCCTTTTTTCAGCTGTTGATTGTGCCATGCCTGCTTAAATAGTCGCCCAAAAGCACTGTTTGCTTTTGCCAGCCTGTTGTCCAGCTCCTTGTCCAGCTTGGCGTCTGACGTGATGATGCAGCCAAAGTAGGTAAACTGGTGTACAGACTTCAGTTCAGACTCGCCGATGGTGATGTGTCGAGGGCGATGCTCTTCCTTGGGTGCCGGCTGATGAAGGACCTCTGTCTTTTTCAGACTGACCTCAAGTCCAAAGAGCTGGGCAGCACCTGCGAAGCAGGACGTGATGCGCTGCAGGGCTCGCTCTCTGTGTGCAACGAGGGCAGCGTCATCAGCAAAGAGCAGCTCACGAATCAGTCGGTCTAGGGTTTTGGTGTGGGCCTGCAGTCGTCTGAGGTTGAACAGGCTGCCATCGAGATGATGCTGATGTACACTGCGTCGTCATCGTCGAGGTCCACTGTGGCCTGCTTCAACATGCTAAAGAAGATGGTGAAGAGGGTCAGTGCCAGCACGCAGCCCTGCTTCACGCCGTTGAGAATGGGGAATGGTACTGAGAGGTCACTGTTGAGTCTGACCTGACCTTGCTGGTCCTCGTGTAGCTGGATGATCATGCTGAGGAACTTTGGGGGACAGCCAAGTCGCTCCAGGATCTGCCAGATGCCTGCTCACAGTGTCAAACGCTTTTGTTAGGTCGACAAATGTTATGTACAGCCCTTTGTTCTGCTCGCGGCACTTCTCCTGAAGCTGTCTCAGCACAAAGACCATGTCGGTGGTACTCCTGTTGGCTCTGAAACCACACTGGCCCTCTGGGAGGTGGTCTTCAGCGATGGCAGGTACCAGCCGATTCAGGAGCAGCCTTGCGAGAATTTTCCCGGCAATGGACAGCGGGGTAATTCCACGGTAATTAGAGCAGGCAGACTTCTCTCCTTTGTTCTTGTACAGGGTGATGATGACTGCTTCATGGAGATCCTTTGGTAGTGTTCCTTTCTCCCAGCAGCAGAGAAAGAGGTCGTGGAGCTTTTTGTGCAGTGCTGGGCCTCCATGTTTCTAGATCTCTGGCGGGATTCCGTCAATGCCTGCTGCTTTGCCACTCTTGAGCTGGTGGATGGCTGTGAGGGTCTCTTCGGCGGTGGGCGGTTCATCCAATTCAACCTTTAGTGGGAGGTGTTGGATTTAGAGGATGACTGTTTCTTGAACAGTGTGCTGAGCGCTGAAGAGGTCCTGAAAGTATTCCAACCAGCGGTTCAAGATGGAGGTATTATATGTGAGGAGTGCCTGTCCATCAGCGCTTCGCAGGTACCAGGTGCCTAGGGCCATACACTGCTTTCAGTGCTTCGTTGAAGCCCCTGTAGTCACCGTTGTCAGCGCAAAGCTGGGTCCTCTGTGCGAGTCTGGACCACCACCCGTTCTGGAGCTCTGTAAGCTTGAGTTCAAGACTGCTGCAGATGAGGCGGAAGGCAGACTTCTTCAAAGGGCAGGAAGGCTGGGCTAGGTGGGCCTGGTGGGCGGCTGGTTTTTTTGCTAGAAGTTCCTGGATCTCTACGTCATTTTTGTCAAACCAGTCTTTGTTCCTCTTTCTAACAAAGCCCAAGACTTCCACAGAAGATTTTACAATAGCAGTTTTCAGTTGTTCCCAGAGTGTTTCAGGGGAGGAGTCTGCTGGATCAGCTGTGTCTTTGAGCATGCGCTGTAAATCTGTCAGAAGGGCAGCTTTCTTGTTGTCACGCTGAAGGCTGGCAACATCAAGCTTTTTCTTGGGGGCGTGGGGGAGGGGGCCTTTCTTGGGTTTCAGCTTGAGGCGGAGCCTGAGTTTGCAGTGGACAAGGCGGTGGTCAGTGTGGCACTCTGCGCTGGGCATCACTCTGCTACTAGTACTACAGTGTGATGAAGTACTTTCTTTTGGAGATCAGTGTGTAGTTTTCTGTCCGTGATTTGTATAGACAAGCAAATTTCATGCAAGTGTTAAAATTATAATCCAACAATTTAAATAGTTAAATTGCTGGTGATCAATTTTGTGTTTGTCAATTTTTATTTATTTATCTTTTTTGTGCGGGGGGGGGGGGGGGGGGGGGGGGGGGGGGGGGGTGATAAAAAAAAAATTCCTCTTTGTTTTTAGGCTATCCTGTTCCATTATCCAGATCGCATTATCCTGATCATTTTGATGCTTGAATGGTGTTTCTATCTTAATTACAACCCAAAATATGATTTTTCTTGTGTTTGTTAATTTTCAGCCATCAAAATCAGTGATTTTAATAAGTTTGAGGATCATTTTCAGCAAGATGCCCTTGTTCAAGAGCCTCGAAAAAGACTAGGCTGTCACAGATTACTAAAAAGAGTTGATTGTAGTAGAATTTAGTATCAGTATCACTATAAGGTTGGTTCTGTGAAATTGGTATGGTATGTTATGGTACGGTGTCTCCAAGGTGCACATATCCATCTAATTAAAGATGCTCAAGGCGCCGCCATAGGGATGGAAGCTGGAGCTTTGAAAGCCTGCTGCTACTAAGCACTACTTTATGTGCAAACCTCCACCCGGCTATTAACTTCGTTGCATGTGAAATATTTCTGTTTCCATTTCACTGGCCCTACCGGGCCTTCTCTTTTCGATTAGTGATAATGGGATTTTTAACGTGTGCGCTTGATGATTATGCGTGCTGTGCACACGAAGGCGAGGCAGGCAACCGTAAGCCGAGTCTGTACGTAAATGTGACTCGATGGGAATGAGGTAAAAGTCCACATCCCATTCCAGCCCACCAGGGGATTCGAACGTGGGATCTTACAACTGTCAGCACAGTGTCTTATCCACTAAGCTACATCCCCATGTCAAAATTCCAAAAATGCCAAATCATTCAATTTTCACTGTTGCCAAAAAGGCGTGCAAAAAAAAAAAAAAAAAAGTCAATTCATAACTTTTGATTTAATTGTCCGATTATTTTCAACTTGATATAATTGGAATTAGAAAAATGAGACCTATCTGAAAAACTTTTAAATGTGATCATGTAACTTAAAAAATCACTTTGGAGTACCTACTTAAATACTATTCACAACTTAAAACTCAAACTTGGTGCAAAGATACCTGATGACAAGATCTTTATATACAACACTAATTTGGTAGATCCCTCGGAAAGGTCAAGGGTCACAAGAGCTCAGGAAATTGGTTCAAAATAGCCATATTTTTACAAAAGATGTTTTTGCTCAAATACTTCAAACCCAAACTTGGTACAAAGATACCTGATGGTAAGACCTTTCTATACATCGCCATATTTTGACAAAAGATTTTTTCTCAAATACTATTCACAACTTCAAACCCAAACTTGCTACAGAGATACCTAATGGTACGACGAAATAGGTTAAAAAAAGAATCACCATATTTTGACAAGAAATATTTGTTCCCAAATACTATTCACAACTCCAAACCTGCTACAGAGATACCTGATGGTAAGACCTATCTATGCATACTAATTTGGATGACCCCTCAGAAAGGTCAAGGGTCACAAGTGCTCAGTAAATAGGTGAAAAATAGTCATATTTTGACAAGAAATGTTTTTTTTTAAAAAAATTACTATTCACAACTTTATATCCAAACTTGCTACAAGATACCTGATGTTAAGACCCGTCTGTGTATACTAATTTGGATGACCCCTCTGAACAGGTCAAGGGTCTCAAGAGGTTGACAAATGTGTATACTATAAAATGCCATTAATTGTAGTTTTTCAACCTACAGTCTTCAAACGTGGCCCAAGGATACTAAGTGACAAGACCTTTCTAAGTAAACCAATTTCAGTGACCTCTATTAAAGGTCAAGGTCACAGGGGATCAAGAACTATATCCTAAATAGCTGTATTTTGACATAATTTATTTTTTCCCATCTTGGCTTGACTTCGCGAACGAAGATTCTATAGGGCTTGCCCACGTCGTCTGCAGGCATTTTTGTGGCTGCGGAGGCCAATCCAGGACAGGCAGGTTCGACCGCAGTGGCTGCAGGGGAAGATCTGGTCAGGGTTCTGAGTTACGACGTGGGCGTTTCCTAAAGCCTGCGCGGTGGAGCTTTTTGGTGGAGTGCAGTGTGCGCAGTACTGGCCCCACCCTTTAAACCCTTGGTTCGTTTGCCATGGCCTAGCAAGCTGGGACGGTGGCATCGAGGTCCTCGGGTCGTAGGTTTTATATCAGACTGTCCTTGTCTTAGTCTCTGGCTCAAAAGCCTTCCCCGGAGACATGGGGGCTTTGATGTCAGGGGTTTCCTCCCTTAGCCTTGCTGCAGCCAAGCGGCCAGGCCTGCAAGGCAGCAGGGGACTCGTGGGGGCCGGTGTCGTCTATGTCCCATGCAGATGTGAACATCTGCCCACTGCCCAGACGGTGACTCTTACCAGAGGAGAAAAATCCAACGCCGGAACCCGGTATCGAACCTCGCACCTTTGGCATTGGAGGCAGACGCCTTAACCACTGCGCCACTTCCCTGTCTCATTTTTTCCCATATACTATTCACATCACCACAGCCAGACTTGATACAATGATACCTGACGTTAAGACCTTTCAATGCATACTAATTTGGTTGATCCCTCGAAAAGGTCAAGGGTCACATCAGCTCAGGAAATGGGTAAAAAATAGAGCCATATAAATATGCTTTTTCTCAAATACAGTTTACAACATCAAACCCAAACTTGCTACAGAGACACCTGATGGTAAGAAGACCTATAATATTAATTTGGATGACCCCTTGGAAAGGTCAAGGGTCACAAGAGCTCAGGAAATAGGTCAAAAATAGCCAAATTTTGACAAGATTTTTTTTCTCAATTATTATTCCCAACTTCAACCCCAAACTTAGTACAGAGACATCTGATGGTAAGACCTATCTATGCATACTAATTTCGATGACCCCTCAGGAAGGTCAAGGGTCACAAGTAGTCGGCAAATGTGTGTAAAATGCCAATTTTTGATAGAATTGTAGTTATAATCAACATTTTTGAAAACTTTTCAATCAATTTTGGCACAAAGGTAGCTGATAAGACCTTCCTATGTATCCTAGTTTAGTCGACTCATCTCAAAGATCAAGGGTAATGGATACGTGAAAACTGATTTAATTTTGAGAAAACATGGATTTTGTTACTGTTAATGCAGAAGCCATACGTGTGAGCCATAAGGGCATTGCCTTTTTTGTTTTCTTTGTGTTTTTGTTTGTTTGTTTGTTGGTTTTTTTTTGCTCGTGTGCGATACCAAAAGTGAGTTTGCAGTGAGTCAACTGTCCATCTGACATCCACCATCTGTTGTCTGTGGTCAGCTTTATTGTTTGCATTTTCTCAGGAGAGTATTTAAGGTCGAAGCACTCAAAAAAATAGATTGGCACGCTAACAGCTGCACAGAATAAATAAGTGTGATTATGCGTGTGCTTTTGCTGCATGTCCAAACTGCCATAGATGCTCACTAGGTGTGTCAACAAGGCATAACAAGTAATAGTGCTGAAATTCACCTTCAGTTTGACAAGACGTAAGCACAAATAGTGCTGAAATTCGCCTTCAGCTTTATGGTACTAACACTAAATTGAGATAGCTTTCTGTAACTTGGATACATTAAAATATTCAATTATCCAGATCTAGACCTAGATTAAACTCTGTGCAAGTTGTATATATTTGTTGAGCGTATGACAGAACTGTAAAATCCCTTGCTGCACGTCGTCTGACTCGTTAGCATAAAAAGCAATGCGTTTACCACAGAGTAAATTACTTATCAGTAAATTGGCTGCGGTTGGGCTTTTTTGCTCACGTGCGAAGCAAAAGTGAGTATGTTCTGGGCCAGCGGTCGTCCATCCGCCGTCGTCCGTGGTAAACTTTAACATTGGCATTTTCTTGGAGACAATATTCAAGCTACAGTCTTCAAACTTGGCCCAAAGATGCTTTGCGGCAAGACCTTTTAAAACATAACAATTTCAGTGACCTCTCACAAAGGTCAAGGTCACAGGGGATGAGGAAATATATGAAAAATAGCTATTTTGGAACATTATTATTTTTTCTCAAACCCAAACTTGGTACAAAGATACCTGATGGTAAGACCTTTATATGCACACTAATGTTGTTGATCCCTCGGAAAGGTCAAGGGTCACAAGAGCTCAAGAAATAGGTCTAAAATGACCATATTTAAAAACAAATGGTTTTTTTTTTTTTTTGCAAATACTATTCACAACTTCAAACCCAAACTTGCTACAGAGATACCTGATGGTAAGACCTATCTATGCATCTAATTTGGATGACCCCTCAGAAAGGTCAATAGTCACAAGAGCTGAGGAGATAGGTAAAAAAATAGCTATATTTTGACAAGAAACGTTTTTTGTCAGATGTGTGGATCAGTTGATACATGTGAGCCATATGGGCTTTGCCCTTCTGGTTAAAAATAATGAAGTAATAGTACTAATACCTGCGACCAATAAAGTACATGTTGTTTCAAATATTTAACACCAGTGGAAATGGACACAGCACTCCGGCGTGTGACTCTCCGGGCCAGATTTTGGGTAAGTAGGGGGAAGTGGGGTGGGGGGTGGTGGGGGGGGGGGGGGGAGGGAGGTAGTAGATCCTTCCCCTCCCCTTTCCTAGGAACCCAGGTGGTCCCAAAATACTAAAAACAATTTTCTCCTTTTGAGGAGTTCGGAAATCACCATCCTCCTCCTCACCTCCCCCCCCCCCACCCTACCCCCCTCCTTTTCTTTTGTTTCAAATACTTGCATGACTCTCTCTCTCTTCCCCCCTCCCCCCCCACACCTTATGACTTGAATTTTTGGTCTAGTGGAAAGGTCATCTACTTTCCTCCCCCCTCCTTGCTCCCCCCCCCCCCCCAACCCCGCCCCTCCCCCTCCCCCTCCCCCTGCACTCCTTCAGTCTTTGCCAATAGGCTGGCTGACCATGAGGGAGCATGTAGACAAGGTTTGCCAATGTTCCTTCTTTGAATTGAGAAAGATCAGTTCAATTCGACACCTTTTCACTACTGAAGCAACTGAAAGGCTTGTTACTTCCCTTGTTCTTTTCACAAAAACTAAAACAAACAGACATGTACGTAAGCATTACCGCTCTCCTCCTTTGGAAGGATATCCAGTTAGCCAGGAAGGATATCCAGTTAGCCAGGAAGGATATCCAGTTAGCCAGGAAGGATATCCAGTTAGCCAGGAAGGATATCCAGTTAGCCAGGAAGGATATCCAGTTAGCCAGGAGGATTAACATGGTGACTAAGCTCAGTGACATAGTCTCTGGTTCCAGAGGCTGAGATGAGAGCCTATAAAGCGGCCGATCTTCAGTCCACAATTAGCCCCCCCCCCCCCCCCCCCCCCCCCCCCCCCCCCCCCCCCCCCCGTAAATTGGGTATTTTAGAAGAACAGGTCGTACTCGCGTAATTTGAGCCGAAAATGCGTAAAATTACGAGCTAGCGCGTAAGGTAGGCACCTCTGTTACTGCGCAAGGTTACCAGCATATGCTATGTCACTAACCATATTAACATTACTGTGCAGGGTTCATCAGCATGATATGATATGTCACAAACCATATTAACATTACTGTGCGGGGTTCACCTCCACAGGTATGTGTGCTGCTTCTGTGACACTGAAACTTTATACATTTGCTTTATACCGTTACAGGATAACAGGGAGCCGTATCAGTGTATGGGCCACACCTGTGTCATTGTACAGTGTGAGAGGAGGTGTGCTGAGAGACGGTAGAGAAAGCACAAACTGACCATATACAGGGAGCCGTATCAGTGTATGGGCCACACCTATGTCATTGTATAGCGTAAATATAGAACTGATTTGTAAATATATTGTGATTCCAGGAGGAAACTACTATTACTCCTGATCGTTACGGCGCGTGTAGTCCGGCCGCTACACACTGACTAGCCAAGGCAGCAAAAATACTCGCACACAGCGCGCCAAGTGTTCACTGAAACACTGAACTCTGACTCACGGGTAGTAACTAGCGATAGCAGGGGGCACCTCTGCTACAAATGCATGCAACGCCGGTGTGCAGAAAGCATTTGGTGTTCCTTATAGTGGTGCGTACAAAGTCACAGGATGATATTCAAAGACATTTGGAGTGCGCTGGCCAAGGCCGAGGCAGTAGTACATCCCAAAGCTGACATAAAGCACTCTTTCGTTAACCATTTCGGCCCGGCAAACCGCTGTACTGGTTGGCGGTCTCGTATACCGTGCAGCCCGGAAAACCGCTTGAGCGGTGTCAGGTGTTTTATATCGCGCACCCGGTGATGCGCGAGCCTTGCCGTGCGTGTGGTGACTTCGCACTAACATATGTTTACACTAGCATGAGGGTCCTGACAGTGCGTGCGTACTTTTGTACGTTGTATGTGGTCAGCTTTGCAGCGCTAGCATGCGTATTATGGTCGAAATGGCGAGTGAATGTGTAGATATTCGAAGTGATAAAATTTTGTGTTTGGAGACATGGTTTCAAAAGCAGATAGCTTTGATGTATTGGGACACGTGTGCCCACCTACTGTGTGGCAGCATAACCACGTGTTGGCAGTGTCTGTCAGCTGGAGCGATCGACGGTTGAGGCACTCGGCTGACAACAGCAATGACGTACAGCTTGATTCTGAAGCTGAATTTGGAGGTTCTAACTGATATTCCGTTCCTCTGATGCTACACCTTGGTGCACATGTAGGTGACTCTGTGGACACCGACACACATTGGTTACACGTGTAGTACGTGCATTATCTTTACAACACTGGTACTTCCACCCGATCGTGTATGAGACACAACATCGTTCAATGCCGCTTATTACATGTTGTCTAGACTGGATATACCGTAGAGTGGCAGGTGTAAACATTGCGGCTGGTGACAAAGTAGGAGCCTTACAGTGTATCGGCATACTGGAGCTGCATGGACACTAACGTTTCGCAGTAACAGATGCCCTTTTTAGTTACTGATGCATATTAAGTAACAGCGATCTGTCATGCACGAAAAACATTTTTGGCTCACATGCGAAGAAAAAGTGAGTCTGTTCCGAGCCAGCGGTCGTACGTCCGCCGTCGTGCGTGGTAAACTTTAACGTTGGCATTTTCTCGGAGACTATTGAAGCTACAGTCTTCAAACTTGGCCCAAGGATACTTTGTGGCAAGACCTTTCTAAGCATGCCAATTTTAGTGACAGTTTCTCACAAGGTCAAGGTCACAGAGGATCAGGAAATATATCAAAAATAGCCATTTTGGGACATAATTTCTTTTTTCTCAAATCAAACTATTCACAAGTTTAAACCCAAACTTGGTACAAAGATCACTAATTTCGTTGATCCCTCGGAAAAGTCAAGGGTCACAAGAGCTCAAGAAAAATGTCCAAAATGACCATATTGTTACAAAAAAGAGGGTTTTTTTTTTCGCAAATACTATTCACAACTTCAAACCCAAACTTGCTACAGCGATCCCTGATATTGTGTGAATAAAATAGCTAATAGTGTGGATAAATGTCTTTATCTTAATTTGTTTGCTGTGGTGTATTTTTTTCGTTGCGTGTTGCGCTGAAATGATTACACAAAATACACATTTTTAAGCAGCCCATTACACAAAATGGTCTAAGAGGGGTAGGCACCTCTGCAGTAATGTTAATACGGTTAGTGACATAGCATATCATGCTGGTGAACCCTGCACAGTAATGTTAATACGGTTAGTGACATATCATATCATACTGGTGAACCCTTCACAGTAATATTAATACGGTTAGTGACATATATCATGCTGGTGAACCCTGCACAGTAATGTTAATACGGTTAGTAACATATACTGGTGAATCAATCCAGACCAAAAAGGTGACTGCCAAGCGTGTAATATGCAAAGAAGTACCCAACGGAGAAAGAAACACGCTTAGAAAAGACGGGTACAACACAATTTATTAATATTTCGGGTAAATACCCTTTGTCAAAATAGACAAACAAACAAACATAGAGATTAGCCGCTACTTATCTTCAATGGCAGAAGGAATGTGGCAACTCATTGCGTGTTGCACATTCCTTCTGCCATTGAAGATAAGTAGCGGCTAATCTCTATGTTTGTTTGTTTGTCTATTTTGACAAAGGGTATTTACCCGAAATATTAATAAATTGTGTTGTACCCGTCTTTTCTAAGCGTGTTTCTTTCTCCGTTGGGTACTTCTCTTCATATACTGGTGAACCCTGCACAGTAATGTTAATACGGTTAGTGACATCATATCATGCTGGTGAACACTGCACAGTAATGTTAATACAGTTAGTGACATATATCATGCTGGTGAATCCTGCTCATTAATGTTAATACGGTTAGAGACATATCATGCTGGTGAACACTGCACAGTAATGTTAATACGGTTAGTGATATATCATGCTGGTGAACCTTGCACAGTAATATTAATACGGTTAGTGACATCATATCATGCTGGTGAACACTGCACAGTAATGTTAATACGGTTAGTGACATCATATCATGCTGGTGAACACTGCACAGTAATGTTAATACGGTTAGTGACATATCATGCTGGTGAATCCTGCTCAGTAATGTTAATACGGTTAGTGACATATCATATGCTGGTGAACACTGCACAGTAATGTTAATACGGTTAGTGACATCATATCATGCTGGTGAACCCTGCACACTAATGTTAATACGGTTAGTGACATATCATATCATGCTGGTGAACCCTGCACAGTAATGTTAATACGGTTAGTGACATATCATATCATGCTGGTGAACCCTGCACACTAATGTTAATACGGTTAGTGACATATCATATCATGCTGGTGAACCCTGCACAGTAATGTTAATACGGTTAGTGACATATCATATCATGCTGGTAAACCCTGCACACTAATGTTAATACGGTTAGTGACATATCATATCATACTGGTGAACTCTGCACAGTAAAAATATAAGAATGTAATAGTTAATGAATTTGTTGTGCAAATCATGTCTCTTTCCATCTGCAGTCACATTCCTTGATGACACCCACTACTGGTACAGCACAAATACAGACACTGTAATGATCATCTAATGACACCCACTACTGGTACAACACAAATACAGACACTGTAATGATTAACTAATGACGCCCACTACTGGTACAGCACAATACAGACACTAAAAGTGTTTTGGCTTCTATCGTGTGTTCTTTTCTGTTCTACTTTGTTTCCATATCACCGAGAAGAAGGATCTTTGATCCGAAACGTTGTTTTTCATGTTTCTAACTAAAAGGGTTTTCAAGCTCAATTTTCTGTTTTCCTTTCACATGAAAGCCTTGCGGCAACAGTTTTACTACAAATACAGACACTGTAATGATCAACTAACTCCGGTGGTCACGTTATGTTTTGTAAGTTTGTCAGCGTCAAGGTGTGTGTCACTGTAAAGAGAGAGAGAGAGGAACACATTGGCATGCTGTCAACTGAAACGTTTTGTGTGCTAGAATTTTTATCACTCATTAGTACAAGCATGTTTTCTGAACAAACAGGAATGTGTGCTGTCTAGCGGGTTTCTTCGTTCTGTGTTATATTCTCATGATGTCAGTTGATCCAACTGTCTGCACATAGATATTCACACCCATGGTCCTGTTTATTTCCCCAGAAGCGGAAGAAGCAGAAACACCACGGGCTGACGCTGAGACAGATGGACACCACAGGGACTTTACAGCTACTGGTGGTGACATAATCAACACTACTGGTGGAGACACAGTCAACACTGCGGGTGACGACACAGTCACCACTACTGGTAATGACAGGGACAATATTACTGGTGAAAACACAGACAACACTGCTGGTGTGGAGAGAGATGGTCCTGTCCAACGGCCACAAGTCAAACTGGAGCCAGCTATCAAGGTCGAACCTGGTGTCCGGCTAGAACTTGGGACCAGCAAAGAGCCTGGAGTTAATCTGGAACCTGACATTAAGCTAGCGTCAATCTCTGTGCCCAGTGTTTACAGTGACATGGACTGTGACACTAAACATGACATCAAGCTAGAGTTTAACTCTGTGTCTGGTGTTATCAGTGACATGGACAGTGACTTGAGGGTATCTGCGGATCTTGACGGTAGAACTTTGTCAACAGAAGGAAAACCCATGACCACAGAAAGTCGCAGTGCTGAAGAGAGTCAGATGCCATTTGTATGTGGGTTGTGTGATGCATGTTTCCAGTTGTCCAGTCAGTTGATGCAACACATGTCTACTCACACAGGGCAGAAGCCTCACACTGTTACCACAGAGCAGAAGACAACTACAGCTGACAGTACATGTATTGATGTACAGACATCAGCAGATACACCAAGTGGGAGAATATGGCACTGTAAGGCAACTTTCCACAAGCCACATACATGTACAGAAGATGGTTTAAGTAGTGCTCGCACTGGCCTGAAGCCACATAGGTGTACAGAGTGTAGTGCTAGCTTTGCTGCATCTGGTACCTTGAGAAGACACATGCTGACACACACAGGCCAGAAGCCACATAGGTGTACAGAGTGTAGTGCTAGCTTTGCAGTATCTGGTACCTTGAGAAGACACATGCTGACACACACAGGCCAGAAGCCATATAAGTGTACAGAATGTAGTGCTTGTTTTACTCAATCTGGTCACGTGAAAACACACATGCTGACACACACTGGCCAGAAGCCACATAAGTGTTCTGAATGTAGCGCTAGTTGTACTACATCCAGTCACTTGAAATCACACATGCTGACACACACAGGCCACAAACCACATAAGTGTACAGAATGTAGTGCAAGTTTCACTCAGTCTGGTTCCTTAAAAACACACATGCTGAAACACTCGGGCCAGAAGCCACATAAGTGTATCGACTGTAGTGCTAGCTTCACTCGATCTAGTTCCTTGAAAATGCACATGCTGATACACACAGGCCAGAAGCTATATAAGTGTACAGAGTGTAGTGCTTGTTTTGCTGTATCTGGTTACTTGAAAAGACACATGCTTGCACACAAAAGCCAGAAACCACATAAGTGTACAGCGTGTGGTGCTAGTTTCACTCAGTCTAGTATCTTGAAAAAACACATGCTGATACACACAGGTCAGAAGCCACATAAGTGTACAGAATGTTGTGCTATTTTCACTCAGTCGGGCAACTTAAAAAAAAACATGCTGATACACACAGGCAGAAGCCATACAAGTGTACAGCATGTTGTGCTAGTTTCACTCAGTCTGGTAACTTGAAAACACGCATGCTGAAACATACTAGTCATAAGCCACATAGGTGTACAGAGGCTAGTGCTAGCTTTGTTTTATCAGGTTACTTGAAAAGACATGCTGACACACACAGGCCAGAAGGCACACAAGTGTACAGAATGAAGTGCTAGTTTTACAAGATATACTTTGAGAAGTGTGAAGGTGAACACATTCACTGCTATGGGAGACGTTGATGTGAAGTGTGCAAGTCTGAAGGTGGAGAAGGTGGACATGTACAGTGCTATCTACATGTATATGGGCAGGCTTACAATATTTACAACATGTATGTGCAGGCTGTCAATATTTTCTACATGTAGTAAATATTGTCAGCCTGCCCATATACATGTAGTAAATATTGTAAGCCTGCCCATGAAACTAGCAATGCCTACTACACTCATTTAGAACAGGACAGCTGAAAACGCAGAGCCTGGCTGTACAATTATGGATGCAGAAAGCATTACCAGACCCATGACAATACTAACAAAAATGACATTTGGGCGCCTACATGTTTTTGTTTTTAATCTCAGTGCTAATGCAAACCAGACCAAAAAGGTGACTGCCAATCATGCAAAATGTGAAGAAGTAACGGAGAAAGAACCATGCTTAAAAAAGATAGTTACAACACAATTAATCTAATAAATTGTGTTCTAACTGTCTTTTCTAAGCGTGTTTCTTTATCCGTTAGGTACTTCAGTGCTAATGACCATAAAAGATTGTTAAAGAACAAATGTAATGGCAAGAGGCTTCAATTAGTGTGGTGGTGTACAAATAAAAAATCATGATCACACATCAGCCTCAGTTTGACTGTTTGGGGCAACAATGGCTTGTCTTTCCAAATCCGTGGCTATTTGTAAGCCTTCACACAAGCACTTGTCTCACAGGATGTAGAGAAGACAGACTATCTCGTCAAAACACAAAATCGGGGCAGGTGTGTATGTACCTGTATGTATGTGTGTGTGTATGCATGTCTGTATGTACATAATCCGCATAAATGCACAGGGTGTCTCTTTTTAAAATAAGTATACAGATGTGTTTGTACATTTGCTCGAGTATGTGCATATGATATGTCACTAACCGCACTAACATTACTGTGCAGGGTTCACCAAACACAGGTATGTGTGCTGCTTCTGTCACACTGAAACTGTCTACTTTTGGCTACACATTTTTTAAAATCCCTTAAAAAAATCCAGTCGCCGGATTTGCGCACTCGTGAGTCTTACTTTGAGAGTGTAGACTATGACAACTTTGCTCAACAGGTGTCTGTGAGGGTCCATGTGCTAGCAGTACGACCTGCCAGTTAACAGAGTGTTTACTGGCTTGATTTAACTCAATCTACCCCAGACACACCACAGCAAGATAAGGATCCACCATGATAGTTAAAGGGTGATGCCAGAATAGCTTGGCGCCCATGGGCGCCAAGCTATTCTGGCATCACCCTTGAACTGTCATGGTCGATCTGTGTCCTGCACTGCAATGCAGTCTTCAGAGGACAACGGCAACATTTAAGGATTTCGGTGATGGGGTACAATGAGGTAATGCTAACACATGGATCCATAGAGACAGGGAAAGTCGCATTCAGGAGGCACACAGGTAAAACACACAAAAATAGAGCTCTTCAAGCTGAAAATGTCTCCCTAACACTTGTCTTTTGTCTGGGATGCTGCATGGTCAAGCTGGGCTTTCTTACTGACAAAATCCATCATGCTGCAGTATTTTCTTTTGCTTGCAGCAGAAGCTGGGACAGGAGCCTTTAGTGTGTCTGCAATAGTTGCAGTGGCTTCCTTCTGGGAGGCAAGATAGGCATTGCAAGTCCTTCAGGAGCTCATCATGTTCCTGCAGAGATCCTTGTCCACAGGGCTGCAGGTACTGATGTCCTCCCTCCTGAAATATGCAACAGCTGTTTTGTTGCACGACTGCATAAAGTATTTCACAGTCTGTATGCTGCTGTATGTGTCCACCTTCAGACTTGCACACTTCTCATCAATGATGTCTCCCATAGCACTGAATGTGTCCACCTTCAGACTTGCACACTTCTCATGTATATGGGCAGGCTGACAATATTTACTACATGTATATGTGGTATATATGGATGATGTATTTGACTAGTTTTATGGGTAGGCTTACAATATTTACTAATTCCTGAGAGACTGTGTTCCTTCGCGAAGTCAAAGCCAAGAAGTGTAGATCTGATTTCTGTGATTACACGCATTATCAACAATTCCTTGAAATCTGGCGCTGTACCTCCTCAGTTTAAGCAGGCTGTTGTCACACCATTGTTAAAGATACCTGGAATAGACCAAAATGACTTGAAAAACTTTCGTCCCGTTTCCAACCTCCCATTTATTTCTAAGCTGTTAGAAAAGGCTGTCTTGCATCTGCTTTTGGATCATGTGTCAAGAACTGACCTGCTAGAGTTGTATCAGTCCACTTACCGCAGGCATCATGGCTATGAAACAGCTCTTCTTCATGTGACAAACAGCCTGCTTACTTGCACTGACCAGGGACGTGTGTCACTCTTGTCATTGTCATTATTGGACCTGTCTTCGGCGCCCCCACCAGGGTCTGCCCTGGGGGACTTGGGTGGGATTGGCTACTTTTTAGTTCCCAGGGTCACCCTGGTCAGCCCCACACGGTGGGTTTTCCCCTCTATTCTGGGGCATGTGCTTCTTTGGTCCATTCACCTGGTTTTTTTTTTATTTTTTAAACTCTCCCTTCTGTCTGCGCTGCCTGTAGCTCTTGATATTGGATGTGTGTTGCTAAATGGTCTTGGCTTTATTTAGGTCCCATGTCGTAGGTTTATTTAACGTATTGGACCCGCTGATGACATATATTCAATGTTCTGGGGTTTTTTTTGGTTTTTTTTTTTTGTTTTTTTTTTGTCACAAGCAGTGCAGGCACGTCCTGAGAAAGTCTTGTTGGTGTCGGGACGTTATGCAATGTACAATCAATTTGTCTTCGGTGACCACCGTGAGATAGCCTTAGTCGCCTGCTCGGCATTAAACCCAAATAACTGTCTTCGGCGTTCTACACGCTCGACCACAACATCCTTCTGAATAGACTTCCCCCCACCCGGGTCTGCCCTGGGGGACTTGGGTGGGGTTAGGTACTTTTTAGTTCCCAGGGTCACCCTGGTCAGCCCCACAGGGTGAGTTTTCCTCTCTATTCTGGGGCATGTGTTTCTGTCTACCCTTTGTCCATTCACCTGTATTTGTCTTTTTAAAACTCTCCCTACTGTCTGCACTGCCTGTAGCTCTTGATATTGGATGTGTGTTGCTAAATGGTCTTAGCTTTATTTAGGCCCCATGTTTTAGGTTTATTTAACGTATTTGACCGGCTGGCGACATACATTCAATGTTCTGTTTAGTTTGGTTTTTTTTCACAAGCAGTGCAGGCACGTCCTGAGAAAGCCTTGTTGCTGTCGGGACGTTAAGCAATGTACAATCAATCAATCAATCTGAATAGACTTATTGTGTCTTTTGGCATCCGTGGACGGGTCCTTGACTGGTTCTCCTCTTATTTGTCAGACAGGTTCCAGTGTTTTCATTATACAGAATTCCACTTCCTCTCCCCTCCTTCTCAGATATGGCGTGCCCCAAGGCTCAGTTCTCGGACCCGTCTGGTTTTCTTTGCACACCCAGCCTGTGTCTGAGGTGATCGGCAGTAAAGGATGTGAACATCACAAATATTGTATGCCGATGACGCACAGCTGAAGAAAGACGCCCCTCTGAAACAGTTCCCGTCACTGCTGCATGACGTGGAACAATGTATAGAAGTTGTTAAAGACTGGATGACAGACAACAAGCTAAAGCTCAATGAAGGAAAAACAGATGCCGTTGTGGTAGGCACTCGCTCCAGGGGAGTGTCTCCCATGAAGAGTGCTTGATCGTTTGTGGACAGGACATCCCTCTCAAAAAATGTGTGAAAAACCTAGGTGTTTACATTGACAACGTTCTGTCCATGAACGATCATGTGTCGCACCTTTCCCGCTGCTGCTATCTTGAGCTCAGGAGGCTTAGCTCTGTTAAACAGTACCTTACTGACGATGCCTGTAAGCAAATCGCATGTTCACAGATTTTGTCAGGGCTTGACTACTGTAACTATGTAATGTCAGGTATGCCGAACGATCTGCTCTACAGGCTCCAGAAGATTCAAAACCACGCAGCAAGACTTGTACTGAAAAAATCAAAGTGTGACCAGATCACCACCTTGCTTAAGCAGTTACACTGGCTTCCTGTGAAGTTCAGAATTAAATACAAAATTGCTTCCCTCGTTTTTCAGGCCTTTGATAAAACACTCCCAGCATATTTGTCCTCCAGTCACCAGGCAGAGTATTGCGCTCCAGCACTGACGACAGAATATTGACTATCCCCAGAGTATCCTTAAAAACCTTTGGACAGCGGTCCTTTTCTTTCCAAGCTCCCAAAGTGTGGAACGGTCTTTCCCATGATATTTGCAATTTTCAGGGCTAGATTGAAAATATATTTTCTTCAATGTGGCATTTGAAAGGGATGGATGGTTTTCCCATCGACATGTATATGTCTGATCAGGCTCTTGAAATGTTATGTTTATTATTTTAGTATTGTGTCAGTTTGCATTTGGAGCTATGAATGATTGTGTTTTTGTACGTTGTTGGTACTTTAGTTAGTTAATTTCAATTAGTTAGATTATCTAGATGTAAAGCGCTCTGAGCCTTTCTTGTGGGGATATTGCGCTATACATAAGAAGAGTAATATGTTATTATTATTATTATTACGTGTATATGTAACTTGAAACTGTACTGGGATGATTTATTTGACTATAAGTTGTTAATTTGCATTGCGGTTTCATGAAATAATTGTAAAATCAGTATGACAGCACTAGCTTTTTCAGAAAGAATGTAATAGTTGACATTGTGACACAGATGGAAAATACCAACCCTGACTCTGTCAGTCTTATAGCCGGTGACTTCAACAAAGCTGACTGAGAATACCAACCCTGATTCTGTAAGTCCTTAATGGAAGTAAAACTCAACCATCCACAGTGAACAACGATATATTTTCAGCTGTACACGAATTTATTACCGCAGCAAAAAGATTTCATCGAGTTATAAAACAGGACTGCAAGAAATAAAGGAAATAAAGAAAAATACAAAGACCAGTTGAGACAACTCTCTCTCTCTCTCTCTCTCTCTCTCTCTCTCTCTCTCTCTCTCTCTCTCTCTCTCTCTCTCTCTCTCTCTCTCTCTCTCTCTCTCTAATAATTGAAATTGCATTATTATGTGTGTGTGTGTGTGTGTTACGATTGTGGTTGTGTTGTTCTGTACTGTGTGAGCATGCGTGTGTTAATCGTAGAAAACGATCCGTTATTTATTTGAGCTTTCATGCTTACGTATCACGTACCTTTTCAGTGAGTCCCCCACCCGGGTCTGCCCTGGGGGACTTGGGTGGGGTTAGGTATTTTTTAGTTCCCAGGGTCACCCTGGTCAGCCCCACAGGGTGGGTTTTTCTCTCTCTATTCTGGGGCATGTGTTTCTGTCTACCCTTTGTCCATTCACCTGTATTTGCCTTTTTAAAACTCTCCCTACTGTCTGCACTGCCTGTAGCTCTTGATATTGGATGTGTGTTGCTAAATGGTCTTAGCTTTATTTAGGCCCCATGTGTTAGGTTTATTTAACGTATTTGACCGGCTGGCGACATACATTCAATGTTCTGTTTATTTATTTTTTTTCACAAGCAGTGCAGGCACGTCCTGAGAAAGCCTTGTTGCTGTCGGGACGTTAAGCAATGTACAATCAATCAATCATTTTCAGTGAGATTCTTTATCGTTCGTGCATGATGGTGGATTCGGTTTTGTTATGATGCGTTAATTTTAGTCCGGAAGCTTCTAGAAAAGTCGCACGGAGAAGAGCGGTCGGTTGTTGTTTTGCGAAGATTAGATGAGAATGAACCAGAACGTTCGAGCATAATCGCGCTGTCTAGTGACCTCGCACATGTGACGTTGAAGTATAAGCAACAGTTTGCTACACTAGAAATTTTAGTCATAGTTGTTTACTGTGCGCGTGAATTGAGCAGCCGTTCTTTACGTGTCATGAAAGGTCGTGAACGGTCTACCATACTTTTGTGAGACGTCATTACACAATAGGATTTAGGGCTGAAATGAGCAGTCGAATTTTTGTACACTATTTTAGTTTATTCCAGAAAGTTCTTCTTTTATTAATATTTATGATTTCAGTTACGTGTTCCGTTCTGATTGGTTGCGTTGAGTAAATTCTTTGGATTATTCTAGAAAGATGTCTTACTATATAAAGTTGGTGCTAGGAGAGCGCGGGTGTACATTGTCTTGCTTTGTCAGTTGTAGGGACACACAGTTTATCGTAGGTACGTGGCCCGTATAGGGTGTACATTGTGAGAGACGCAGCGTAACGGTGGTGTACGTTGTATGAGGAACTTTGTGTCGCCAGTGTGGACATTTGCAGAAGAGACATTGTATCAGTGTTGGTGCATTTGGAAATGCATTGTGTGGAGATCGTATCGCTGAATTAAAATATTGTTGGAACTGTTACTCCAGTATTGTCTACACCCTTAAGCCACGTGTGACGGGTTGCAGCTGAATGAAGTTTGTTTGAAAGAACCTTACGTGCGTGCGTCTGGTGTGTTTATCGTACTACGACTACGACCCAACCACGTAACAGTATATATATATATATATATATATATATATATATATATATATATATATATATATATATATATATATATATATATATATATATATATATATATATATATATACATATATATATATATATATATATATATATATATATATATATATATATATATATATATATATATATATATATATTGATATTGATATTGATATTGATTTACTTACCTATACTGTATTAAATCTGCATACCAACGCCATGCAAATTTTGCCAATATAACGAGTGTCCAGATCATCCTATAAGCCTGTGGCTTGTTTGATCTGATGATAATTGATGTATATTTTTTATGTATTTTGCAAAGTAATAAACTATTTAAACCAAGGCTGACTTGAGAATACCAAGGCCCTGACTCTGTAATTCTTATAGCCGGTGACTTCACCAAAGCTGACTTGAGAATACCAACCCTGACTCAGGTGGGGTCTTATTTAACCCCTATCATACTGAGGCTAAAAGCTTCAAATTTGTACACTGCCATTTGCAAGCTACATTATAGTACTTACAGATAAGGATATAGACCAGTGGCTTTAGTTCAATTGATTGATTGATTGATTGTACATTGCTTAACGTCCCGACAGCAACAAGGCTTTCTCAGGACGTGCCTGCACTGCTTGTGAAAAAAAAACCTAAACAGAACATTGAATGTATGTCGCCAGCCAGTCAAATACGTTAAATAAACCTAACACATGGGGCCTAAATAAAGCTAAGACCATTTAGCAACACACATCCAATATCAAGAGCTACAGGCAGTGCAGACAGTAGGGAGAGTTTTAAAAAGGCAAATACAGGTGAATGGACCTCGGGTAGACAGAAACACATGCCCCAGAATAGAGAGAAAAACTCACCCTGTGGGGTTGACCAGGTTGACCCTGGGAACTAAAAAGTACCTAACCCCACCCAAGTCCCCCAGGGCAGACCCGGGTGGGGGGCCTTTAGTTCAAGGGTGGTGACAGAATAGCTTGGCGCCTAGAGGCGCCAAGCTATTCTGGCACTACCCTTGAACTATTTTAGTCAAACTTATTTCACACACTGGTGTATTCCGAATGATAAGGGTTAAAAGGGTTCCCCCTGCGGGCACTAGGAGTTAAACAGTTAAGGGGCTATATATCATCCGGGCACGCTAGAGTTGACGTCCAGGTTTGACAACTGCATGCAAGGGCAGTGAATCCGCGCATTATTGCCCTTTAGAAACTGACTTATTGACGGCATTGAAGGTTACGAGTCGGGATATAAGGGGCGGCACTTGGACTAGCGGTCGCTTTACGCTTCTAATCGCCCTTGTTATAATGGCTGGAGAGTAGCCTCCCCTGCGGATTTTACACAGAGAGCACCAGACGTCACTGTTGTGGTGTGGCGAAAGAGCTTTGTTTATTGTGAGCTATCACGGTGACTGTATCTAAGTCGATGTCCGTAACTGAAAGAGCTCTGGTTTGAAATAATTGTATGACGTTGGCGGTTGGTGATAGTGATAGTCCTTGTTTTACGATTTGAGCTATCATAGTAACTTTATCTTTTTCAGGCGGTTTCGGTTTAGAAAAGTCGCCTGCAGGCTGTGTGAATCGTAGCAACGCTGATTTATGTACTGAGTGGATGGAATGGTACACATTAAGCGGACAGTCACCTCGGTCGATCCATCTCCAAGAGACATAGAATCTCATTTGTTCGTGCATTTGTAGTCCTGTACTGGTGCATTTGTAGTCCTGTACTGGTGCATTTGTAGTCCTATACTGGTGCATTTGCAGGAGCTCATCAGAATCTATGTCTCTTGCTAGTAGGAAATGACTTTATTTGCATGCACTCTCAGATTGAGGAGATCGTCCGCATTTCACTGCCAATGTACGCCGATCGCGTTTTGAAATCACTTGTAAAGTCCGCGTCACAGATCCACAGCCGTCACAGGAATATGGATACATAGTAAAGTCCGCGTCACAGGAACATGGATACACAGTAAAGTCCGCGTCACAGGAACATGGATACACAGTAAAGTCCGCGTCACAGGAACATGGATACACAGTAAAGTCCGCATCACAGGAACATGGATACACAGTAAAGTCCGCGTCACAGGAACATGGATACACAGTAAAGTCCGCGTCACAGGAACAGGGATACACAGTAAATTTCGCGTCACAGATCCACAGCCGTCACAGGAACATGGATACACAGTGGTTCCAGCAAGAGACATAGATCCTCATCAGCCACCGCAGTTGCTACACCTCTTGCAGTTGGATAGTGTTGACTTTATCTCGGCGGGGAAGTGGTGAAGGCTACGACTGTAAGGTGTTAAGGTATTAGTCGGTAGGAATGCAGCGGATTACCAAATGAACAGTATATATACAGGTCTGCATGTGGGTGGAGGAGGGTTTCACGGCATGTTGACGGGTGGTGTGTGTGTGTGAGAGAGAGAGAGAAATGAAATTTTATTTTTTAAAGATAAAGATTAGGTACCTTCAATGACCTTTTTTTCAATCATGTCCTTGCTAAGCTATGGCATGCACGTAAACACACATACACATAATTTTATATATATAAAGTATACATAATGGTGAAAAGTACAGGCAACAATAATTCAATTTCAAATAATCGAAGCTTACATTACACCACACACTCATTCACACCGATATATACCAGTCCGCACACACACGCGTGCACTGATTTCTACCCGTCCACACACACACACACACTGACACCAAGAAGAGAGAGGTAGAGAGCATTTAAAAAAAAAAAAAAAAAAAAAAAACTCGCTCTGCATTGGCATCCTGTCAACATTTTAGCAATCTCCGAACATTCTGGCTGAAATCTGCACACATTTTTACTTATTTCGACTTCGAACCAGAAAAGTCTAGGGTTCGATTAATTCGTACTAAGCTAATTACCTTTTATAATACTTATTGGTTTGCGAATACAAGCTATTTTTTAATGAATACATATTGAAAATCAACCAATTGTTCAAGCTCTCTCAATAAACAAAATACAAAGACCAGTTGAGACAACTCTCTCTCTCTCTCTCTCTCTCTCTCTCTCTCTCTCTCTCTCTCTCTCTCTCTCTCTCTCTCTCTCTCTCTCTCTCTCTCTCTCTCTCTCTCTCTCTCTCTCTCTCTCTCTCTCTCTCTCTCTCTCTCTCTCTCTCTCTCTCTCCATACTCGCAATAGTCTCGACAAGCTGTGAGATAGCTCTGTGGAGTTACAGCCCCACTCGGCAATCGCACCTTTTGGTGAAGTAGCACTTCGCAAGACATAAAAAAATGTTATCTTCTAAACAAACAGCGCTCTCTGCGTACGCTAAATCTGGAGTGGATCAACAGTTAAGTAGAAGGGATGCAAATTGGTCCGGCATTGGTACAGCAAGAGGCACTTTTAGCGGACTACAACAAGCATGTCTATCTCAGTTTGATACATGCACTAATATCGGTCAGTGGTGTCTTTCTGTGTTAAGATCTGTGAGCTAGAAACCCAGTGCGCAATAGGTCATCGAGCCCGCGACGGCCACCGTTTGGCCCGCGCACGGCCGTGCGCGGGCCGAACGGTGGCCGTCGTCGGCCCGAAAGCTTTTGTACACTGGGGTTCAGGCCTAGCAGCACCTTGCTTGAATAAATTGTTTGGTTTTGGATTGTGTGCTGTCTAAGAAGTACCCAACGGAGAAAGAAACACGCTTAGAAAAGACGGGTGCAACACAATTTATTAATATTTCGGGTAAACACCCTTTGTCAAAATAGACAAACAAACGGAGAGATTAGCCGCTACTTATCTTCGTTCGCAGAAGGAATGTGGTCTGGATTGTGTGCTGTCTGTTTTAAAGCGAAGTCCCCCAGCTTTATTTCGCTTAATTTCGCCTTGGCACACTGCCAGCGGGAGACAGGCCGATCACGACAGCTCCAGAGGGGGGACAAAACAGTTTGTTTTTTTTTCGCCTCAGTTGAGCCGCCAGTCTATTCTGGCATCATCATAAACCTAGAGATTATAATCATCTGCTCCATCGGCTTTCGAGGCTAACATTCGCCGATACAAGGGACTGTCAATGTTGTCTTCTCTCAACTAATACCGGTCTACCCGCCTTCTTTTCACACAAACCAAGGGGAATCACTCAGCGCTGCACAGACCAAACAGATCCCCTGCCCCCGCCTATCAGGCACCCAATCGCCAGCCCACAGAGAAATACGCAGGTATAGAACAAGACGATCATCTGCATCCTCAAAAAGGATGCATCATGTCTCGCTTATAACCCATGTCTTTCTCCAGAACTTAGGAAGTAGGCAGGAGAAACATACATACACATACACGAAGGTGCACTACTATATGTGGTCGGGTAAATACCCTGATTTCCCACAGTAGATGCACAGAACATTACACAACAATGTAACGATACAAATTTGCCTCGAGTTATAGATACTCACAAACCAGATAGGTGAGGCTAGCGCTGGTAGAACTGTACGCAAACCAAGGGGAATCACTCAGCGCTGGACAGTCCACGGGAGCAGCGGCGTGCACCCGAGGTTTTCTGCAGCCTTATGAGCGAAGGAGCTCTCCCGTGCACAAAGGCAGAGATGAAAGTCTTTCCGTTTACATGTAATCTTCAAACATTTTATCCCCCCCCCCCCCCACCCCCCATTTGTTCTGCAGTATTGTAAAGCATTTTAACATATTCTGTCCCAGGACCGACATCCCCAAATTTGAAGTTGCCCTCTGAAGGACTGTATTACAATTCCAGAGACAGATTGAGCATGATAGTTCAAGGGTGGTGCCAGAATAGCTTGGCGCCTATGGGCGCCAAGCTATTCTGGCACCACCCTTGAACTATCATGCTCGATCCATGTCTTGGTGTGCTGTGTCGGGGCTGAATGAGTTAACAACTTATCTCCCTTTCCTGCCTAAATCAGGTCACTTTAACTCTTTGTACCCCAAGACCGAAATCCCCAAATGTTGCCGTTGTCTTCTGAAGACCGCATTGCAGTGCAGGACACAGATCGACCATGGTAGTTCAAGGGTGATGCCAGAATAGCTTGGCGCCCATAGGCGGTCAGTCAGTCAGTCAGCCCATAGGCGCCAAGCTATTCTGTCATCACCCTTGAACTATCATGGTCGATCCTTATCCCTATCTGTGGTGGGTCTGGGGGAGAAGGAGTTACATTATTGCTGACTTCACGTTGCGAAAAGGAAATCTCGTGTTCTGATCGACCAATAAATGTGAGTTTTAACTACGAGCATTTTTAGTCAGTGCAACTGAGAACGCGTGATTTGTTTTCCGTAACTGGATGTAAGGCACAAGGCAATTGCTGTATGCAACTTTCTCAAACTGTCGGCGCCAAGCTAATCTGGCACTGCCCTTGAATTATCATGGTCGACCCATCTCCTGCTGTAGTGCGTCAGGGCTGAATGGTTTAACTCAGATTTCAACACAATATTGGGCAAGTGTGGCAATGCTTAACTCTAAGGTGAAATTGAAGTGGTTAAAGTGTGGCAATGCTGAACTCTAAGGTGAAATTGAAGTGGTTAAAGTGTGGCAATGCTGAACTCTAAGGTGAAATTGAAGTGGTTAAAGTGTGGCAATGCAATGTCGGCGCCAAGCTAATCTGGCACTGCCCTTGAATTATCATGGTCGACCCATCTCCTGCAACTGGTGTATAGTCATTAAATGACGCCTCCCAAATTTGGGGAAATACGGCCGTCGGTCTAAATGAGTTGAATCAATGCCGACGAGTCCCCCCCCCCCCTCCCTCCCCCCCCCCCCCCCCCACCCCCCCCCCCCCCCCGTCCCGATAGCGTGGATGTAAAGCGGTGTCAGCAAGAGACAGAGATCCTCATCAGCCCCCGCAACTGCGGTAAGCTAGTGCAACGGCGGGGGCTGATGAGGATCTATACCTCTTGCAGCGGGACTGTATCACTTTGACACAGGTTCAATTACCGTTCTTTTTTGGGCAAATTACTTTCTTTTTTGGTCAAATTACTTTCTTTTTTGGTCAAATTACTTTCTTCATTCGGTCAAATTACTTTCTTTTTTGGTCAAATTACTTTCTTTTTTGGTCAAATTACTTTCTTCAGTTCGGTCAAATTACTTTCTTTTTTTCGACAAGGAAACAGCGAGGGTCCGGAGTCGTGAAATGTTTGCCGGAATGGCGCGACACTGAAAGACGATGCTTTCTGTCCTTGAAGGCGGAGTGTTGATTGAATGTGTGAACAAAACATTCACTGAGTTACACTGACAAACAGTCGGTGACAGAAACGCGAGGGTCTGATAATTAACGTGAGTCAAAGAGAGAGACGGAGGAAAAATCACGAGACGGCATTTTGACTGAAGGTTTTTGACATTAATTCTCGTATCAATGAATGCCTGTATGAAAAGACGGCAAGCAAATAATAATAACATCCGGTGTTTGCCGCCAGTATCGTTAACGTAAACAAAAATGTGGACCAGGAAAATCATGTGAATGATCTGTGCAGCTCGCTTACAACTCGGTCACTGACAAGGAATATCTCTCTCTCTCTCTCTCTCTCTCTCTCTCTCTCTCTCTCTCTCTCTCTCTCTCTCTCTCTCTCTCTCTCTCTCTCTCTCTCTCTCACACACACACACACACACACACACTCTCACACACACACACACACAGACACACACACACACACACGCACGCACACACACACACACACACACACAAACACACGCGCGCGCATACGCATACACACACATACACACACGCACGAATGCGCGCGCATACTTTTACACACACACAAGAAAGATTATCTCACATGACATAAGATCTGTTTTCCTGTGGCAGTCAGGAGTGAGTGCCGTGTTGATAACAGATAACAAGTGTAGACGTGACACGACTGAGATGAAACCCACGGCTCACGCTGCAAGCAGAACACAACAGGAACTGTCCTAACTCAGTGTCCGAGGCACTACTGCAGGAGATGGATCGACCCATGATAATTCAAGGGTAGTGTCAGCCGATTAGATTTACGCCATCTTGACCAATGATAATTCAAGGGTAGTGCACTCCCCTTGAATTATCACGGTCTATGCATCTCCTGCAACTGGTACATGGTGATCAGGTGACACCTTAGTGTTTGGGAAATCCGGCCGTGGGTCAAATGGGTTAATACAAGCCACTATCACACGATCACACGACAGTGAGTTCCATGGTGATGGCAGACAACACACAAGCCACTATCACACGATCACACGACAGTGAGTTCCATGGTGATGTCAGACAACACACAAGCCACTATCACACGATCACACGACAGTGAGTTCCATGGTGATGTCAGACAACACACAAGCCACTATCACACGATCACACGACAGTGAGTTCCATGGTGATGTCAGACAACACACAAGTTAGTTGGTTAGTTCGGGTTTAACGTCCACAGCACCGAGGTGATCATGGACGGCCCTGACGGGCGGGTTATGGGGGACAGGGAAATCTATTGCTTATGGAGTACACTGACCTGACCTGAACACTGATCAACTCAGGCGCACTCCAACTGTGCCACTTTGATTTACCAGGACCTTTCAACGGACATGCTATTGAACAAATCCGTTTTTTCCCCCTGGATTGTGAGTCCAGCTACCGGGGCCGGGTCGGGATTTGAACCCACGACCCGGCGATTCCCTTCGCTCTCCCGCTCCGACGCTTAATTAACCGCCTGAGCTATTTCGGACTCTCTAGACAACACACAAGCCACTATCACACGATCACACGACAGTGAGTTCCATGGTGATGGCAGACAACACACAAGGTGCATTCAGCTTCAGGTCACTGCTGGTCAGTCGTTGGCTCTGACTGACATAACTGTAGTTTAAAAGCTCTGTCCAACCTTCATCTGACACCACCACCTCCACCCCCACCCCGCATCCCATCATAGCGCAAAGGAAAGAAACAAAGAAGACCCACAGACAACCCCGAGCAGAAGTGAAGAGAAGAGAACAGGACATGACATGACGGAACAAACGAAAGCAAATAAAAACAAAACGTCAAACGCAAACGGAACACTCTAAAACTATACAAAACAAAACAAACAAACAAAAAACGTAAATAAAACCACCCTCCAAAATCAATGACTGTGATAAGCGAGACAACGTATAAATCAGCAACACACGAACAAACAAACAAACAAACACCTTCGACACTTTGTATTAAGCCTGCTTTCATTATCTTAAATTACCAGTACAACACAAGGTAACCCCATCTCTGACTGTGCTCCGCCGGGCCAGTACTACACCGCATGTTGCCATAAACACCACTGACTGCGACAACTCAGGGACGCGCGCGCAAGCGGATACTCCACCAGCGCTGGCCTGTGACTTTAGACCTTACTGATCTTGGCCCTTAAAGTGCAAAATACAGAACAGCACATCCTAACGGACCCGAAAAGGACAAAATCACAGATCAGAACTGCCTTACTCGGCTAGAAAATCCAGCGTACGTTTGATTTGTTTTGTGGTCGAGAGATGATTGTGAGCATGGATACGCGCACGTCAGGTTTGTGTAGATATCGGCCCTCCGCCTAGTTAGCTGAGATAATGCTCAGAATTACTGTGAACAAGTACTCGGGCGGTGTGTGCAGCGGGGTTCCCGATGCGCAACACTAGTTTCATCGGGCTGAAGTTGGCTGCCTGTGGTCCGCGCTATGCGCGGGCCACAGGCGGCCAACTTCAGCCCGATGAAATGTTGCGAATTGGGCTAATGTGTCGAAAATACGTGCTGGCGATAGCGAGGAGGTTAGCTGAGATGCGAGAGCCCTGTTGCCTAGGTCGTCATTGTATCGTAATGCCCAGGCTTTTGGTGATTCCACCGCGAACAATGCAAAGGTTTTGCACTTGCTGCAGATTCTAGTCGACGGAAAGGGTTGCGTCGAAACTGAGATGGAGAGGACCTTATGCCGCTAAGGACATCCGCATTATCACGTGACCCTGTTGAAAAGACTGACGGCCTTCTTACAGAAAGTGTCGCGCCAAGCTAATCTGGCACTACCCTTGAATTATCATGGTCAATACTTTTCTTCTGCACCTGGTACATATTCGTCAGGCAACACCTGCAACATGTGAGACATGAAATCTTGGGGCTAAAAGGGTTAAATCAGCCGGACTTCTCTGGTTATGACAGGTCGAGTAACTATTGGCTGATTCCCAGTGTGACATGTTTCCGGAATGCGCGTGCCTTGGTTCTGGAAACAGAACGAGCAGCTTGCGAAAGATTGGACATGACTGTGGTAGGGTGGAAGTTTGAAAGCAAAGACTGACGACTGAGGTGTAGGTGTGCCCTGAATGTGCAGTGTGACAGCGCGGTGAACAGTTTTTACATCGGGTAAGAGGTGTTTGTTTGTTTGTTTGTTTATGCGTTCGCTTGTTTGTTTATTTCATCTTTTCTAAGTTCTTTCACGTGTCTGATTCTTTAACCTGCTGCGTTGTTTTTGCTGTTTTGTTGTTGTTGTTAACATGCTGCATTGTTTTTGCTGTTTTGTTGTTGTTGTTTGTTTTGTTGTTGTTTTTGCGACCTCTCTTCATTAACATTCAAGAAACATTTATTCACCCGTTTGCCAATGTAATATTTCTGTATGACCATATGCTTGCTGTGAGACATTTTGTTTTTGTTTGTTGCCTCTAATTAAAGCGGCCTTAGTCACCTGCGAGGCTTAAACCCAACTAACCAACCAACAATATATTTAAAGCACCGTGACCTTACACCGAGTTTGCACTAGTTGTTTTTTATCTTCTTTTGTTTGTGTTTGCTTTTAAACTGTATGATCTGGCTTTTTAATATATTTTTGTTAATGCTTTGTCATTTCAACATTGGCCTGCTTGCCGGCTTGCTTGCGCGTGTAAGGATTTATTTCTAAAAGAAATAATTCGTCATCCTTTGACTTTTACTGACAATACCGATGGGTGCAAAGGACTCGTATTTACGTCATCAAGTAAATACGTCATTAAGTAAATACGTCATCCAGTAACTACGTCATCCAGTAAGCAGGCTTCTCTGTTCAGCCGAGCGGTCTGGTCAGTCGCAGTCAAGTAGCTAACAACAAGTTACTCGCCCAGTACGCCATTAACTCATTCAGCCCGAACACACCACACCAAGACACGGATGGAACATGATAGTTCAAGGGTGATCCAGAATAGCTTGGCGCCCATAGGCGCCAAGCTATTCTGGATCACCCTTGAACTATCATGCTCGATCTGTCGCTAGAATTGTAATGCAGTAATGCTAGAATTGTAATGCAGTCCGTCAGAGGGCAACTTCAAAACTTGGGGAGTTCGGTCTTTGGGTAGAATGTGTTAAGCCAAGAAAGATAGTGTGCCAAACAATGCAGGGACAAAGGTACCCCCCCCCCCTCCCTCCCCTCTCCTCATACACAGGTTATTGATAGTGTACCGTGATTCCCCGCATGGCGATGACTGACTTGAGAGAAGTGTTTCACTTACACAGGAGGAGTGACAACCGATTGCTTGACTCGGCACTAAGGCTATAATACCCAGCAAGCAATCACCCTCGGGCCGTGTCGCCCGCGCACAGCTGTGCGCGGGCTCACTGCGACCGACAGCAGTCCGATGAACTCCTGCGTAATGGGAATACGGTCACATCGAGGCGTTCTGTGCGATGACACTTTCCACTGTCTGCGGCGAAGTATTGTTCTTCAGTCAGGCTGTGGTGAAGTGTTTTGGCGCGCTGTATGCGGCTATCAGAATACAGTCATTTGGAAATCGTAGCGGCGTTGAAAACTCCGACATGTTCAGTTTCACTGTGGTTCGGGCCGTTTGATAGCGGAGCGCCGTTTGATAGCGGAGCGGAAGACGGCCCCCCCCCCCCCCCAAATATCTCCGCAAAGAAATACATTTCTGTAACCACATTGAGAACAAACATAAGTCCCAGTTGACCTTTTTTTTTTTTCTTCTTTTACACAACTCTTATGATTGTTGATTTTGCTGTACAGTGGTACGCATTTGGTGAAAATGCAAGAACAAGCCATTTTCAATACCCTAATAGAGACCCGGCGGGAAAGAGCCAGATTTCAATATCGAGGTCAAGCATGTACACTTCATATAACATGCTTTGCCGTTTCAACTTTGAAAAACTTGATCAACAAACTTACTCACGTGAAAATGAAAATATTTCTGATAATGGGCTGAATATATCTGGGGCGCATTCAGGGATGTGCAATCCGTCATATCTGGGGCACATTCAGGGATGTACAATCCGTCATTCCATGAAAAATCCGAATTTTATGACTGTTCCGCAAAACTGACACATTGTTCGAGTTTGTTGAAATAAATCGTACTAGGTCAACTGGAACTGAATGATATCGTACTAGATCAACTGGAACTGAATGATATAGTACTAGGTCAACTGGAACTGAATGATATCGTACTAGGTCAACTGGAACTGAATGATATCGTACTAGGTCAACTGGAACTGAATGATATCGTACTAGGTCAACTGGAACTGAATGATATCGTACTAGGTCAACTGGAACTGAATGATATCGTACTAGGTCAACTGGAACTGAATGATATCGTACTAGGTCAACTGGAACTGAATGATATCGTACTAGGTCAACTGGAACTGAATGATATCGTACTAGGTCAACTGGAACTGAATGATTTCGTACTAGGTCAACTGGAACTGAATGATATCGTACTAGGTTAACTGAAACTAGCTGGTTGCCAAACACCGATGTGGACCTGCACCCCCATGAAACAACCCCCAGAGCTGGTCTCGACGGTTTTTGATTCTCCGATGCCTATAGATTACAAATCCGACTGATGCCACTGTGGCACTATTGAGGAATTTTAGAAAAAAATAAATGAAAAAAAAAATCAGTCTACTCAGTTTTGACACAAACGGTTTACCACAGGAATGATTGCCTGATGCTACACTAGAGTGTCGGGTCAGATATGAAGGATAACGATGTTGCAGGGATCGCCTAAAAGCATAGATTCACATTAGCCTCTGCAGTCACATGGGCTCGTGAGAATCTATGCTTCATCCCAGCTGTTCCTTTCAGTGCGGGCGTGGCCTGTGTTTGGGTTAGACAGGACTGGCAAGGCCGAGACTCGGAGAGTGGCATAGAAAGCCGCGCTGCGGCCTATGTTTCTCTTCCAGGATGTAGGTCAGTGCCTCTTCTGGCATTTATCAAATCGCCTCGCTACTGTCTGTTCCAGACTCAGGGCGCCACGAAAACGCTTATGAAGAAACCGGGCCCAGAGTTCTCCTTTCCGAGTTGGGTGGGGGGGCCGGGGGGGGGGGGGGGGGGTTGTCCGACCGTGAAAGCGACTAATTCAACTGTTGATGCGTGGGGGAATTAGTATTGATATAAAACATCGTAATTTATTGTTTGGCCATATGCGACTTTAACATAGAGTCAGTATATCGGAAATCTCTTGGCTTGACTTCGCGAACGAAGATTTTTATAGGGGTTGCCCACGACGTCTGCAGGCTTGTTCGTGGCTGCGGAGGCCAATCCGAGACAGGCAGGTTCGACCGCAGTGGCTGCAGGGGGAGGTATGGCCAGGGTTCTGAGTTGCGGCATCTCTGTTTTTTCTCCTGAGCCGCTTGTCACAAAAAACGACTACAGTCTCTCAGGCACACAGATGAAATAATACTGTGTAGTGTCGGTGGGTGTGTATGAGAGAGAGAGAGAATCAATGAATCAATGAATCAATGAATCTTTATTTTACAACGGTGAAGATATTAACACAGTCAGTGACTATGTCATTTTTCGTACCTGCCGTTGCTACAACTACGACTAACTAAGTACAAAGTATACATAAAAAAGAGACATCAAAACACAATAATACAAAATATATAGTCCACTAAACACAAACAAGCGCATACGCCGCGCACGGCAAACGCACTCACGCGTCCACACACACACACACACACACACACACACACACACACACACGCACGCACACACACACACACACACACACACACGCACACACACATACACATGATTGTTATAATATACACGGACATTCGTGTGTCTACGAATAGAGAGAGAGAGAGAGAGAGAGAGAGAGAGAGAGAGAGAGAGAGAGAGAGAGAGAGAGAGAGAGAGAAAGAAAGAGAGAGAGAGAGAGAGAGAGAGAGAGAGAGAGAGAAAGAGAGAGAGAGAGAGAGAGAGAGAGAGAGAGAGAGAGAGAGAGAGAGAGAGAGAGAGAGAGACACACAGAGAGAGAGAGACACAGAGAGAGACTCGAGATGATGATGATGATGATGATGATGATGAAACTTTATTTATCAACGGTAAAAAGTTTTGACATAAACAAATCGTCATTTTACACACTTGCTGTTGCTAACATCTACAACATAAAATAGAAAGAGAGAGGGAGAGAGAGAGAAAAAAAAAATGTTTAGGACTGTACTGTTTACACACAAAACAGCGAAAATAGTAAGAGGGATATTGCTTTGGTTTTTCTCCTCTGCTTTCAGCACAATCAGTCCCTTATGTAACGGCATTATGGAGCGGTGCCTGTTCAAAACACAGTCATTGTCTCTTCAGTGTCATTTGGAAAATGCTAGAGCTGGCAGTGTGCGGAGAAAAGCGCATTCAGAAAATAATTCAGTCGAGCAAAGATCGGTGTGACGGTCTCCATGAAGATATAAAAGCATTATTAGAATCAGAGAGTCGTTTGATCTACTGTCACAGAAGCTGTGTTTCTTCATATACATCAAATCACCTTATTCATCGCCATCTGACACGAAAACGGGGAACCTGCTCCTGGAACGTCTGGGCAACCATCACCAACGAAACAAGTGAGGAGATCTAGTGTTCATTGTTTTGACTTCCGTGAACGTTGCCTCTTCTGTGGTGAAATCTGTAAGGTGAAAGCAGACTCACAAAATCCAAGTCGATGGTGTGCTGCTTATTGTGTGAGAACTGCAGACAGAGGTTCAAGCAAGGACTTTAATCAAGTGATCATGGACGTCTGCAGCAAAAGAAAGGATTCCTGGTCTCGTGAAGTGCGATTGAGGTTGAAATGGCGCCCTTGCTGATTTACATGCTTGCTGATCCACGATATCACGACAGCTGTAAAATACAGTTCATGGGGCACAAGGGCATAAATGCAGCATCAGCGAAACACAACGGGTGACAACACGACATTGATGATCCTGCTTTTGAGTCTCTCGTAGATTTCATGAAAGTCAACAGGTCTTCTATGTGGACCTCTGTTGAGGTACACGAATTATACCTGGCCTATGGAGGGAGTGGATTATCCCTTTCACAGCTTCAGGCAAAGCTGTTGAGTTATTTTGACGACCTCCTTTTTGTCTTCCAGTGGTCCTTTTATTTCGCCAGAAGGCATCTTGTTTGGTGAGACTTGATAAAGATGAAGAAGTTGATATATCAGTTGAAAAGGTGGCAAAAGCTATATCCACCGAGACAAAAAAAACAAAAAAAAAAATCCCCAGACAAATCGTCATACAAAGCTAGACTTGATCGGAATACGATCGCGCAGCAAATCAGTCCGACTCTCCTATCTTTGCTGGCAAATATTTCTGACAAGCTCCAGTCAGGGACACTACCGTCATTGTTAATTGGTAACATGATCACCGGAATTGTCACAAAGATGACTACTCCACTACAAGTTGCACTAGGCGTGTTCGTACGGGAAAAGCATCTCATCCAAAGTCTATATGACTTTGAAGTCACATGTTCATTCAAGGCATCAGCGGCTGCACATGCTGATTCGGAAAGGGCCACAAGTGGAATCATTGATACAAAGTACCATCTTGTGCAGGCTGTAGCTGACAACTTCGATGCCACTATCTCTTCTTAAAATGGTTTGAAATCTACACGGCACTGGCTTTGCTCTTCACGCAGGTCCCCCACCCGGGTCTGCCCTGGGGGACTTGGGTGGGATTAAGTACATTTTAGTTCTAGCCCCCATGTGCATGGAATCATGTGACCGGCCTACAGTGCACTTCGCCAAACCCCTGTGCTATCCCTTTGGCTGTTGGTGGTGTTTGGTCGAGCTGACTCCATGAGTCTCCTCCCCCGGTAGGGCGCGCCCCCAACGGTTGAGAGAATAGTGAATAGCAGTATTAGCCTAGTCTTATGATATATTAACCAGTTTTACATCTAACTGTGATCACTAAAATAGTGACATTTACTCTAAGATATTCTGTTTTCTTCTTAAACAACATACCCTTAATTAATTTCGATTGCCTAGCTTAATAGGCGTGTGTGTTTGTGTGTGTGTGGAAGATGAGCGTGGGTGTGTATGGTACGCATTGGTTTGTGAAGTTAGTTGTTTAGTTTTAAAGTTTTTACAGTGTGTGTTGGGCATTGGATTTGTGTGACTGTCATGTTTGTAATTGTAACGACACCAACACACATTCCTATGCTTTATGCTCTTAAGGCAAATGGCAATAAACAGTATCATCTTATTGCTAAATGGTCTAAGGTTTATTTAGCGTATTAGACCGGCTGACGAAATACATTCAATAGTCTGTTTAGTTGGGGGTTTTTCACAAGCAGTGCAGGCACGTCCTGAGAAAGTCTTGTTGCTGTCGGGATGTTAAGCAATGTACAACCAACCAATCTTCACGCAGGTGAAACCTAGCATCAGCAACCTTGATTCGGAGGAAACAATTATTAAACGGCTCAGCAAAGACGAAGTGCGAAAAGACTTCAGCAAGGAAATGCCTATCCAGTGCTACAAAGGGGCTTCAGCACTGTCACAGCGTACTGTTTTGCCAATAAATGTTTTGACGGCGCAAAACATCTCTGCTCAAAGAGGAAATTCACTTGACTTTGACGTTCTAAAGATAGTAGCAGAGAACCATTATGCCCCCGAGTTTGTAGAATACAACACAATGCAATCACGTCAGCAAGGACAGGCAGTGAAACCAGCGAATAAGACCATGTACAGGCCTTTGATCGACATGACTCCCTCTGATCCCTCCACCATGATGACAGCAATGGTCGAGGCTCAAACAATTACACAACAGTCTGGTCAGAGTTTTACAGTAGTGTTCACAGCAGACCAGCAGCTGTACCGAGTGATGACAAACGTTATCTGGGTGTACCCAGGGAGATGTTTCATAACTTCATACCACGTCTAGGCGGAATGGCACATGCTGATGAGTTTTGTTAATTGTGTTGGTGCCCTCACGCGCAACACTGGGTTGGAGGAAGTCATGAAAGCTGCTTTAGGAGGCGTCTCACAAATGCTCACCGGGAAAAAATCCCTCAAAACTGTAGAGCTCTTAGAATGGTCACAGAAGAGCTTCTTCGTGAAAACATCCCAGCATCTGAAGACCATGAGGATCTCATGGCCAACTTACAGAGTGTCGCCACCAGAAGCAGAACAGCACAACTCTGGTTAGACAGCCTGATCACAGGCAGCACAGGATGAAAATCCACCCAATCTTCTGCCAACTGACTTTGGCTGGCTAAAAGACGAACTCACTCGTTCATTACAACCAGTCACGTTGCCCCCAGGGGTTGAAGCCGCGCCCACTGAGGTACTGAGCATGTTGAAGTGTGGCTGTGGATCGTATCAGCCTTGTAGTACAGCTCGATGTGGTTGTGCTACTGCCCAGATGACGTGCACGGTGTTTTGCAAGTGTTTCATCTCTGGTGACTGTCACAACTTATGGACGAAACGTGCGGCTTCCATACCAGACGAAGAGGGAGATGCCAGTGATGATGTTTGTAAAAAATGACTTTGCAGTGACTTTACAACGATGTGGACGGTCTTGTGAATCAGGCACGAGGACCTGTATTATATGTTTTTAATATCTCTTTGCTGTTTTATTTCATTGCAATTTTATCGGGGTTTCAACTTTCTTTGGTTATTTCCATTTTATAAGCAGATTTTGAACCGCAACTTATTGCATTTTGCAGACATTTGGTCCCACATCAAGGTGTTTACACTTACGGCAGCCATTTTGTCCGCCATATTGATAATATACACAAAGTAAATAACTAAAGTACCCATTTAAACTTTCATTTAAGTGTCATAAATTGCTTTTACCAACAAACATCACAGCTGTGTGCTGTTTATAACACAAAATACAGTTCCTTTCATGTTCCGGCGGCCATTTTGGGCGCCATCTTGAATATTTAAAACTCCTCAAGGATGCTAGAGTGGCATCAGTTGGATTCGTAATCTGTAGGTATCAGAGAGGCAAAATCAAGTGAGATTTTTGTTTTCAGACGGGTGAAGAAAAATGTTTTTTTTTTTTAAATATTCGCGAAGTACGTTGTGAGCTCTGATGTCAGACGACCTATAACTGTCTCATTGTTTATTAAATTGCGGACGTGTTCCAGCATCCTCGGATTGAGGCCAGTCTTTGTCGCCTCCCGCACAGCCAAGTAATAGGCAATGTCGGCCTGTGGATCAATTGCCCTCGGGATCAGTACATATCGACACTGGTACAATCGACCTCGTAGCTCATAGTTCAGTTCAGTTCAGGTCATGGCGGGATCCAGGCGCTCGGAGAGACACATACGCGCTCCATCCCATCCATCAGAAGTCTCCCTAGAGTTCCTTTCGATATCGCACCAATTTCGGTTTGGTTCACTGTGGATCCCTCACGTCCTTTCAAGTCTGACCAACGGTCACTGCCTATCTTCATAAAAGGCGAATGACGGTTTGGTGCCCTTGGCTCTGTCCATCACAATTCTTTCTCGGCTTTCCCCATGCGCTATAGGCCGTCGGGCCGACGGTCTTTGCGCACTGGGTTCTAAGCAGCGCTGAGCCACATCCTCCTCCTCCATGGTTAGACTCCAGGTCCTGAGCCACATCCTCCTCCTCCATGGTTAGACTCCAGGTCCTGAGCCACATCCTCCTCCTCATGGTTAGACTCCAGGTCCTGAGCCACATCCTCCTCCTCCATGGTTAGACTCCAGGTCCTGAGCCACATCCTCCTCCTCCATGGTTAGACTCCAGGTCCTGAGCCACATCATCCTCCTCCATGGTTAGACTCCAGGTCCTGGCTGCAGACACAACAAAATGTATCCAACACAAAGCCAATAGAACAAAGATGTTTCTGATTAGGGTCCCAGTCACACTTGTTAAAGGCTTTGGATATAGCAAGAATAGCACTGCGGGACCCTGGCAGCCTTTGTTACGTCCGAAGCTGACTGTGCCATAATGATCCACGTACGATCATGTCAGGAAACTAGGACAAGATTTCCAGGTAACACAGAACCGATGGTAGGCATACTCAAATAACTCTCTTGTTTATTGCGTATGCAAGATGTTTCATCTCGAATAAATCTTTACTTCTATTGTATCGAGTAAGCAAAGGCCGTCTTGTGCCCGAAGACGTTTTACTGCTGGCGTTGACACCGTTACCTGTCTGCGGAGGAGTGTCAGATTTCTACTACGAACGCATCAAGCGTGTGACCTCGCTGTATTGTCTGTGCGATGACACTTTCACATGTCTGCGGCGGAGTGTCATATTTCTAACCTGTACGATCAAATGTGCAACCTCGTTGTTTGCAGGTCGCAGACCAGTCTGAGTGTGGCTGTCTACAGCACTGTGCTTTGAGAGGAATGCAGGGTGCACGTGTGGTCAGTTGTGTATGTACGCAGATTGCTGCTACAACGGTATTCAAATTTGTAAAAAGCAGAGGGTTTAAGTAAGTGTATTAACTTTAATTATTTGATCAACCAATCAATGATTCAATCAATCAGTCGATTTATTGATCAGTCAGTGAGTCGATTGATTGATTGATTGATTGATTGTGAGTGGACTTACACGCATAAACTGACCATCTGACTAACCCAACTAATTGTTGCAATATTTTCTCGGCGAGGAAAACAATTTTTTTTTTATTAAAAGAGAAAAAAAAAACCGTTTATTCAGTGCAGATACATAATCAACAAAATGTCTGAAACATCCTTCCCGACCAATGGTAGCAGCCAAGACAAGTCTCGCTCAGCCAATCACAGCAGCTCTAACGAGAAGACGGCCGTCCTGCGTAACAATCTGCATCGCCAAGAGTGCGTGCGGCAAAAACAGCGCATTGACGACCAGCGCCGGGAGCTCGTGCGTCAGCTGTCACGTGACGAAGCGGAAATGCGTCATTTGCTGCACGAGCTGACGTTAGACCGCACAGCCAAGCCTGCAAGTGGGGCGCCGCAGCAAGAACCCGACAATACAGGTATTCTGCTGACGTAGGTGTGAGATAGATTGTCATCATAACACAAGGGTAATGCCAGATTAGCTTGGCGCCCGAAAGGCGCCAAGCTAATCTGGCACTACCCTTGTGATATGATGATTTCCGCCGGCTTCCGTTCGTGAAGCCGTGTGAACTATAATAATGTGTTGTTGCTGCTGCTGCTGCTGATGATGACATCGACGACGATGATGATGACGATGATAATGATGGTAATTATGATGATGATGATGATATAATAATAATAATGATAATAATAATAATAATAATAATAATAATAATAATAATAATAATAATAATAATAATAATGGAACAGGAAGAAGAAGAGGAAGACTATTGTTATGAACACTACCAAGACTAAACCTAACATCGATTATTCCTTATTCAGCCCAATTCATTGAAAGCCCACTACCGCCGTAACTGTTCAAAGATACACTTGTGTAACAGATGGTTACAAAACGCTACACACAGGTCTGGCTATGGTTCATTTAGACACAGGACAAGTAACCTGACAATGACTCCACTCCGTTCTATAAATACAAAGCTTTCAGTACGAGAAACAGCTAAAAACAGATTGACACGCTAACGGCTGGGCACAATAAATAAGTGCGATTACGCGTGTGCTTTTGGTGCGTGTCCCAACTGCTGTTCAAAGCTCGAAAAGAAAAAGGGGAGACTACCCGTGCTAATATTTTAGGAAGATTACAAAGTAACGTAGGAAAAAGCACTGTCAGGGGAGAGAATTGTGCATGATCGACCAATGATCATAGATCAAGTTTGATCGAAACACACACACACACACACACACACACACACACACACACACACACACACACACACACACACACACACACACACACAAAGAAGAAGAAGAAAAGATAGTAAAGAAGGGTGCGCTAAATAAGTGACTGGAAGTAGTGAATATGGAAGCCCAATCCCCCTACCCACCCCCCAGAGGGGGTCGTATAGCATATTGACTAGATTTCCAGCTCCTTAATGCATGGAAATTTAGATCTAGGTTCCCCCCCCCCCCCCAAAAAAAAAAAAAAAAAAAAAAAAAGGGGGGGGGGGAAGTGGGGTGGGGGGTGGGAAGTGGGGGGGGGGGGGGGGGGGGGTGGGGGCAGATTGTTCAGCCGGTGTGGACAGCTATTCCGGTTTTGGCGACCTCGTCAGCACACTATTCGGCATACTGGTAGCACTAGCAGTCTCCCCTTTTCTTGTCATTTTTTTTACTACAATATCGACTGCAACCCCTTCCCCCTTTTGGTAGGTTCTCTCTTAGGGTGCATGGAAATTTAGCTCTAGGTGGAGGCATGGAATGTATGCCCCAGCAGACACCACAGTAAAATGTGGTTTTCTTTGCATGTAGACAAAAGTTTCTTCTCTTCCTCCAGTATTGCCGATGGTGTGCTGAAGAGGTCGCCAAGACCGAAACAGCTGTCCACACCGGCTAAATATCTGGACCCCCGTTGGGGGACCTAGATCTAAATTTCCATGCATCAAGGGGCTGGAAATCTAGTGAATATGCGGGTGCTTCCATATTCACTACGTCCAGTCACTTACTTAGCGCCCCCTTCTTTCTTATTGTGTGTGTGTGTTTGTGTGTGTGTGTGTGTGTGTGTGTGTGTGTGTGTGTGTGTGTGTGTGTGTGTGTTTCGATCAAACTTGATCTATGATCATTGGTCGATACTGCACAATTCTCTCCCCTGACAGTGCCTTTACCTACCTTACTTTGTAATCTTGCTGTTAAAGTTCATTAGGTGTGTCGACAAGGCATAACAACCACAAATGGTGCTGAAACGTGTCCTCAGATTTACGCGTACCAACAGCACCATTATTGAGCTACTCTAGTCCAAAGGCAAGTGCACACAGTTAACAAGACAGCGCTATAACTTGTCCGCTTTCATGGCCGGTTTATCTTCCATAGTTGGCGCCCAAAGTGAAAATTTGGATTTCCTAAACCTACACCTCCATGCACGTCAGGGAAACTGAACTACGTCATGTTCAGTGGCGTCATAATCTTTTTGACGTGTGCTCAAGGGGACTAATTCTCAAGTTGCTGGTTTCTTCAGTTCTTTTCAATCTCCCTTCTGTTCTGTTCTTTTTCTTTCTCCCAGCAACATGCAAGGCGCAGTCTGGGCGTTCACAAACTGTGCGTACGATTCGCTTTGTGCCTTGTTGTATCGGCCATTTTAAAACGTTCAATATGAAGATGGAGAGTAGGTTTCTGCTGGCTCTCACCCTGGGTGCCTTGGCCCTGGATATCGGGATGTGCCTGTTGAATTCAGAAACGGAGTGTTCGCTGATTTCCGCTCTGTGGAACGTGACACTGGTTGCGGGCAAGATCGTGCTGGGCGTTCTCGTGATCCAGTTTGTCTTCATGGTGCTGATCGGTATCGCCATGAAACTCTCCATGGTGATGGCACTGCACGAGAGTGAGACTCTCTCATGGTAAGATGAACCCCTTGGCTGCCAGACAACACGACACGCGCCTCTACAGCCAGTACACGCTGACCGACACTAGCGTGAAGAACGGTCAAGCAGGGCGTGATGACGGCTAGGGTTATACTGGTCGGGGATTAACTCATTCCAGACGTGCCGCTTCCGGATACCGGCTTATGCCTGCTCCATGTGTACACCCGGCTTATATCTGCTCCATGTGTACACCCGGCTTATATCTGCTCCATGTGTACACCCGGCTTATATCTGCTCCATGTGTACACCCGGCTTATATCTGCTCCATGTGTACACTAGGCTTATGCCGCGTATCCGGAGGCGGCACGTCTCGAATGAGTTAAACCCGGGAGACCGCTACGGTAGCCAGGCAGACTTAGAGGCACTGAAACAGCAGGTGGCTCCCAAAACACCTTACTCCCCGCCACCCCCCTAACGCCCCCCCCCACACACACACACACCACCCCCCCCCCTCCCCCCCCCCACACCACCCCGAGACCCCTGCCCGAATCAGGAATTAGTTATAGTACGGTATAGTATATTAGTAGTATCAGACTTATTTTGGGGGCTCACGTGCGAAGCAAAAGTGAGTCTATGTTTTGGGCCAGTGGTCGTCCGTCCGTCGTAAACTTTAACGTTGGCATTTTCTCGGAGACTATTCAAGCCACAGTCTTCAAACTTGGCCCAGGGATGCTTTGTGGCAAGACCTTTATACCAATCTGAGTGACCTCTTACAAAGGTCAAGGTCACAGGGGATAGGGAAATAGTTCCAAAATAGCTATATTTTGACATCGTTTATTTTTTCTCAAATACTATTCACAACTTCAAACCCAAACTTGGTACAAAGATACCTGATTTTAAGACCTTTCTATGCATACTAATTTGGTTGATCCCTCGGAAAGGTCAAGCGTCACAAAAGCTCAGAAAATAGGTTGAAAAATAGCCATATTTTGACAAAAGGTGTTTTTTTTTTTTCAAATACTATTCACAACTTCAAACCCAAACTTGCTACAGAGATCCTTTATGGTAAGACCCATCTATGCATACTAATTTGGATGAGCCCTCAGAGAGGACAAGGCTCACAAGAGCTCAGGAAATAGGTCCAAAATAGCCATATTTTTACCCCTCAAAACGTTTTTTTTTTCTCAAATACTATTAACAACTTCAAACCCAAATTTGGTACAGAGATACCTGATGGTAAGACCTATCTATGCATACTAATTTGAATGACCCCTCGGAAAGGTTAAGGGTCACAAGAGGCCGACAAATGTGTGTAAAATGCCAATTTTGATAAAATGGTAGGTATTATGAACGTTTTTGCTAATTTTTCAATCAAATTTGGCAGAAAGGTAGCTGATGATAAGACCTTCCTAAGCATACTAATTTAGTCGACTTATTGAAAAGGTCAAGGGTCACGGGGGTCGACAGATGTGTGAAAAATGCTTACATTTTGAGAAAACATGGATTTTGCTGGAGCAGAAGCCAGCTCTTTACTTATTGTCACAAAGGTCACATATAATTATGTAAATAGGTCATACACATGAGCCATAATGGCTTTGCCTTTCTTGTTTATTCTTGTTTGCTGCAGCCACCAACAAACCAACGATAATGGTCAGTTTATAGACCGCGGCTAGTGTTCAGAAGAAGAAGGCGAAAGTTAAATGGGGAAAATAGGCATCAAGAACGCAGGACTAACAAGAACGTCAATGTGACGAGCCCCCGCTGTGACACTAACTTGCAGCTGTCGCGTAGAATCACGAGGATTGATGTCTCTTGTTCGTCGTGTGTTCTTGATGGCTATTCATTTCTCTTGCAGATGGGTTCGCCTTGACTCGACATTTAAAAGGTAAATAAGGATAACGATAATGAAAGTGAAAATGTAACGATAGTAATAATAATAATAATAATAATGTATAACAATAATAATACTAATCAGATGATGATTGTGATGATAATTTGACAAAGCTGTGGCATGATATATATTTAATTTTTGAAATGTGCGTTGGTCTGTGACTTCCGACCTGTCTGACGCCCATCTCGTTCAGCAAGAGACACAGAGTCACATGCGCCCCGTACAGCTGCAGAGCGGATGCGACTCTGTGTCCGGCTGATGGAAGGGACAGGACAGGGAAGCGAGTTTACGTTGCGACCCGGATACAACGAATGCTAATTAAATCGTTACGCTGCACTGATCCGGGATATTTTACCTTACGACGCCACGCCGCAAGGTAAAAACAAAAATCTCAGATCAATGCGCAAGGCTTTCCTTGTCGGAGTCGGCCTCATACAGCTCTGTCAACTCACAAAGCCCGCTTTGCCGAATCAGTATTGAAGTCGCTATTTTGTGTTTCATTTTTCCTCGTCAATATTGCCGATGAGATGTGAAAAGGAAAACCCAGTGCGCACAAGGCCATCGGGCCTACGTCGGCCCGTCGTTGCCCCGCGCACGTCCGTACACTGTGGCAACGGCGGGCCGATGTCGGCCCGATGACCTTTAGCGCACTGGGAAGTCACGGACTGCAAATTAGCAAAACTCGTGTAGTCGACAGTAACAAACACAGCGATGTCTGAAATTTACGTGACTGATAAAGTGACGGGAAACATCGCTGTAAAATGATCTCTGTTTGCATGAGGAACTAGTCACACTTGCTTGGCTTGCCGAAGAAAAGAGGAAAATATATTTTTTTTATTTCATAACAATTTAACGCTATTTCCTGTAGTGATTAGTATAGGGTCAGTCGCTAGCTGTCTTTTTGTTATAACGAAGACGATTAGAGTCTCCCCTTTTCTTTTCTTTTGTTCTAACAAAGGTTTTTGACAAGTCTTCAGTTAACAAAACAAAAAAATGTTTTGCTGTCAGTGTCCTTAAAGCAGTCCAGCTGGAAAAAAGGAACTAGTCTCAAGGTGCGTGTGAATAGCATAACTTTCTTGTGTTACAATGACGATACAGCGCTGTAAAGAGCAGAACTCTTCTTGTGTTACAATGACGATACAGCACTGTAAAGAGCAGAACTCTTCTTGTGTTACAATGACGATACAGCACTGTAAAGAGCAGAACTCTTCTTGTGTTACAATGACGATACAGCACTGTAAAGAGCAGAACTCTTCTTGTGTTACAATGACGATACAGCACTGTAAAGAGCAGAACTCTTCTTGTGTTACAATGACGATACAGCACTGTAAAGAGCAGAACTCTTCTTGTGTTACAATGACGATACAGCACTGTAAAGAGCAGAACTCTTCTTGTGTTACAATGACGATACAGCACTGTAAAGAGCAGAACTCTTCTTGTGTTACAATGACGATACAGCACTGTAAAGAGCAGAACTCTTCTTGTGTTACAATGACGATACAGCACTGTAAAGAGCAGAACTCTTCTTGTGTTACAATGACGATACAGCGCTTAACCTCGTTAATGCCACTAGACTCATCATTTGTTTTGAAATCCGTGTTCATTCACTCAACGATCAAACGCCACACCCGTCCTCGGAACGTGGATACAAATTGGTCTCCGCGGCAAGAGGCATAGATCCTCATGAGCCCCCGCTACTGCGGGGGCTCATGAGGATCTATACCTCTTGCATTGGACTGATGGTGTTCAGTTGTTCTCGGCAGTGAAAGAGACCAGTTATCAGCCTTAATGATGCGCTTCGTTGGCAATTAATGACCTCCGTGACTCGTTAAACGCGCGTCCTCGACCTTGGGCTGAGAACCTAATCACAGTCGCTAACTGAAACCATAAATAACCTCTCTTTGAGGAGGTCAGTGGTGTTAGTGTCTTGTGGCGGGAGGAGTGAGGTGTAGATTCGCATGAGCCCCTGCAATTGCACGCGCTGATGAGACTCTATGGCTCTTGCAGATGGACGGGTAAACAGCAGACATGCGCATGGAAGGGCCTGGCAGAACTAAAAGCCTAATTACAGCGTCCTAGTCAGTGACAACCGCATGGTAGTGGCAGCAAGGTGTCGCATTGCACTGTGGGTGTGGCTAGCGGCGCGTACCAGTCACGTGACGACTTGCAGACAGTGTCAGAGAGGAAAAGGACTGGAGAGAAGGACGCAACGGAGAAGGAAACACGCTTAGAAAAGACAGTTACAACACAGTGTTTCTTTCTCCGTTGGGTTCTTCTCTGCATTTTACACGCTTGGCAGTCACCTTGTTGGTCCGGCGGATTTAGAAATAAGATTGTATTCGTGACCCGCAGTCTTTGACGTGTTGTGAGAAGCGTCATGTAGCCGGCGTACTGACTAGCTAGAGCACACGCGTGCAATCTATCACAATACATTTTATTTGTTATATTAAAAAACTTAAACTCACAATATAGAGAAATGGCCCGTTTAAATGATGACAGGAAAGTTCAGACAGACACGCAGCCAATACAAATATGTCGATCAGTAATTGTCGGAGGTTTGTTCCATAGCTGAAAGTGAAAACGGTGGCACTGGTGTTTACGTCCTCTGAACCCCTTAACTGCCGGGCCAAGCGACAAGAGACATTAATCCCCATCAGCCCCGCAGTGGCACTAACTTACGCAGTCGCACTAACTTACGGCAGTCGCACTAACTTACCGCAGTCGCACTAACTTACCGCAGTCGCACTAACTTACCGCAGTCGCACTAACTTACGCAGTCGCACTAACTTACGGCAGTCGCACTAACTTACGGCAGTCGCACTAACTTACGGCAGTCGCACTAACTTACCGCAGTCGCACTAACTTACCACAGTCGCACTAACTTACCACAGTTATGCACTAACTTACGGCAGTCGCACTAACTTACCGCAGTCGCACTAACTTACGCAGTCGCACTAACTTACCGCAGTCGCATTAACTTACGCAGTCGCACTAACTTATGGCAGTCACACTAACTTACCGCAGTCGCACTAACTTACCGCAGTCGCACTAACTTATGGCAGTCGCACTAACTTACGGTAGTCGCACTAACTTACCGCAGTTGCACTAACTTACCACAGTTACGCACTAACTTACGGCAGTCGCACTAACTTACCACAGTCGCACTAACTTACGGCAGTCGCATTAACTTACCACAGTCGCACTAACTTACGGCAGTCGCACTAACTTACCGCAGTCGCACTAACTTACGGCAGTCGCACTAACTTACCTCAGTCGCACTAACTTACGGCAGTCGCACTAACTTACCGCAGTCGCACTAACTTACCACAGTCGCACTAACTTACGGCAGTCGTACTAACTTACCACAGTCTCACTAATTTACCACAGTCGCACTAACTTACCGCAGTTGCACTAACGGCTTACCACAGTCACACTAATTTACCGCAGTCGCACTAACTTACAGCAGTCGCACTAACTTACCGCAGTCGCACTAACTTACGGCAGTCGCACTAACTTACCGCAGTCGCACTAACTTACCACAGTCGCACTAACTTACGGCAGTCGTACTAACTTACCACAGTCTCACTAATTTACCGCAGTCGCACTAACTTACCGCAGTTGCACTAACGGCTTACCACAGTCACACTAATTTACCGCAGTCGCACTAACTTACGGCAGTCGCACTAACTTACCGCAGTCGCACTAACTTACGGCAGTCGCACTAACTTACCACAGTCGCACTAACTTACGGCAGTCGTACTAACTTACGGCAGTCGCACTAACTTACAGCAGTTGCACTAACTTACCGCAGTCGCACTAACTTACCGCAGTCGCACTAACTTACCGCAGTCGCACTAACTTACCGCAGTCTCACTAATTTACCACAGTCGCACTAACTTACCACAGTTGCACTAACTTACCACAGTTATGCACTAACTTACGGCAGTCGCACTAACTTACCGCAGTCGCACTAACTTACGGCAGTCGCACTAACGTACCGCAGTCGTACTAACTTACGACAGTCGCACTAACTTACCGCAGTCGCACTAACTTATGGCAGACACACTAACTTACGGAGGTCGCACTAACTTACCACAGTCACACTAACTTACGGAGGTCGCAATAACTTACCACAGTCGCACTAACTTACGGCAGTCGCACTAACTTACCGCAGTCGCACTAACTTACCGCAGTCGCACTAACTTACCGCAGTCGCACTAACTTACCACAGTCGCACTAACTTACCGCAGTCTCACTAATTTACCGCAGTCGCACTAACTTACCGCAGTTGCACTAACGGCTTACCACAGTCACACTAATTTACCACAGTACGGCAGACACACTAACTTACGGAGGTCGCACTAACTTACCACAGTCACACTAACTTACGGAGGTCGCACTAACTTACCACAGTCGCACTAACTTACGGCAGTCGCACTAACTTACCGCAGTCTTACTAACTTACGGCAGTCGCACTAACTTACGGCAGTCGCACTAACTTACCACAGTCGCACTAACTTACCGCAGTCGTACTAACTTACCACAGTCACACTAACTTACCGCAGTCGCACTAACTTACCGCAGTCGCACTAACTTACCGCAGTCTCACTAATTTACCACAATCGCACTAACTTACCGCAGTTGCACTAACGGCTTACCACAGTCACACTAATTTACCGCAGTCGCACTAACTTACCACAGTCGCACTAATTTACCACAGTCGCACTAACTTATCACAGTCGCACTAACTTACAGCAGTCGCACTAACTTACCACAGTCGCACTAACTTACCACAGTCGCGGGGGCTCAGTAGGGTTCATGTCTCTTGTTAGCTCTGTGTTCTTTATGCCTGTGGTTTGGTGCCAGTTAGCTCTGTGTTCTTTATGCTTGTGGTTTGGTGCCAGTTAGCTCTGTGTTCTTTATGCCTGTGGTTTGGTGCCAGTTAGCTCTGTGTTCTTTATGCCTGTGGTTTGGTGCCAGTTAGCTCTGTGTTCTTTATGCCTGTGGTTTGGTGCCAGTTAGCTCTGTGTTCTTTATGCCTGTGGTTTGGTGCCAGTTAGCTCTGTGTTCTTTATGCCTGTGGTTTGGTGCCAGCTAGCTCTGTGTTCTTTATGCCTGTGGTTTGGTACCAGTTAGCTCTGTGTTCTTAACGCGAATGTCGGTCAGTTTTCAGTGGTTTCACACGCGAAATCCGTGATCCAAGCAGCGAAGGGGTTTATCTTGCGTCTCACCTCCTCAGTTCAAGCCCCGCCCTCCCCCCCCCCCTACCCCCCCCCCCCCCCAAAAAAAAAAAAAAAAAAAAAAAAAATGCACCCCACGCCAACCCCAGCCAGCCCTCTCCTTTGGCAAAGTCTCCTTCAGTCCAAATCCCAGCCCTTGCGCCGTGCCACACGTACCCAAAAACAATGAGCGTCAATCGACCCCCCCGACAAACAATGAGCGTCAATCGACCCCCCCGACACCATACAATGAGCGTCAATCGACCCCCCGACAAACCAGTGAAAGCGTAGTTCTGGCGGTACTGTACTGGACCGGTGGAGAAAACGGATAGGGAGTGGGGGTTGGGGGCATATAAGTACTGATGAACTGTTTGTTTTGTTGGTGTATGATTTCAGCAGTCAGTGACACAGACGCAAAGGAGATGAGTGACGTCATATCCGATTGTGTGGTGGACCCCTACCCTATAACCTTCCCCTGTCGTCTGAGTGCTGCTAGCGAGGCCGGTACGTCACCACCCCGTCACCACCCATGCATCCATCCGTCACAAGATTAAAGTTGAAGGCCAAACTATTAGACACTTGTCAAATAAAACTCACCAGCCGGAAAGAAAAGCCAGAGATAAGAGATTATCGATTGTTACTTTATTTCTGTTCACTCTTTCAATGGCTCGTCCCATAATGAGATTATCGATTGTTACTTATTTCTGTTCACCATGGCTCGTCCCATACATTTTGGCTGATTACATCTGCACCTCAGAACTAAATGTCCTCCATCCTGTACAATGGGAGTAATTTAGTTCTGGGAGATTAAAAGTTAACAACTCGTCGTCTCTCCTGCCAGACCAACTGCACAAGAAGCTGTGCCGCCAGAGGGCGCTGGAACGGGACGCCTCCACAGTCGTGACGTCAGCCAGTCAGCCGTCATCCAGCATTTCCGCTGCGTCCAACCCCCACCCCAAACTGTGTCGTCTGCCATCCTCCCCCGCCCTGCTAACGACCAGCTCTTTTCTCAGGGCGTCAGTGCAGGTGAGGAGAACAGGTTTCATTTCGTGCCGGCCCTGGGCTGTGTTGCATGACATGCTCATCCTCTCTGCTTAGTACTTTGCGCAGCACTTAAGCCCCTTGACGTGGAAAATGCAACACTGGACGCGACGACAGCGAGGCTTTGTTTGCACGAACGGCGAGATGGAAATCACGGTGTCAGTGTAACTCGCGTCATAAGCCTAGTCACACACCCCAAACATCTCCAAGAGGCATAGATCCTCATGAGCCCTTCGGGGCTCATGAGGATCTATGCCTCTTGGAGACGTTTGGAATGTTGTGTGTTTCTTGTGGTAGAGGCTGGTTGTTCGCCGTCACTTCAGTCGCTCTGGTTTGTTGTTGGGGGTCGTTCGGTGCAAACAAGACCTCACTGGTGAAGTTTTCTACGTGCTGACGGCTTGTACGAGTGTTGACAAGTTTCTTATTCTGCACAGGTTGGCCGCCAAGCCTTTCCTTTCAGAACTGTTTGTTGAAATAGCGAACATTCTTTTCAGTCGCATCACTTGCTTGTTACATAGTTGATTTGACGGTCGGTCGATCGATTGGTTGGTTGATTTGCTCTTGACTGATTTAACTCTTTCAGGACGAGAGCCGGGTCTGGGTGGGAGATCCCCTGGCCATTGGTTCTGTTCGTCGCCCGCTCAAGTCGTCCATCAAACTGCGCACCGGCCAGCTGGCCAGCCCGGGCGATGACGTCAGCGATATCACGTCATCAGTCACCTCACTCTCCGGCGGCGTGACCCCGAGGAGAGGTCAGGCTTCGAGCCGAAGTTCCAACCGACCTCGCTCATGTTGCGAGAGACTGTCCGACAATGGCGGCGACAAGGAAACAGTCGGGAAGAGGTTGAGCGGTGACGCTCCTCCTGCCGAGAGAAAAAACGGAGACAGTTTGGCTTCTAAGGCTCTCCCTGTCCTCAAAGACCGCCCGCCTCAAGCGACTGCTGAGGGCAAGAGTGGTGAAATGGCTGGTGAAGGCGACCGGCCAAGACTCGGCAGCGACCCGCCATCCAGAAACCAGAGGAAGCCCCTGGCCAAAATGATCCGACAGAAATCCCTGCAGGAGATCGTCCTCAACCGCAGTATCCTCAGCTACGCTCAGCAAAATAACGACAACTCCAAGTCTCATCCTGGCGTAAAGGGAGCTAACTCCGTCGAAGAAGGAGTTAGCCCTCTTTACACCAGGATGACGAAGTCTGTGCGCCGGGCGACGGACCCCAACGCAGAAATCGACGTCGATTCTTCGTCGCAAGGAAAGTCATCATCGCCGATTCCCCCGACGAAGTACAAATTCGCGCTGGAAGTGTTTCCGTCAGGCGATGCAGATACAAGGCCGAAAAGGCAGTTCAAGGAATCGACCAAAGGAATGGCGAGAACAAGGCACAGTTCTCTGAAAGACCGCCCTCTGAAGGACATCCAGGAGTCCAGCCAGGAAGGACAAAGCGGCGAAGGGGAGGGTGCGGCGGAGAAGAAGAAGGGGTTTCGACGCACGAAGTCTCTGAAGGCGCGGTCAGAGCAGGCGGAGAAGAGCGAGCTAGCGTTGCCTGGGGCCTTTGAGAAGTAAGCACGCTGGTGACGTCACGTGGTGTTGGTCTCTGTACGTCATCACGTTGACGACGTCACGTTTCCAAGCTGTCCCATAAGTCTCTTATTATCATAGTGATAGACTTACGGCTGTCGTCACAAAACAAAAATAATGTCAACTTTCGCTGAGGCTTACATTCACCCAGTCCGCCCTGACGCACTACAGCAAAAGATGGATCGACCATGATAATTCGAGGGTAGTGCCAGATTAGCTTGGCGCCGTCAGGCGCCAAGCTAATCTGGCACTACCCTTGAATTATTATGGTTGACCCATCTCCTGCAACAGTCATTAAATGACGCGTCTACAAGTTGTGAAATGCGACTTTGGAGTTTACTGGGTTACATGAACCGGCTTGAGAATAACAGTCAAAAGGCGAGCGGGTACAGTGTGATTTTCAACCTTAGACCGCACATCCGTTATTCCAAAATCCACAGAGCAGCTGCCGAATGAGCGAAGTGGAACTGAAAAACCGTAACAGTAAGACAGGGAGAGAAAAATCGAAAAAACATTGAAAACATTTGCTGCTATTACACGACCTTCGAAAGCGGCATGGCGTATGCACTATTGTTGTATAGGCGGGCATTATTTTGGTGTTGGCCCAGGGACTATGGACACACTATTTAAAGCGCAGCGCACCACTATATTTCTCATTTTGATCCAAGGACAAAAAAGACGGGCGTGTTTACTAATAGCGTTTCCTTTGAGAGGTCCTGGTAAATCAAAGTGGCACAGTTGTAGTGCACCTGAATTGATCAGCGTTAAGGTCGTGCTCCATAGGCAATAGCTCTGTCTGCTCCCGTAACCCGCCCGTTAGGGCCGTGGGTGACTGTATACATGAAACCCCGAACTGACCAATCCTATTTCTCTTGAAAATCATCACTAAATGAACGCAAGAGACAATAGATCCTGTGGTACCAGAATCCGTTGCGTCCAAAATGAATGGCAAGTGTTTTCTTGACAACTGATCCAGCGGAAACGACCACGATCAACCAAGAAAATGACGGTGCTGTTCTGGGATTTTGCACCATAGAGCTTTAACGCCTTGTGTCCGAGGTACGAACCCCCCCCCCCCCCCCCCATTTTGGCGTTATCCTCCGAGGACTGCAGTACAACTTTCAGGAGACAGATCGACCATGATAGTTCAAGGGCGGTGGCAGAATAGCTTGGCGCCTATAGGCGCCAAGCTATTCTGCCACCACCCTTCAACTATCATGGTCGAGCCAGATCTTGCTGTGGCGTGTCGCGGGCAGACTGAGTTAAAGAGGACGGTGTACACATACCAAGGGTAATCACTCAGCGCTGGACAGACAAACAGTTAGATCCCCTGTCCCCGCCTGCCAGGCACCCAATCGCCAGCCCACAGAGCAATACGCAGGTATAGAACCAGACGGTCATCTGCATCGATCATCTACAGGACGGTGTAGAATCAGAGTCCACCACAGGCCATGTCAAACAAATCCAAAATCCATTGTTGATTGTGCGGAGTTGTTACAGCTGTACACGCGCCTTGTTTTAGGGACTGCGCCAGAGACACGTGCTTTGTGAACACAAAACAGCCTTGTCCGCGCCGCTTATAACACTTGTCGAGAGGTTCCCACTAACTTTTATCCGACACTGCGGATATCATTCGGGTCTCCTGGCGCTTTCGTGTGGATCCGGCTATCGGACGCGTATTGTGCGATGAAATCACACTGCTGTCACTGATGAAAAAATAATACTGCCAGTGCTTTGTGTGTGTGCGGCCTTAAACGTATCAAGACATCCCAGTAGGGGGGGGACAGATTTGCTATGATAGTTCAAGGATAGTGCCAGATTAGCTTGGCGCCTTACAAGGCGCCAAGCTAATCTGGCACTACCCTTAAATTATCATGGCTGTGTGTTTTTGTTCTTTTTTTGCATCCGCAGTTGTTGTAATCTTCGTGGATGGCTGCGGCCAGCGGGAAAATGGCGGTGTGACCGAGCTGTGGTGTATGTAACTTGCATGTTGTAACCCCGGGGAAACGGGACTGATTCAAATGCAAGAGACATAGATCCTCATGAGCCCCCGCGACTGCGACTGCTCATGAGGATCTATGCCTCTTGCTGGCACCACTTTGTACGCGCGTCCCTCTGACGGCGGCTGGGGAACTTTGGCGTTGAACATCGCTTTAACAAAGAGTTCAGAAACACGGCGGGCCTCCACCGGCAATGAAAAAGTTGTGACGCTTTGTCTCACAGTGATCATTACAGTAACGCCACGCCTATTGTCATTTAGGCCGAATGTGGATGATGCTGTAAGGATTGCCCACAAACCAGATACAATTGTACACATATCAAGGGGAATTACTCAGCGCTGGACAAACAGATCCCCTGCCCCCGCCTATCAGGCACCCAATCGCCAGCCCACAGAGAAATATGCAGGTATAGACCAAGACGATCATCTACATCCTCAAAAAGGATGTATTAGGCTGGGGCAGGGGATCTAACTGTTTGTCTGTCCAGCGCTGAGTAATTCCCCTTGGTATGTGTAAGGATTGCCATTTGTGATGAGCTTTAAATAATGTTATATATGCGCTTAGAGCGTTGACTCCCGAGGGTGAACCTTCGGGTGCAGGCGCAGAGCAGGCCACGCTTTTGCGCTGACAGCTAAAAATCATCTGAAGCGCCCAGACTGTTGCGTGCCTTGTACATTGCTGGTGGATGCTTAAACAATGTGTGTGCATGCGGGGAATGAATTTCCACGCTGCGAACTGTGCAGGTTGTGCTTCTGGAGTACTGCCAATCAATTCTCGTCTCTTTCTTCAGCCTACAAGAATCTCCCAAGTTGCCGTGTTTTTCTCTCTTCTTTGTCCCTACAATTAAAAATCTCAGTAAAGCAGATAACTCAATACGTTTCTGTTTTATTTATTTATTTCAATTCAGTTAACACGTACAGTAATCACACAACGGTTCAGATATCATCACGTTAAAGATGCAACAACCCACAGTCGACTGTCGGGCAAGTCCGCAGCGGTGTCAGCGCGATGCCAGTCACGACATGCCATGCTAGGCTGGTGCGCTCTTCACGTAAGCCGGCTGGGCATTTAAGCCTCACAAGCATGTCGGATCCCAGATTTTGTAGCTGTTCTCTTTGAAGGCTACACATCAACTCAAAATATCAATCCACCGGCATAGCTCGAGGGTAGTGCCAAAATAGCTTGGTACCTTTAGGCACCAAGCTATTCTGATAGTGACACCACCCTGGAACTATAAAGGTCAATACACCTTTATCGGGAGCGTCAGGTCACATGGTGTATATTTAACCACTTCCGCACCAGACCATAGTGACCAAAACCCACATGCAAGTGTCATAGATCCTCATGAGCCCCCGCAGTTGCGGGGGCTCATGAGGATCTATGCCACTTGCTGAAACCAATTTGTATACATATTGTTTGGACGGGTGGGATGTTTAGCGGTGAATTGACAACGACTGTGAAAACAAGATCTGCAACAGCACGCAGTGAAGGCAAACAATAACAAAACACAAAATCCAACATTTTTAAAATAAATTTGTTGCTTGCAATGTATCACTGCCTTCCAAAAAGTGAACATTTGGTCACGCAGAGATCATCACACACAGGGGAACCTCCAACCATACTCGACAGGTGAAACCAAACCGGATGTCCAGCTGCGCTGTCTGTCCGTTTCTTTTGATTTTCTCTCAGTAGTTGCTTGCGTCACCACCCGCGAACTATCATGGTTGATCTTGATGTTCGTCAGAGGTCAAAGAGTAAGGGGCCAAGCTGTCCTGACAGCACCATTGAGCTATCAAGGACTGTCAGTCTCCTGCTGTGTCAAGGTTCAATGGATTGTCCCCCTTGTGCATGCTGACACTAGTGCTGTATCGACGACCAGTGTCTGCATGCAGAAGTACGACAACAAAAACAACAAAGCGTTCTAACATGAACCATTTGGCTTCTGGTAGCAGTTTTTGTGGCGATGATTCCTGCAGCAATAACAGCCGGACATCCTGCAGGAATGATCGCCACAAAAATCGGGGGTTCTTTCTCCGGGTACTCCGGTTCTTCCACCCCCCCCCCCCACCCCCACCCCCACTCCCCACGCTTTGGTACCGGTCTCAGGCCACTTTACAAATTTCAAATACAAGTGATCAAAAATCTCTGTAACTTCAGTAGCTGACTGGCCCTTCGTTTGTCTTGTACTGTGTTTGTACTGTGCTTGTCTTAAATGGCGTAAATCCGTGTCTGTTTCGTGAGTGTGTGTGTGTTGGGTTTCAGGCGCGGCGCTTTGAGTCGATTTCCCCAAAATTGAGAAAAAGCGCCTATATAATAACGGTATTATTATTATTATTATTAAAAATGCTACCCACAACCATACGTGTTAACACTGCCACACTTCCTGTTGATCTGCTCACCGTGTTCACTTCCTGTTGATCTGCTCATCGTGTTCACTTCCTGTTGATCTGCTCATCGTGTTCATTTTGTATCCTGCATGTTTCTCACTGAAATCTGAAGATCCGTCCACGCATTGCTCGAGTGTTCTGTGATAATAAACTGTGACGACGATAATGATAAAATGCTCTAGGTTGATGTCCTCATATCATATTGATTTCGCCCATGATGTTCACTTTGCGGCCCTTGTATTTCTCGCCGATCTCCGCCTCCATCTGTCTCTGCATGATACGTGTCAGTTTGCGCAGCTCGTTCAGCCGCGGCTCCAGCAGCTCCTCCTCCTGCGCGGCCTCCAGACGTCGCAGGTTCATGGTCTTGCTGTTCAGGATCAGTTTGTCCGCGTTGACCAGGGTCTGGCGAAGCGAGTCGCGCAGTCGGTCCACATACCTGAGAACAGTATCAGCGAGGACGGATCAGACAATAGGCAACAAAGAGGGCATCAAACAGCAGTTTTTGCGAAATGACCTAATTAAGCCCTTGTGCACGCAACCACCCGCACTGCTGTACCAGCGGTTACATACACACAAGGGTTAGTTGTAGCAGCGGTTACACATATGGGGGTTAGTTGTAGCAGCGGTTACACACACACGGGGGTTAGATGACCAGTGGTTACACACACAGGGGTTAGCTGTACCAGCGGTTACACACACGAGGGTTAGCTGTACCAGCTGTTACATACACACGAGGGTTAGCTGTACCAGCAGTTACATACACGCGAGGGTTAGCTGTACCAGCTGTTACATACACACGAGGGTTAGCTGTACCAGCAGTTACATACACGCGAGGGTTAGCTGTACCAGCTGTTACATACACACGAGGGTTAGCTGTACCAGCAGTTACATACACACGAGGGTTAGCTGTACCAGCAGTTACATACACACGAGGGTTAGCTGTACCAGCAGTTACATACACACGAGGGTTAGCTGCACCAGCGGTTACATACACACAAGGGTTAGCTGTACCAGCTGTTACATACACATGAGGGTTAGCTGTACCAGCAGTTACATACACACTAGGGTTAGCTGTACCAGCAGTTACATACACACTAGGGTTAGCTGTACCAGCAGTTACACACACACGAGGGTTAGCTGTACCAGCAGTTACATACACACTAGGGTTAGCTGCACCAGCTGTTACATACACACGAGGGTTAGCTGTACCAGCAGTTACATACACACGAGGGTTAGCTGCACCAGCGGTTACATACACACGAGGGTTAGCTGTACCAGCTGTTACATACACACGAGGGTTAGCTGTACCAGCTGTTACATACACACGAGGGTTAGCTGCACCAGCTGTTACATACACACGAGGGTTAGCTGTACCAGCTGTTACATACACATGAGGGTTAGCTGTACCAGCGGTTACATACACACAAGGGTTAGTTGTAGCAGCGGTTACACACACGGGGGTTAGTTGTAGCAGTGGTTACACACACACGGGGGTTAGATGACCAGCGGTTACACACACAGGGGTTAGCTGTACCAGCGGTTACACACACGAGGGTTAGCTGTACCAGCTGTTACATACACACGAGGGTTAGCTGTACCAGCTGTTACATACACACGAGGGTTAGCTGCACCAGCGGTTACATACACACTAGGGTTAGCTGTACCAGTGGTTACGTACATACGAGGGTTAGCAGTACCAGCAGTTACATACACACGAGGGTTAGCTGTACCAGCTGTTACATACACACGAGGGTTAGATGTACCAGCAGTTACATACACACGAGGGTTAGCTGTACCAGCTGTTACATACACACGAGGGTTAGCTGTACCAGCGGTTACATACACACGAGGGTTAGCTGTACCAGCGGTTACATACACACTAGGGTTAGCTGTACCAGTGGTTACGTACATACGAGGGTTAGCAGTACCAGCGGTTACATACACACGAGCGTTAGCTCATTCTGTTCTCTTTAACTCTTTCCCATCAAAACGCTTCCGGTTTAGTGTTAGCCCAAACAAACCCTTAGCCATCGAAACGCTTACGTTATAGCGTTGTGCTCATTGCCGTCTATAGACGAGTCGCTAGTATTCTAGGGTTGGGTTTTTACAAAAATCACGTGAAGCACAGCTATCAGTCTAAGGGAAGTCTAAGTCTATAATATGTTTCACCAACCATTTCTAAAATATCTGAAAGTGAATGCCCTTCTCGGATGGTGTCAGAACAAGACCAAAGTAGCCGACAATGTGCCTTGGATCGTCTCTGATGATGAGCTTGTTCGATCCTCATGAGCGTGGTTTCAATAGTGATTTTTAGCTCGCAAAATTGTGATTCAAGAAGGGACAGATCTCTTGTGTGATTTGCTTGCTTGTGGAATACATTGTTCTGCCATGTTGGTGAGTAAATCTTGGTTTTTCGTTGCATGTGCTTACACTGTTGCTACCAAAACCACGTTTCTCAGTTTTTGCTCCGCCATGTTTGTTCTGTTGCATAATAATCAAATTGGTTTGACTTCCCACTAAACTGATGCACAATCACGCACAGTTTTGAAAAGTACTTTTAATGCTCTTTCCAATGATACCCAATTTATCTATGTTGTTAACTTGGGAGGCTGTGAAAATTAATTTAATCTATCCCAAAAATGTACGTCACCAAGGAACACGCGTCCTTTTTCCTGCTACGTCTGCAGGGAACTGACTCACTGAGAATGTTACGATGGGAAAAGGTTAACCCCTTCAACACCATGGCCACTTTCCCTAAACTTTGGAGGTGTCCCTTAATTACATAATGTGTAGCAGCTGCAGAAGACCAATCAACCATGATAATACAGGGGTAGTGCCTGATTAGCTTGACGCTATTAGGTGCCAAGCTATTTTGGCACCACCTTTGAATTATCATGGTCATTCCATCTCTTGCTGTAGAGCGTTGGGGTGAAATGGATTAAGAAAAATGTATTTTTCTTTAAAATAAATTTTTTTGAAAAATACTTACCGATGGTATTACTTTTAGGAAAAGGTTCCTTGCTAGTCTAATTTTAGCCCAAAATTGTTGTGTACGAGTATGGTCATGATGGCATGTGAGGGGCGCCATAGCTACGGCGGTAGCCTCCCTTCCGGTTCAACCACGCATGCGCTCAGTGCTTACCACTTCAGTCACTTTCTTTGCGGACCAGCGGCAAGCGGGGCAGGTGGGAGGGACCTTCGAGTAATACCATCGGTAAGTATTTTTCAAAAAAATTTATTTTAAAGAAAAATACATTTGTTTTCTCAAAACACATTACCGATGGTATTACTTTTAGGAAGAATCCCGAACAGGAGGCGGGTGCCGCTACAACGCCCCTACCCATGCCATCGAGGCGGCTAGAGCCGTCATCTCCAAGCAACCTCCCTCTAATTTTAGCAAAGATACCAACGGCGCCTAGGGCGCCGGGAGGGAGTGTTGCGCCGTCCCAATGTCCCCCACCACGAAGGTTCTGGCGCAGGGTGGAGGGGTCCCTCAGGTAGAATCTTGCGAGGGAAGACTCCGCTCGCTAAAACAGCCGCCACAAGTCTAGACAGCACAGTTGCAGTCGAATGCTAGTTCTGTTCTTGTGTGCCCTGAAATTCATGTTTGCTGTATCAGGGGCGAGTTCCCGGCAGGGAGGTCATCGATGACCGAGGCCAGGAGGAACCGTCTGTGCTGAGATGCCATTCTACCTGGGGAGGGAAGGAGTAGGCGGGCGAGTCCCCTGCGTAGCGGCTTTGTTCCGGCGCAGGTGCCCTCGTAACGCTCGTACCGGGTCCTGTAGCTGGAAACACGGGTGGCGCTTGGATCTGTAATGGTAGTAAGTACTGTGGACAGGAGGACGTTTCTGTAGCAACTCTCGAGCCGATAAGTACGGCGGAACCGGACAGCGTGCACTAGTCGGGTCTGTGCCTGCTGCCGGTGTAGTAGAACGAGCCAGCGACCGAAGTCGTGATGATGAGCATTCTAACGTCTGGCAAGCACCACTAGTCGGGTCTGTGGTGATTACCAGAGTGTCTTTATGTTCAGAGAAGCGGGTCTGACTGAAACCTCAGGTCTCGTCTCTGTGACCGTACAGCGCGCACTAGTCGGGTCTGTGTTCGCTGCCGGCCCAGGAGGACGGGCTCGCGGCCTAAGCTGCGGTGTTGACTGTCCTCTCACCAGGAATACCCACTAGTCGGGTCTGTGGTTCTTACCGGTGTTTGACCCTGTATCGTGCCGGTGTCAGAAGTCCACGACGGTAAAAGTCCCACAGCTGAGTCCATTGCTCTTCCAGCCCGGGGGCGCAGACCAGGCCCGGAAGTGATGTTGGGAGTCCCGTCACCAGGTAATAGCCACTACGGGTCTCGCTGGTGAAAAAACAAAAACAAACCGTAACTGTGTAAGCGGTGACCAAGAGAAGCAGTCAAGAGGATCTGGTCTTTGTTACAAAGGCCGGGTAGGGTAGCAGGTGAACAGAACCGACCGTCCGGGACTGCCACCCGGCGGAACGCGCCGAAGGGCGCGCACTTGCTGACCGTGGAGGCTGAGGTGAGGGCCAAGAAGCAAGTGTTCCTAGACACGTCCTGTAGTCTCGTCGGCTGGATCGGCTCGAAGGGGGTCGAGTAGAGCCAGGTGAGGGCCAGTCCCTCCGCTCCGGTCAGGCGCCGCCGAAAGCCGGAATTCCAAGTCGACTCCACCCAGGCAAGCGAGAGCTTCCGCGAGGTCCCGAAACCGTCGTCTTGGAAGAGGACAGCAGGACTCGGTCGCCGCTGACCAAGGCCAGGTCAATGCGAAGTGGAGGGTAGCACCCCGCCGGGAGAAGGACGCGACGAGCCGAGAACTACTCTCAGCAGAGGCTAACTCTGAGCTGTGTGCGTTGTCCCCGATGTAGACCGAAGAAGGCCCCCGCAGTGTGGTCGGTCGGAACAGTCCTCGACCGCGCTGACCTCTATGAAGGTAGACTGCAACGTGCTATGCAACAACGCACGCCTGGAGTAAGCAGCCATGACGTTCCCGGGCTGCGCCGTCGGTGTCACAAACGTCGTCTCCGTCCCTCGGATGTAAGCCCCCATCCGGTGCAGCAGACGAACTGCGCCTCCGCGGAAGAGTGGTCCCTGCCAATCCCGTCCGACGGTCTGCGATGACCGTGCGCCTGTCCAGCAGAGTACCTGGAAGACTGCTACATCCAGCTGTGAAGCAGTGTGAATCGGCTGTGCCACCGTCCTTGTTAGCCTCCTTGTGGGTCTGCCCGGGGGGGGGGGGGGGGGGGGGGGGGGGGGGGGGGCCAAGGAAGGTCACCACCGTGCAGAGCCCTGCGTGGCCGGCTCTCCAACTCGGTCGGCCGCGAGAAGCGTGCAGGGCGGTATCTCGAACCCTCAGACGCAGTCTGTAGCCGCAGCGAAGCGTTGGCAGCGGAAGAGAAGTAGGGTCACAAGGTGAAGCCACCAGTGCCTCCCAGCGTCCTGGAGCGGAGACAGAAGCCGGCGACAAGGACCCGGCACCCGAACGGATGAGGAAGAGACTTGAATGCTTGACTTGATGAGGGGACCTGCTTCGTCTAAGGCCAGAGGAGACTCCCTCCTCTATCTGCAGGCAGCTGGTGGCGAATCCAAGACCTCCCGTAACTGCGAGCGTAGCGACGTGGAGTAGCTATCATCGCCCAGCCACGGTGAACGACATCCTCTGGATCCAAGCGGAATAAGCTGTCTGTCCCGCACGCAGGAGAACGGATGTCAAAATGCTCCGAAGCCCGGGGAACCCGGGCGGCGGCGATCCAAGGAAGGTGGACCCAGCACTTGGAAGGAACAGCGTAGTATCCGAGGGCCGGTCCCACGAACTCGAACGGCGACGAAGAACTTCAGAGCGCCCGACTTCCCATTCGTAGCGACCCAAAGGAACTGGGACGGCGTCTCCTGTTCCACGTATCCCTGGTCTCCGTGAAGTGAGCACTGCTTCCGAAGACAGGCGAACTGTAAGATCGTGACCGATTGCCGGGAAAGGGTCCCCTCGTGGGGTCGTCTCTCTGCACTGCAACTAGAGCGGGTTCTCGTCTGCACGGTCGGGGCGAGGGCGTGGCCCAACGTCACTGAGCCGGGATCTTGTCGTGTGAAGTGCAGCGGTCCTGTATCCCTTGCTGAAGCCGCAAACCGTAGAAGTGTCGGTGTAGCCCGAGACGGGAGATGGCGCCAATGCGAGTATAGCCCGGGCGAGGGCGCCCAATTAATCATAATCATAATAATAAATTAATTAATCAATACTTAATGACCGAGTCAGAATACCACCCTGTTTTCTCATCTCCATTTTCTCAAGGCTGAAGTAAACGGTTCAGTGGTTCTAGGATTATAGCCTTTTAAGGATAAGAGGTGTTGTGCCCCAGCGGTCTGGCGAACCGCCGCGCCGCTGGGAATGCAACAGTTTAACACCTGCGGCAAAGGGTTAAAACGCCTAGCTGGAACGAACAGGCTCTAGTCGCCGTACCACGACAACTAACATACCCAACGTGCACGCTACCGCGCGAGTCATGCTCTCACCTAGACAAGCGTCACTGACCTGCGCCCGAGAAGCCGAGCAGTGGCTTCTGCATGTCTTATGATTTGTCGCCTGGACCGGGACTGGAAGCGTCGTAGGTTCGGTTGCCGAAGTCAGCCCGGCAGAATTAATTGGTCTTAGCCATCCGAAGAAGGGGGTTGCCAGCTATCACTCCGGCTGGCAAGTGCTCAAGATATGGTATCTTGGTCGCCACGGTAAGGGAACCTTAAGAGGGCCCCCCGCGAAAAGCGACTACAAGCTTACTGGACCGGGATGTCTAGGTCACTCCGCTGACTTGGGTCCCCCCGTGTTACTCTAGCCGGCTCTGTCGAACTGTCGCTTGTCCACTCTGGCCTGCGGACGGACAGTGGAGTGGTCATCTCTCGAGGCCGGGTCCCGTGAGTGTAAGGGTCTCGCTGTCATGTCGATGATCCGCCGACTGAGCCAGGCCTGGGAGCGAGGTCTGGTCGGAAGCCGACGCCAGGCCGGCAGAAGAATCATTGGTTTTAGGCCTCTAAGCAGAGTTTTGTCAGCTAATCCTCCCGCTGACAAGCGCCCAGGAAAGGTGTCTTATGCTTTACTGTCCCGGGACAACAAGTCACTGACCCTGACTCGGGTCCCACCTCGTTACTCTTGGGCGTCTGTCCGGCGATCTCGTCTCAGCCAGGCGATCTCTGAAAGGCGAAGTGCGCCCTGTGTGGGGCAACAAGCCATTGCTCCCGACTTGGGTCCCACCTTGTTATCCTTGGTCGCCTCGTGATGGGTGCGCCTAACTCCCCGATCTAACGAGTGGAAGTCGAATGGTCACGAAGCCTCATCTGTTCGGGGTACTTCGTCTCAACCTGGTCATAGGAAGTCCCCACCAGTGTGCCGGCGCAGACTTGTATGGCGGCGAATAACGAAGAACCGCTCCGCACGACTCCAAGTCCCAACTGCACGCAGCGCGTCTACTACCGCTCCCTGAAGAGAGGAAGTGTGCCGGCAAGTGCGCTCGGCTGAGTGAGGAACCGGAACCGGACTGTAGAGCTGCGCTCTTGCCGTAGGAGTGTAACCCGAGCCGTCCTCTGAGGTCGGAACCTGCTACCGGCGAAGGAGTTCTTTCGTCTCTCGTAGAATCTATCGCCGCAGCACTGCCCTTGGACCGGAACCCCTCGGGGAGATCCTGCCTGAAGCGCTGACCTCTTGCGTTAAGAGCGACGAGGACGAGGCTCCATAATTTGTAGGCAGCAATGTATGTGTGAAACCAGCTAACGGTGTTGAACCTGTTCCCGCGCCGAACTTGCCGCTGAAAACGGCGGAACCGGGAAGCGTCCACAGAGGCGGGTCTGTAGAACTGCCGTGATGTACTTGTAAGATATCCCGTGTCGACGAAACGTCCGCACGAAGTCCTCTAGTCTGTCTGCGGTAGCTACCGGTGTAGGAGAACGGGAACGCAACCGAAGTCGCGGCGTTGACTGTAGTGTCGCCTGCCAGAACCACCAGTCGCCTGTGATACTGTAAGGTATCTCGTGTCGACGAAGTCGACCGGGGCCGGACAGCGTACACTAGTCGGGTCTGTGTAAGCTGCCGGTGTGGTAGAACTGCTCGCGACCGCCGTCGCAGCATAACTGTTCTAACGTCTGGTAAGCACCACTAGTCGGGTCTGTGGTGATCACCAGCGTGTTATACTTTCTGAGAAGAGGGTCTGCTTCGAAGCTTAGCTCTTGTATCTGCGACCGTACAGCGTGCACTAGTCGGGTCTGTGCCTGCTGCCGGTGCAGGAGGACGGGCTCGCGGCCTAAGCTGCGGCGTAGACTGTCCTCACACCAGGTAATACCCACTAGTCGGGTCTGTGGTTCTTACCGGTGTTTGACCCTTCGTCCGTGCTGGTGTCGGCCGATTATGTCGGTAAAGCTCCATAGCTGAGTCCACTCTCTACCAGCCAGGGGCGTCGACCAGACATGGCAGCGCAGAAGTACAGGCGAACAGGCAGGCAAACTCAAGTTCGTCAATGGCCACTGGCATCCGCCACATCTGAACAGGTGTATAAGTGCCAACTGCAAAACAAAGCATAGCATTGAAATGCAAGCGAACGTGCCCCTGCAGGCACGCAAAACGAAGTGTAACGAACGGAGAAGAGTTCACGGCGTATGCTGACGCACGGCGCTCTACCCTTTCCCTGAGCGCCGGACGGAAGCAGTGACCGAGATTTTACCTTGCCATAAGCAAAAGAAGAGGCACGAAAAAGGACAGGCACGCAGTGTAGCCCGGCGCCGTCCCACCAAAATGTCGACGAAGACCGGTTCCGTCAGGCCAAGGGCTGCGAACGGTGTAGGACGCAGAGACGACAGTCAACTGTACTGCGAAGTAGGAACAAACCGCGAGACACAGGCAGCAACCAGGTAGCATCCGAGTCTACGAAGCTAGCCCAGGGCGAAGCCAAAAGGCACCAGCCTAGGAGGACACAAGCCGACCGGCCAACTAGTGAGTCAAGTTCACAAGGTGTCAGTCTCTGAGAACCCGGCACGCCGAAATCGTAATCACACGAAAGCGTCCAAGCCCAAAGGCCACAAAACTTCTCTCTTCCTCCTAGGAAATCCTCGAAACACCCGTCTTCCACCGAAGACAAAACGTCCAAACGTAGAGAGCACAAGACGTACACAACCTACTGCTGACTAGCAAAGAAAGTGACTGAAGTGGTAAGCGCTGAGCGCATGCGTGGTTGAACCGGAAGGGAGGCTACCGCCGTAGCTATGGCGCCCCTCACATGCCATCATGACCATACTCGTACACAACAATTTTGGGCTAAAATTAGACTAGCAAGGAACCTTTTCCTAAAAGTAATACCATCGGTAATGTGTTTTGAGAAAACAAACAGTTAAGAGCTATTCTGCTCCTGTCCTTGAACTATCATGGTTGAACTATGTCAGGACCAGTATTACACTCTTGACAAGGAACTACAGGGGTGTGTGTGTATGTGTGTGTGTGTGTGTGTGTGTGTGTGTGTGTGTGTACTGGGTTGTTTCACACATTTTGTGCTACAGCTGCATTCCTCAAAGTTTCAAAGCATTACCTAATGACCATGTACCAGCTGCAGAAGATGAATTGACCAGTGCCAGATTGGCTTGGCGCCTTGAGGCGCTGAGCCAATCTGGCACTATCCTTGAATTATTATGGTCAATCCATCTCCTGCTGTAGGGCGTCTCGGCTAAGTAGGTTAAATCCACACAAAACACAAAGTCTCCCAGCGATATCTGCACCCTACAGTCTCCCAGTGATATCTGCACCCTACAGTCTCCCCAGAGATATCTGCACCCTACAGTCTCCCAGCGATATCTGCACCCTACAGTCTCCCAGCGATATCTGCACCCTACAGTCTCCCCAGCAATATCTGCACCCTACAGTCCCCCAGTGATATCTGCACCCTACAGTCTCCCCAGTGATATCTGCACCCTACAGTCTCCCAGCGATATCTACACCCTACAGTCTCCCAGCAATATCTACACCCTACGGTCACCCAGCGATATCTACACCCTACGGTCTCCCAGCGATATCTACACCCTACAGTCTCCTAGCGATATCTCCACTCTACAGTCTCACAGCGATATCTCCATCCTACAGTCTCCCCAGTGATATCTACACCCTGCAGTCTCCCAACGATATCTACACCCTACAGTCTCCCCAGCGATATCTACAACCTACAGTCTCCCAGCGATATTTACACCCTACAGTCTCCCAGCGATATCTACACCCTACAGTCTCCCAGCGATATCTACACCCTACAGTCTCCCCAGCGATATCTGCACCCTACAGTCTCCCCAGCGATATCTACACCCTACAGTCTCCCCAGCGATATCTACACCCTACAGTCTCCCCAGCCATATCTACACCATACAGTCTCCCCAGCGATATCTGCACCCTACAGTCCCCCCAGCGATATCTATACCCTACAGTCTGCCCAGCGATATTTACACCCTACCTGGGAGAACTGCGAATCAGCATGAGATGCTGCATCTGCACAGATGTCAGCTGACGCAGAATCTTCTGCACCTTTGTCTCCATCACCTCTACAGTGTCAGCGTTGAGCTGGACAGACGCTGGCGCCCCCTGGAACTGGTTTCCTGACATGGCATTGTCCGGGGCATTCAGCTCCACTATCCGCTGATTCAGGAAAGACTCAAGCTGGTTAAAATACAAAACAAAATTAGTTAGTTGTGGGAATGCATGTGGTTTATTTCCCTCGTTGAAACCGCTCTCTATCATAGTATCAATGGATCCTGGGCAGGTCAAGTTGTTTTGCATTATAAAAAAAAGAAAAAGGTTTTCGGAAACAATCCGCAACCATTGGCAGAGAAGACGTAAAAAGATGTACAGCAAACTTCACTCACAACCAGAGTCTGACACAAGAACATTAGGTCATTAACCGATTTAACCCTAAGGCGGCATTTCCCAAATTGTAGGTGTCACCTGGTACTAAGTACCAGGAAGATGGATCGACCATGATAATTCAAGGGTAGTGCCAGATTAGCTTGGCGCCATCAGGCGCCAAGCTAATCTGGCACTACCCTTGAATTATCATGGTTGAACCATCGCCTGCTGTAGTGTCAGGACGAAATGAGTTAAACATTATTTCTGTGCAAGTAAAACTTTACTATATATTATAGCCACTACAGGCACTACCCTTGAATTATCATGGTCGAACCATCTCCTGCTGTAGTGTCAGAGCGAAAAAGGTTTAAACATTATATCTGTGCAAGTCAAACTTTGCTATATATTATAGCCACTGCTGGTACAAGAACAATCAAACTAGGCTCCCCAACGTTTTTTACATGCAAAGTTTACACAATTAACTCTTTCAGCCCTGAAGAAGTCTATATACCCTTCCGTACAAATATCCTCACTCAATCCTAACCCCACACTGACGCATCGCATTCACATCCACACTCCTCAGGATGAATATCCAACATACGTAATACAAAATAACATCAAATATATAATAAAACTTAAAAACAAGTATCCTTAATAAAATACAAATGAAAATTGAGAAAAACGTAATGTAATTAACAGGTTACTGGATCTCCTCAGCTGGAGCACAAAGGACAAACAACCCTTTCATCCCTGAGTAAAATAACAAGTCTATATACCCTTCAGAGACCTCCAAGCAGACATCAAGAGACTGGGAACCACCTGGAGTAGAATCGAAGGAGAAGCACAGGACAGGAGTTGCTGGAGGTCTCTCGTCGACGGCCTATACCCGGGTAGGGGTGACAGGCGTAAGTAAGTAAGTAAGTAATATACCCTTCAGCCCGGACTTTATTTGAGAAATTTCTGTTGAAAATGGGTGTGCACTGTAAACTATTTGTAAATAATACTTTACAACAGATATCCCCATAACGGTATATAATATGTACAGATTTGCCATTGGATGGACTACCGTTTTATGGATTTGACCACACTGTGTCACATGTGTCGTAAAGCCTGGTGACAAAAATAGTGACAGGTGACAATAAACTGGAAAAAAAGTCTTTTGTGCACGACAGGTCGCTGGTATTTAACATGCATCACTAAATAGGGTGTCTGTTAGTGTGACACATAAGTGTCCATGCATTTTCAGCATGCCGATACAACGTAAGGCCCCTACCTTGTCACCAGATATCAATGTTTACACCTGCCACTGATAAGGTATATCCACTGTCTAGACAACATGTAATAAGCGGCATCGAATGATGATCAGTGTGTCTGTGTTGTGTCTCGTACACGATCGGATGGAAATACCAGTGTTGTAAAGACTATACACGTACTACACATGTGACCAATGTGTGTTGTTGGTGTCCACAGAGTCACCTACAGGTGCACCAAGGTGTGGCATCAAAAAAACGGAATATCAATTAGAACCTCCGAATTCAGCATTAGAATCGAGCTGTAAGTCATTGCCATTGTCAGTGCCTCAAACGGCGATCACTCCAGCTGACACTGCCAATACGTGGTTATGCTGCCACGCGGTAGGTGGACACACATGTCCCTATGACACCAAAACTATCTGCTATTGAAACCATGTCTCCAAACACAAAATTGTATCACTCCGAATATCTACACATCCACTCACCATTCCGACCGTAATTCCCACGCTAGCGCTGCAAAACTGACCGCATACCACAGACGAACGTACGTCAGGCCGTGTGCTGAGTGTAAACAGGATGTGTCAGTGTGAAGGGCGAGGTCACCACACGCGCAGCGAGGCTCGTGCGTCACCGGGCGCGCGATACAAAACACCTGACACCGCTGTAGCGGTTTGCCGGGCTGAACGGTATACGAGGCCGCCAACCGCTACAGCGGTTTGCCGGGTTCAAAGGGTTAATGCGGCAGTTGAAAATGTTGATGCATATTTCCAATCTTTGACAGCACTACATGAACTGGTGAACAGTTTATGCTGAGAAGGCAAGCAGGAGAAGACAACCCTACCTCCATCAGGTCATCTATGAAAAGGTTGCGCGTCTGAGGGTTGTCCAACACGGACAGTGCATCGTCTCCCCTTGCCACACCTTTTTCTGTGAGAGAATAGCAGAACATTAGCGTATTAGTGAATGTCAAAACAACGCTTTAGTTGCAAGAAGGTCCGACAGTCAACTTTTCTCAAGAAGACTTGTCCTCAGAGAGGGCTACGTAACAATGAGCAACATAGTTCACTGCTGCTGCCGCTAGGTGGCGTAAACACAGTAGGGGCTAAACCTGACATTCTCAGTGTTTTAGTTGATCCCTGTCCGTGCACATTATCTTTGGTCCTGGCGACATACTGCATGCCACGGGTATGTCGTTTTTCTGTTCACAATCCGGGCTGAACTCGACATTCTCAGTGTTTTAGTTGATCCCTGTCCGTGTACATTATCTTTGGTCCCTGCGACATACTGTATGCCACGGGTTTGTCGTGTTTCTGTTCACAGTAGGGGCTAAACCCGACATTCTCAGTGTTTTAGTTGATCCCTGTCCGTGCACATTATCTTTGGTCCTGGCGATATACTGCATGCCACGGGTATGTTGTGTTTCTGTTCACAATCTGGGCTAAACCCGACATTCTCAGTGTTTTAGTTGATCCCTGTCCGTGCACATTATCTTTGGTCCTGGCGATATACTGCATGCCACGGGTATGTCGTGTTTCTGTTCACAGTAGGGGCTAAACCCGACATTCTCAGTGTTTTAATTGATCCCTGTCCGTGCACATTATCTTTGGTCCTGGCGACATACTGCATGCCACGGGTATGTCGTGTTTCTGTTCACAGGCTTTCATTTTCATATGGTATATCGCACAGTAGGATTAGTTAATGTGGTTTACTGCGCATAGCCCGGATTCTATGTCATCCAATCGGGCACCGAGTTTAGGAGCGATATACCTGCGGCCTGTAGTGTAGCGCGAGTACTGAAGCCTATGCACACGAACAGGTATCACCTAAGACACCGAGAATACTGACTTTTCCCCTTATAAGAGCAGCGACACCACACAGCAGCAGGAGAAGACAATTTCAGCTAAGTCGACCATTTACTCATGACACACTGAGGATGACATCATCTGTTTATTTTGTTATCTCCCTTCAGGTCTATGTCACAATTCTGGAGATAGACTGATCATTATTGTTCAAGGGCGGTGTAAGAATAGCTTGGCGCCCCTAGGCGCCAAGCTATTCTGACACTATCCTTGAACTATCATGGTTGATTGACATCCTGTTGCAGCTTGTCGGGGCTTTATGGATTAAGGGAACAGGCTGACCATATTAGTTTAAGGGTGTGCAAGAATAGCTTTAACTGGCGAGGTCGACTGGTATGCAGTAGTAGTGCATCAGTCCTGAATGGTGCCACAGATGCAGTCAGTCCTGATTCCTTGCCTCATCAAATCCCATCTCAGTAAGCAAAATGTCATCAGTCTTTCACCAGCCACAGCTGGCCTGCACAGAGCTGTGTCTGAGCCAGTTGTTGTGAATAAGGACCTGAGAAACCTGGTCAACTAAACACACTTGGGTGACATTCTGCCGACAGTTCACATAAGATTATACTGTCATCTTTCATGCACCAGACAAAACTTAACCAAAAGCACCTTCAGGCAAGGCGGCTGTAGAGCCAGTCCCCGTGTCTCCCCAGTCTATACCATCACCATTGCCCTGAAATAAAACAATATGGAAATACAATGCCCACATTTCATATTCAGAAAACTTTACTGTCCCAGGTCAAGCTACGAATACCTGTATTGTCCCAAGATGGGAAATTGGTTTGCAGCAGAATTTTTGTAAAATTCATTTTTCTCTAAAAGGTCGATGACATGACTTTATGGAAGTGTCTACTACTTACCCAATTCTAGCCTAAGAACGCGTTGTGTTACCACACAACCCGGGAGGCACTCGGGGAACCCCGAGGGGGGCCGAGAGTAGTCTCCCGTTACTGCCCATCTGGTTCCAAGTCACAGAGTGACTAACCAGTTAGGATACTTAGCTCACCAGCGGCGAGCGGGGCAGGTGGGAGGGTCGTCCGAGTCATGTCATCGGTAAGTATTTTTCGAAAAAATACCTTTTAGAGAAAAATGAATTTGTTTCTTCAAAAACATTACCGATGACATGACTTTATGGAAGAATTGCGAGGAGGAGGAGGAGGGTGCCGCGCCTGAGAACCCCTTGGGGCTAATAGAGCCATCCTCCCTGCCGCAAACTCCCGATGACCCTAGGAGTATACCTACGGCGCCTGTGGCGCTGGGAGGGAGTGTTGCACCGCAGGTACGTCCCCGACCAGGGAGAGGTCGTCTCGCTGGTCTGCCAGATCCCAGCGGTAGAAGCGGGTGAAGGAAGATTCTGCCCGCCAGCCCACAGCAGCCATGATATGGAAGACAGCGCAATTCCGATCGAACGCGACTCCCGTGGCCATGGCGCGCACCTCGTGCGCGCGTATCTTTAGCCTCTTGCTCCCTGCGGGGAGAGGTCCTGGTAGGAGGACCGTACAACTGAGCCAGGAAGAGATCATCTGGGCTGTTGTCAGTTCTGCCGGCTTAAGGCATACGAGGCAGAAGCGTCCGCTCTGGATGGCTTCGGTTCGGCGTAGGGACACGCGCAGGGCTTGCACAGGATCTTGTTGCCTGGTCTCCTGGGGGAGGTTCGTCCCTCTCACGGCTGTTCAGTTCTTCTACAAACCGACACATTTAGTTAGGGAGTGCCGCGCTAGCTTATTAAATGGCGAGGTGACCTAGTTATACGCATTCCGATGGGCGTCTGGTACCGCCTGGAGTAGGCCTTCTTTACGCCTACTATTTTATGTGGGCAGAGTGCCAAATTTGTGCTGGCTTTAAACCTTGACTGTGCTTTCAAAATACTTTTGTTTGGATTTTTAATGAGTGATATGTGTTAGTGTAACATAGTGCTACAAGTAAGTGCTTTTCTTTTACTGGATAGATTTACCTGTGATTTTTTATAGAAAGTTTTATAGACCAGCATGTGAGTGTATTTCGCCAACATTTAGAATGGAGTCTGACACACAATATTCCTATTTAAACCACATGGAACGATTGAGTAGTTTGTGCAGGATTTGCCGTGCTGAGAGAGTAAAAGGCAAAGGAAAGACTGTGCATTGATTATGTAGACGATCTTTCTGCTTTTCATGGTATTGACGTATGTACAGATGAAGAAGACAAACATCTGAAGGGAATGTGTAGAGAGCCGCCGGTAACAAGTACACGCAGGACTCCGTCTCTCTGTGAAATAAACTGTCTTGAGACTGATACATTTTAGCCTGCACCGGCTGTTCTGTGTTTATCTAATTTACGCCTAGTCAAAATAGCTATTTGATCACCATTAAGAGTGTTTATTATTTTCACTGTGGGTGTCCCATCCGATTTGTAAGATTTGAAGAAGACCGCGAGCTGGGGCTAGTGAGGTCGGCGGGGGCGAGGCGAAGGTCGTCGCACCATGCGCACCGGACTCGCCAAATCTCCCTCGTAGGCGCGTCGCGTCGAGGGTCGCAGGCGGTAGCGAAAGTGTCCACTGCTGCACTCGCGAAGACTCTAGCAGCGAGGGCTTGCCACACGAACTCCCAGCGTAAAGGAGTAGGCGCTCAGGGCACGGGTGGAACAGTGAGGTCGCGGTTGCCTGAGCATGGAGCGGGGCACGGGAAGCAGCAGAGGGGAGACCGTGGCGAAGCCGAGAAGGTCGGAGGTCCAGGACCGATTCCAAGAGAACGGAGAGACCAGAAGGACGACCGCATGGCACCCCCGAAGCTGGAGGAGAACTGTGGGTACGCTTAAGCGAGGAGTCCGTCCCACGGGACAGAGAAGGCGTCGACTTCCCAGGCCAGAGGGTCCGGGATCAGGGAGACAAAGGGAGAAGCTGGCGATTCCACCTCGAGGCGAACAGGTCGACCATTGGCGTCTCCTAACGCGCGCAGATCTGAACAAGTCCTGGTGTAAGGTCCATTCCGTGTGTAGCAACTGGCCGTGACGACAGCGTGAGATGGCCAGACATAAGGTCGGAAGGGAAGTGTCGAGCACGGAGGGGATGTAGCGGTCCTTGCACCAGCGCATAAGACGATAGAGGAGCATGCACAGGTCGGAGGAGAGTGTCCCGCCCTGGGTCTGGAGTACGCCACTACTGCCGCGTTGTCAGGGAGGACTGCAGTTCCTGGTGACGAAGTTGTTCCTCCCAGGCGGTGAGGGCTTGCCAGACTGCTTGCAGCTCCAACCCGGTGATGAGCTTGTCCACAAACTCCGGAGGCCAGAGGCCGGCCGTCGTGAGGAACCGCAGACGCAGGAGGGTTCCCGCACTAGCAAGACTTGCCTCGTCACAGAGGGAGAGTCGAGGAGGCGGAGCAAACAGGGGGACTCCCGAAGCAAGCCACGACGTGTCCATCCAACGCAGGAGAAGGGGCGAATCAACGGAGACACAGGCACCATGGCGGTCAGGTCTCCCAGGAAAGGTTGAGAGGCAGGCGGAGCAGCTGTAGCGGCCAGGCATAGAGACGACCAAGGGGAGTAGATCCGGCGCCGCAGGGACCCACCAAGGAGCTGAAGCCAGCATCTGGCGGAGGCGGCATCCTGCTGGACTACCAGGCTGGCTAGGCGGCAAAACTTAGGATCTGAGGCTCCGACAATCGTACCCAGTTGAGGTCGGTGGCGAACTCCATGCCAAGATGGACGAAGCGACGAGAGGGAGGGAGGTCCGATGTACCAGCGTTAACTAGGAACCCCAACCGCAACAACAGCCGTACCAGTGCATCCCTGTCCGATGTCCTGTGGCGTCCAACTGGAAGCGCAGGAGGAGGTCATCGAGGTAGTACGTCATCAGGCCGGAAGACGGCTGCTGCGCCGAGGTCACCACTGCGTCCACGGTGCGGTTGAGGGCCCAAGGGCTGAGGTGCAGACCGAACGGCGGCGCCCAAACTGGGAACCACTCCGACGCAGGCGAACTGGAGAACTTCCTGAAGGCTGAGCGTAAGGGAACCTGGAGAAAGGGTGGGAAGGCCAAGACCGATCGCGTAGTTCAGGAGCTGAACGGCGGGACCGGAGTCTGCAGGGCGAGAGTCACGGTCTAGCGGGCGGCAGGAAGCGATGTGGAGGTGACTTGCAAGGCCAATGGTCGGAGATGAATCCTTCGGTCTGCCCGGTCGCACCGAAGGGCAGCAGCCACCCAGGGGGGCAAGGTGCAGAAGAGTCCTGAGCAAGGGGGGTATTTCGCGGCAGGCCAGCAACCGGCATCCTGCCGCCACAGGCCGCAGCTGGGGGCGGCGGCCAAGGCGTTGATGGACGAGAGATACGCTGCCCGGACGGTCGCTTCCGCGAGAGCTAGAAGGATCCCGAGGAGAGGAGACAAGTAGGGGAGCCAGGCGTCCTCAAGGTGGCGGGCGAAGGCCTGGGCCAGGAGCTCCAGAATTCCCACGCAGCGCCCGAGAACGGGCGGGCGGTCCCAACTGCCAAGGTCTTTCGACGAGGCGACAAGGTCGCGGTGCCCGGGCCTCAAGGAAGGGGGGCACCCTGCCGGCTAGGCGACTCGCCGGAGGAGTCAGGGGGCTTAGAGTCCAGTCTGCCATGGTCTTTCTAATGAGGCGACAAAGTTCGTGGTGCCCGGGCCTCAAGGAGGGTGGGGGGGCACCCTACCGGCTAGGCGACTCACCGGAGGAGTCAGCGGGCTTAGAGTCCAATCTGCCATGGTCTTTCTAACGAGGCGACAAAGGTCGCGGTGCCCAGGCCTCAAGGAGGGGGGGCACCCTGCCGGCTAGGCGACTCGCTGGAGGAGTTAGCAGGCTTAGAGTCCAATCTGCCATGGTCTTTCTAACGAGGTGACAAGGTTGTGGTGCCCTGCCGGCTAGGCGACTCGCTGGAGGAGTTAGCGGGCTTAGAGTCCAATCTGCCATGGTCTTTCTAATGAGGTGACAAGGTTGCGGTGCCCTGCCGGCTAGGCGACTCGCCGGAGGAGTCAGCGGGCTAAGAGGCGGGGGGTACGTCAGCACCCCCCGGAGGGGGGCGGACGGGGCGACATGGGTTGTCGCAGGCCAAGCTCAGGGAGGTTGGCACTGTGCCGGCTAGGCGACTCGCCGAAGGAGTCGGCGGGCAAGGACGGCGTGGTCACCGTGGCAGAAACAGACTTAGCATGCGAGCTGAAGTCGCACGACGTACGTTCCCCCAAGGCAGAGCAGCGGTGCAAGAGAGCCTGGCAAGGGGTGGTGCGTGCAGCGACTCTCCGAACCGGGCTGAGTGAGCGGGATCCCTGCTGTCAGTAGGCCAAGGCCGGGTGGGCTCCCTCCTGGGAGCGATCGCGTGGGAGGCAGTCCCGCTCCAAGCGCTAGGCTCCCATGTCCGGTGTGGCGTAATTCCCCTTGGGTCGGCTGCGGTCTCGCGTGGCCAGAACACAGCGCACGAAGAAAGGCGCCTCGACTGGATTCGGATCACACACGGGTGCCGGTCGCTCGCGTCTGTACACTCCATAACCGCGACCAGCGCAGCTCAGGCCAGGAGGAGCAGGTGTAGCAAGCATGGTCTGAGGCGCATCCGGAGCAGGGGAGACGGACCTTGTGGCTATATGACGGCCACTGGAACCCCCTGCAAGTGTGCAGGTCAACACAGGCCACTGCAACCCACACAACCTGAAGACACGCGGGCGAGGGCCTGCGAGGGCCCGCCCTGGTAAGGCGAGCCTTCACAACACAAAAGGCACAAAACACCAAGGTACAAACTTGTCAGCAAGCGTCTGGGCTTGCAAAATGAATTTTTCAATTAAAATGCATTTTTTTGAAAAATACTTACCGATGGTATTACACTTAGGAAATGGCTCTTAGCTGGCCTAATTTTAGCCAAATTTTGGTTGTGTCCGTATAAGGGGGTGTTGGCAGGAGTGGGGCGCCATAGACCATGCCAAACCCGAATAGCCTCCCCTTACTCACATCCGGTACAAGATTACCCAGCATACCCCAGTTTAGTTCTTAGCGAACTGCGGCAAGCGGGGCCGGAGGGAGGGACCTTCGAGTAATACCATCGGTAAGTATTTTTCAAAAAAATGCATTTTAATTGAAAAATTCATTTGTTTTCTCAAAACACATTACCGATGGTATTACACTTAGGAAGAATCACAAAGAGGAGGTGGGTGCCGCTATAGCGCCCCTACTGCCAACCACATTGCCCACAAACTCGCCCTCCTGCAGCACACTCCCGATAATTTTAGCTAAGATACCTGCGGCGCCTAGGGCGCCGGGAGGGAGTGTTGCGCTGCTGCGGTGTCTCCCACCAGCGAGAGGATCTGTCGCTGGGAGGAGAGGTCCCTCAGGTAGCAGCGGGCGAAAGTGGACTCCGCTCGCCATCTCATAGCCGCCACAAGACTTTGACTGCACCGGTGCTGTCGCAGCGGAACTTGCGGCCATGGCTCTGACCTCGTGCGCCGCGATGTGCAACATGTGGCATCAACAGGTCAACGTCCTGGAAGGCCGGGCGGATAACTCCCCGGAACCAGGAGGAGCAGGTCTGGGCTGAGATACCACGTCTACCTGTGGACAGAGGGAGAAAACAGGTGTGTGCGTCCCCCTGCGCCAGCTTGGTCCGGCGCAGGTACACACGGAAGACTCTCACCGGTTCCTATTGTCTGGGCTACTGAGTGGAATCTGACACTCGTACGGGCAGACAGACATAGACTGTAGGGCAGCCAAGGCGACCACGACTTGGCCCTGAGGGCTGGTACCGTAGTAGCTGCACGGCGCCTTCCGTCCGTAACAGCCAGCCATCTGTGTGTGTGTGACGACAGCGCGTACGGATACTGACCCTGGAAGAGGTAAGGCTGTCACCGGGTTTTGAAGTCTGTTCTCCCGGGTGGCATCCAACACGCGCAGGGCGAAACCACTGTCGCCGTCATGTACGCCGCGTCTCGTCCAGGCAGATGTGTCAGGTAGCTGTAGCATGAACCGGTCGACTGGCACTGCCAGCCACCCGGGTGTGTGGACAGCGTGCATAGAACTGAGCCTGGAGGTTGAGTCAAGGACTGCCCTGAAGCTCTCCTCCTTGAAACATCCGTCAGGCGCGTCATGTGCCGGGTTCCAACAGACGAGGTTGAGATCCCGTAAGCCCCCAAGGTAGAACTTGGTCCCTGCGCAGCACAGCGGGGCATTCCAAGCGAAGGGAGCCCCTGAAGTGAGGTTTTGCAGCTACCCGGGTCTGATGAGCGAAATCGCCTGTAGGAGTCGGCGATCATGGTGAGATAGTCCTGAACGGTGAAAGGGGGGCCGTCCTTAGGAGATGAAAAACCCCGAGGAAGCACCCTGCCAGCTGGGGCTTCGTCCAGTTCGGAAGGAAGAAGGTTGTCATTCCCGTCACACAGCGCTCGACATCTACCCTCGCAACTCGACTGGTTGAGGGTCTGCGGGTTGTCTCGGTAGCACCCATGGCCGCCGTAGGAAGCCTCTGTGGAAGAGGGCTTGCTGCCCAATCTCCGGGTGCGCACCTACATCCACCAACCTGCAACACAAGTAATGGCGGACAACCAAGCGTATAATTCGGCAGTCAATCTCGATGGCGAGCAGTGGAGCTGGAAGATCTGGCCACAGCGACGCCTCCCCGCGCGGCAGGCCTCCAGCGCACTAGCCTCTCCCAATTACGCCCTCCTTCTCCAGAGGAGGTGTCAGGTTGAACGGTGATCCCCTAGTAAGTCATCCGTCCTAAGAGAGCTGAAGAAGGGACTGAGAGTCCCTCCTACACTGTTCTGCTCCCGTCTACTGGGAGTCCCACTCGAACAGGACGACCACGCACTCCATCCTCGACGGAATCCCGGCGAAGAAAACACGTAGTACCTGTCCCGTAGCGTCGGCCCTCTAGTCGACGGCGAAGTGGGCATGATCCCAGCCTACCGCCCGGCTTGCCAACTGGTGACGACTTCGAGACTCGAGTTGTCCCAGGTCCTGGAGACGCACCGCTGCTCTCAGGTCTTTGTCTGGTATCTGCCGAGATGACGAGGCACTTGTGTCGAGTTGAAGGACGAAGATCGTGCTCCAATCTACCGTCTAGTGTAAGAGCTGCGTCGACCCTACTGCCACAGGCCCGAGCGCAACGACCTCTCAGGAACTAATTCCTGCCAAGTTGTCCCGTCTAACTCCCTGTACTTGCGCCCCCGGCCGCAGAATCCACAGGGCCGAATGGGTAACTTCCTGAAGGCGCTACCGAGGGTAAGTCCATCCGCTCCGGTCCGGCGCTGCAGCCTGCGGGAACTCGAAGTCGCCGCCACCCAGGGAAGCGAACGCTTCCGCTAGGTCCCGAAGCTGTCGTCTAAGGAGGCGACAAGCGTGCCTGGTCACCGCTGACTACGGCCAGGCCCAAGCGAAGAGTAGCACCCCGTCGGGAAATTGAAGCGACTAGCCGCAAGTCATCTCAGGCGGAGCTAATCTGAACTGTGTGCATACCCCCGATAAAGACGGCGTCCGCAGTGAAGTCTGTCGGACCAGTCCTCCACCCGCGCTGACCTCTATCCCTCGCGCGCCTGGAGTATGCTGTCCCTGACGTTCACAGGAGTGTGCCGTTGGCGTCCCGTCGCCGCCTCCGTCTCTCGGATGTAAGTCGCCCAATCCGGTGCATCGGACGAACCGCGCCTCCGCGGAAGAGTGGTCCCTGCCAATCCTGTCTGACGGTCCACAGTGTTGTAAGAAGGCTGCTACATCCGGCGGCGCCCGCAGCGTGAATCAGCTGAGTGACAGGCCTTGAAAGCCTCCTTGTCGGTCTGCCCAGGGGGCCAAGAAGTTCTCCACTGCGCGGTGCCCTGCGTGGCCGACTCTCCACTCAGCCGCGCGTAGTCGATCAGGACGGACGCAGCAACCGTTGGCAGCGGAAGAAAGTAGGATCCAGCTGAAGCCACCAGCGCCTCCCCCGGCGCCCTGAAGCGGAGACAGAAGACGACCAGAAGTGGCAGGGACTTGAATGCTTGGACGCGATGAGGGGACCTGCGTAGTCCCCGGCCCGAGTAGACTCTCCTGTAATCTTCGCAGTAGACGGCGAACGCAAGACCTCTCGGAACTGCGAGCGTAGCGACGTAGAGAAGCTAACCTCGTCCAGCCACGGCGAATGACGTCCTCAGGCGTCCAGCGGGAACCGTATGTTCCGCTCGCAGGCGAAGGGATGTCCAACCCCTCCGAAGTCCGGGGAACTCCGGCCGGCGGCGATCCAACGAAGGCGGACCCCGCACTTGGAAGGAACAACGTAGTCTCAGGGGGCTGCTCCCCCGAACGGTGGCGAAAACTCGGAGAGCCCGTCTTTCCCTTGCGTAGCGAGCCATGGAACTGGGACGGCGTCTCCAGTTCCTCTCGTACCCCTGGCTTCTGTGAGGCGAGTCCCTGCTTCCGAAGGGGAACTGAAGATCATGAGCGAACGCCGGAACCCGGATCCCATCGTGAGGTCGTCTCTTCTGCACTGCATCTAGAGCGGCTCTCGTCTGCATGGTCGGCGCGAGGCGTGGCCCAACATCACCGAGCCGGGATCCTGCAGTGCGAAGTGCAGTGGTCCTGTAGCCCTTGCGGTCGCCACAAGCCATAAAAAACTGGTGAGCAGCCCGGGCGAGGGCGCCCAACCTAATAATAAGAAAAATTAATCAATGCTTAATGCATGAGCACAATTTGATTGTAATAGCCCTTAAGGGATAATCAAGTTATTGAATTAGATTAAACTATGGGAGACAGAATACCCCTCTGTTTTCTCATCTCTATTGCCCAAAGCAAAGAAATCGGATTAGAGGTTCCAGGAACCTAACCTTGGAAGGATAAGAGGTGTCGCGCCCCAGCGGCCTGGCGAACCGCTGAGCCGCTGGGAAAGCCACCTTTTAACCCCTGTGTCGCGCACCACGATAAACGTACATACTCATACGTGTTTGCTACCGCGCCCACATGCTCTCACAGACACTAGACACTGTCCAGCGCCTGAGAAGCCGAGCAGTCGCTTCTGCATGTCCGTTTATGACTTGACGTCTGGCCCGGGACTGGAAGCATCGTAGGTACGGTAGCCGACGCCAGCCCTCCGCAGTCAGTGACTACAAGCTTACTGGGCCGGGGCGCCTAGGTCACTGCCGTTGACATGGGCCCCACCGTGATGCTCTGTCCACCTGCTGTTTGTCCACTCTGGCCTGCGGAAGGACAGTGGGGCGGGTCACTCTTGAGGCCGGGTCCCGGGCCGGTGGAAGAATCATTGGTTTAGCCATGCAAGTAGAGGTTGTCAGCTACCTCTCCTGCTGACCAGAGCCCAGAACAAGGTATCTTGTGCTTTACAGGTCCGGGACCACCTTGGGTCCCACCTTAAAACACTTGGGCGTCTCTGTCCGGCGATCTCTGACAGACGACATACTCTCTCTGTGGGACAGCAAGGCACTGCTTCTGATTGGGGTCCCCTTTGTTACTCTTGGGCGTCTGACAGGCGAGCTCTGAAAGACGCCGACCGCTCTCTGAGTGACAACTTGCCGACCTGGTTACCCCCTGGGTGCAGTCAGTGTACTTTCAACTGACTAAAAGTGTACTTTGGACTCACATGTGTATTATTCACAAGCCAGTGAGTTGTCAGTTTCTCCAAAATGTGTATTTGTGTATAACGTGCACATGTATGTGTACCCCAAGCAAAATAGTGTACTTCAATACGCCGAATGTGTATGGTAAACAGGTCTGGGCAACCAAGCCACTAAGGTAGCAACGCAATTTAGTAATATTTAGGTAAATACCCCTTGTCAATAGACAAACAGAGAATCAGCCACGACTTATTACTTTCGTATGAGGGAAGTGGCAACCAAGCCACTGCTTCCGTGGCCACGATCTCCGATAGGCGTCGCACGCTCTCTGTGGGACAGTAAGGCCACTGCTTGTGCCCTGGGTCCGACCTTGTGGCTGTCAGGCGTCTCTGCCCGGTATCTGATAGGCGTGATACGCTCTCTGTGGGGAAACAAAGCCACTGCTCTGACTTGGGTCCCAGCTTGTCCCTGCCAGGTGTCACTGCCCGGGGATCTGATAGGCGTGGTACGCTCTCTGTGGGATCACGAAGTCCCTGCTTCGGACTTGGGTTTCGCCTTGTTACACTCTGATATCAGTGTCCGACGATCTCTGATAGGCAACGTACGCTCTCTGCGGGACAACTAAGTCCCTGCCTCTGACTTGGGACCCACCTTGTTCATCTCGGACATCAATGCCCGGCGGTCTCTGATAGGCGTCGTACGCTCTCTGCGGGACAACGAAGTCCCTGCTGCTGACTTGGGTCGCACCTTGTAAACTCGGACATCAATGCCCGGCGATCTCGGATAGGCGTCGTACGCTCTCTGCGGGACAACGAAGTCCCTATCTCTGTGCGGGACAACGAAGCCCCTGTTTCTGACTTGAGGCGTCGTACGCTCTTTGCGGGACAACGAAGTCCCTATCTCTGTGCGTGACCACGAAGTCCCTGTTTCTGCCTTGAGGCGTCGTACGCTCTCTGCGGGACAACGAAGTCCCTATCTCTGTGCGGGTCAACGAAGTCCCTGTTTCTGACTTGAGGCGTCGTACGTTCTCTGTGGGACAACGAAGTCCCTATCTCTGTGCGGGACAGCGAAGTCCCTGTTTCTGACTTGAGACGTCGAACGTTCTCTGCGGGACAACGAAGTCCCTATCTCTGTGCGGGACAACGAAGTCCCTGTTCCTGACGTGGGTCCCTCCTTGTTAGCTTGGACATCACTGTCGGCCGACCTCTGATAGAGTAGGACGCAAACGGAGGTAAGCCCCCCAGCGTTAACCATCTCTCTTCCAGTCATGAGGCGGAACCTCACCAGTGCGGGTAGACTCGCCTCCTGCTCAGGGAAGGCCCTCCGCATGCTCGTCCGAGGGGCCCTGAAAGTCGCCACACATCGTGCAGATCCGAGCCTAGTTACTGCAACAAGAGGGTACAAGATGAAAGAGCGAGCGTGGCCTCTAAGGTCACGCAATAACAACGCGCGCGCGCTGGCGAATCGGACATAATTGAATATGTAGTCGAATCAAACGAGTGTACAGCGCGTGCCGACACTCGGCGCTCCTTCCCACCCAAGGGCGCCGGTCGAGGGCATTCACCGAGATATTACCTGGCCATGGCGGAAAAAAGGAGCAAACCCACGTATCACCATATCGTAACAGCACGCCACACAGCCCGACCGGTTCGGAGCGCAGGCCGAAGCAGCGTCCGGAAGCCGCCAGTCACAGTCTCCATGGTACAAGCCGTAGGCCCGTAGAACACACAGGTCGACGAGGCGGCACAGCGTGAGCACTACTACCCCCAGTCACGCCACCATCTCCACAGTTCAAGTCCCAACGAACTAACAGTCAAGGTCGAAAACGACCGGCCAAGAACCAAAGCGGAGCTCGAACAGACACAACCTACTTCTGCCAGCTAAGAACTAAAACTGGGGTATGCTGGGTAATCTTGTACCGGATGTGAGTAAGGGGAGGCTATTCGGGTTTGGCATGGTCTATGGCGCCCCACTCCTGCCAACACCCCCTTATACGGACACAACCAAAATTTGGCTAAAATTAGGCCAGCTAAGAGCCATTTCCTAAGTGTAATACCATCGGTAATGTGTTTTGAGAAAACAAATCCATCCGCGTAAGTTAGCGTGCACGGGCACAGGGGCCCCGCCAAGCTAAGGCAAGCATACTATCTTTGCGACCTACCGTCCGGAAATGAAGACAGGTCGCGGCTAATCTCTCTGTTTGTCACTTTGACAAAGAGTATTTACCCAAATATTAACTATGTGTTGTACCAGTCTTACCAAGCGAGTCCTTCCCTGTTGGGCACCTCCCTGCATTCCACACGCGTGGCCGCCACCCTTTGGTCTGGAGAGCAAAGCGGGCGCCAAGGTGAGCCTGTGACGCACCAAGTACAACAAACTCAAGCATGTGACAACATGAACAGGCATGAAGCAAGCGCCTGGCACAGTAACATTACCAACGTAATGGTGGCAGAGTGCGGGCACGTGGGTCCCCGTCAAGCTAAGGAAAGCATATGACGCATCATATACAACAAAACTCAAGCATGTCACGACAGATACAGGCATCATGACCGGTACAGGCATGAAGCAAGCGTCTGGCACAGGAACATGACCAACGCAAAGGCGACAGGGCGCGGGCACAAGGGGCCCCGCTAACTAAGGCGAGCATACGACACATTATGTACAACAAAGTCAAGCCTGGCAAGACAGGCACAGGTCTAAGCCAAATTCCGGTCCGGTAAATTACTAGCATCATGGCGACAGCGCGGGCACGTGGGGCCCCGCCAAGCTAAGGCGAGCATACGACGCAATATGCACAACAAAGTCAAGCATGTCATGACCACGTATCCCCATTGAAACATACAAGGTACAGGCCCGAAAGCAAGCGCCAAGGCTTGCCAGACCAATCAACGGAAAGCGAAAACGAACACCGTCCTCGTTCCTGCTAGAACCGGCGCCCGGCCCGGGAGCCGGCCAAGGGCGAAGCCAGCTACCTTACCTTTCCGCCAGAGCGGGAAGGGGGAAGAAACGTCCATAACACCCACGAGGACACGGGCGAAGTCCCAGCAAAGCTCACCGAGCAGCCCAAAACCCAAGAAATAGGAGAGGGTAGCAGCTAACGATGAGGGGACCAGCAGAGCCAGACAGGGCACAGGTAGGCAAGCCAAAGCAGAAGTCGAACAAGAAGCCAAGAGTCAGGAAGACCGGAGAACCGGTCGAAGAAGCAAGTCCGTAGGTTAGAGCAAACACGTCTGAATGGTGTGAGCCTAAGTAGACTAATGGTTAGTCACTCTGTGACTCGGAACCGGATGGGCAGTAACGGGAGACTACTATCGGCCCCCCTCGGGGTTCCCCGAGTGCCTCCCGGGTTGTGTGGTAACACAACGGGTTCTTAGGCTAGAATTGGGTAAGTAGTAGACACTTCCATAAAGTCATGTCATCGGTAATGTTTTTGAAGAAACAAACAGCTGACCTTTTGATCCAAGATTCATATATATAACTGAATGACATAGAGAAAGCGTGGTCTATCTTGATGTTTTATACTTTTTGAGAGAATAGACGTCAAGGTTTTGGGCTTCTAAAATAAGAGAAGAGGAAAAGTGATCTATATTAAGATAGACCATTTTCCCTCTCCAAAGTTAAATGCAAGCAGCGTGATGATAAGATCCAACTCAACACGGTTCAGCCTCTATAACTTAAGACAGTTCAGCCTCTATGACATTTCAGCCTCTATAACTTAAGACAGTTCAGCCTCTACAGCTCATGACAGTTCAGCCTCTATTCCTCAAGACAGTTAAGCCTCTTAAGACAGTTCAGCCTCTATAACTCAAGACAGTTAAGCCTCAATAACTTAAGACAGTTCAGCCTCTATAACTCAACACAGTTCAGCCTTTTAACTCAACACAGTTCAGCCTCTATAACTCAAGACCGTTGAGCCTCTATAACTTAAGACAGTTCAGCCTCTATAACTCACGACAGTTCAGCTTCTATAACTCATGACAGTTCAGCCTCTATAACTCACAATAAAACAAAGACAGACCACTTTTCTTCTACTGGCTACACCAATTTTCAGCAGTCACTTGATGTTCTATATGAAATCGTGCCTTTCCTCATTCACACACTCAGTTCCCGCCTCATTACACTCCTCAAATGAAATCAGACTGGCACACAAATGGGCACTGTAATCAACTGCATGAAGAGCAAGTGTTTTGTTTACGTGCGTGCACTCCTGTATTTACAAACTTGGCAAAGTGACGAGTCCTCAGTCTGCAACAGATACTGCCACTCATTTCTTTTTATTTCTCTATCACTGCATTTGTGATTGATAACTAAATGAAACCATCGGATGGCCTATATAAACCATCGGCTGGCCTATATAAACCATCGGATGGCCTATATAAACCATTGGCTGGCCTACATAAATATGCAAGCAGTCCTGACAAGTCGTTTGAATTCTGGTCGTCAGCACAAAGCATAGCGACGCCTGCTCTGTGGCTAAACCAAAGGTACACCTTGTGGACCCCAGCCTTTAACTCTTTTAGCCTGGGACCCTGCAGCGGGAGAAGGATCGATCATGATAATTCAAGGGTAGTGCCAGATGAGCTTGGCGCCTTAATCAATACACCTCCTGCAACTGGTACATAGTCGTTCAGTAACACTTCCAAAATGTGTGAAAAGCACCCGTGTGGCTAAAAGGGTGAAGCGAATGCAAACTCTTCTTTCTTTACATGCAGCACACTACTCACTGCTACTTCCTGCCCCCCACTCTCGATGGTGATGTCCGCGATGCCAAAATCAATTTCCTCTCCGAAGTCGATTGAACCGTTGTCATCGCCTCCTCCCCAGTCAATCTGCAAAAGCAACAATGAACGTGAGAAAATGGAAGTCGAGGCTCAAGATTCCCACGCAATATTTCTTTTGGTGAAAACACTTTGATGAAGTAGAAAGTGCACGTTTATCAATCTGTTTTGGACATCTAACAAACTGACCACTCACACAGCACAGAAGAACATGGATCAGCCATGACAGTTTAATTCATTCAGCCCCACGACGACTTTTCCCAAATGACCCGTCACCTAACCACTACATGCATGTCCCAGTTGCAAGAGATGGATTGACCATGACAATTCAAGGGTAGTGCCAGATTAGCTTGGCGCCTGATGGCGCCAAGCTAATCTGACACTACCCTTGAACTATCATAGCTGTTCCATCTCCCACAGCTGATGAAAAGTCTGTATACAGGAGAACTTCTGTCGTGCAAACCACCTTCAGCCTCAATAGACAGGTGCTCTCTTCACAGAGGTCTTGAAGGGCAGACAGTGTCACCTGGCCTTAAAGACCATCATTTAGGTGGCAACAGCCGCAGCCACAGCTACAGCCACAGCTACAGTCACTGCTACAGCCACAGCTACAGCCACAGCTACAGCCACAGCTACAGTCACTGCTACAGTCACAGCTACAGCCACAGCTACAGCTACAATTACAGCTACAGCCACAGCTACAGTCACTGGTACAGTCACAGCTACAGCCACAGCTACAGCCACAGCTACAGTCACTGCTACAGTCACAGCTACAGCCACAGCTACAGCTACAGTCACTGCTACAGTCACAGCTACAGCCACAGCTATAGTCACTGCTACAGCCACAGCTACAGCCACAGCTACAGTCACTGCTACAGTCACAGCTACAGCCACAGCTACAGACACCTAAATGATATTCAAGGGTAGTGCCAGATTAGCTTGGCGCCTGATGGCACCAAGCTAATCTGGCACTACCCTTGAATTACCTAAATGACGGTCTTTAATGACAGGTGATATGTGATAAGGGTGGTCACTCAGAATGGAGTCTGCTGTAGATATTCAGTCTGCTGTAGATATTCAGTCTGCTCTAGATATTCCAGAAAGTATGAAGTGAATGTCTTTAGTTGAGTTCACAGGGACTATGAGTTTTTCCCAACGTACATCCTCTGTCTGAGCCGAGTTGTCCTGCTCATCCGACGTGTCAATGCGAATGCTCTGTTCCTCCACGACCTCGGGTGGCGATCCCGTTCGCCACTCGTATGCTGTGACGTTGCCACGAGACTGAACAAACTTCAGCACAGGCAGACTGTCCTTTGGCGCCTCGTCACTGTACGGAGCAGAAGGAAGCATGGAAATGGTCTTAGAAAAATATGTCATGGAGTTTTTCTTGTAAACAAGCACGTGTGTAAGATGACAGTCTGAATAAACCAACCACCCATGTGTGGTGCCCCGGTCCTCTCTCTGTTACATACATCACCCTGTGCAAGGAGGCCGCCTGTCCAATGAGACCGCTTGTTGACAGTCCCTTGGGCGGTGGCCGTACACGGGTCTGACCATGCTGTGTTTCTGTTCAGTGTGTGAGTGAACAGATGTCTTTCAAATGAGCGTGCATTTTCGTTTCTGATCACAGCTTTTGAACCAAATGGTACAATAGTGTAACCCATGTAGCCCCAAAATCCTACAAAAGGAGACTGACTGACCATGATACTTTAAGGGTAGTACCAGATGAGCTTGGCACCTTCAGGCACAAGCTAATCTGGCACTACCCTTGAATTATCATGGTCAATCCACCTCCTGGTACATGGTCGTTCAGTAACACTTCAAAACTTTTGGAAAAGCGCCCATGGAGCTAAAGGGGTTAAACGCATATACAATAACTGGTATCATTATATTTAACACTAATCAACACTGACACAGTGCAACAATATAGTTACTGACCATGGTAATTAAGGCGCGCAAGCTATTCTGTCACCACCAGATGAACTATCATATTAGTCGATCAATTTCCCACTAATGTGTCTAAAAATATTATTGCAGGAAAAAAACTGATTTTAAAAGACACGTACCCAAGGGAAGTCCTTAACCCCAATCATCCTGAGGCTAAAAGCTTCACATTTGTCCACTGCCATATGCAAGCTACATTATAGTACTTACAGATAAGGATATCTATAGACCAATGGCTTTAGTTCAAGGGTGGTGCCAGAATAGCTTGGCGCCTAGAGGCGCCAAGCTATTCTGGCACTACCCTTGAACTATTTTAGTCCAACTTATTTGACACACTGGTGTATTCCGAATGATCAGGGTTAATGCCCGCAAAGAGTCGCCTGTCATCGGAGCCACTGAACAACGGTCCTTAAATGACAGGTGATCTATCCCAGTACGGTGGTCGTTCAAACAGGGTCTGATGTACACACAACCACAACGAGTGAAAGCAGGAATGACTTAAAACTGGGTCTACCTGCCGCTAAGAAAGGTGACAAAGGCGTCGTAGTACTGCACAGCGTCAGACAGCTCTTTGCAAGAGGCGGCCATACGGTCAAAGTCAGCCGGGAGGTCGCGAACCAAGGCAGCTAACTCTGTCTTGATTTTCTCACCCTGAAAGCATCAGCGCGACTTTTCTGTTTAACTCATTTGAGACATGTTGCATTGAGATATGTGGTCCGAATGCGGCGCGTCTTGAATGAGTCAAGCATATAGGCAGTAATACAAAACACACACACTAACAAACTGCAGTAGTAAACATGCTCTGCTGGCATTATGATGGTGGGGGACAGGGCTCACTACGGGGCTCGCTACGGACACAACACAGGTAGAACCAGGCTGCTACTCCCTCAGCTTCGACACTAATTCGTTGCATTAACCATCTTTGTCATGCAGAGTGTGTGCGTGTGCATGCATGCGTGTGTGCATGCGTGCGCGCACGCATGCACACACGCACGCATACACTCACTCACTCATCAAAACTGCTGACAGGCAGCACTCACAAGAAGATAAAACTGAAGTCTTCCTCCTTTGCCTGCTCATGTCTAAAACGCGGGCACTTCGCCTTAACTGCTACAGACAACACTGCTCAGCATGAAAGACATGCACCTAGTTACGCGTCTTTTCTGCTAAACAGTATCGTTAAGAGCAGCCAAGGCGTGAAAGAATTAGCTGAAATCTACTGCAAACCCGCTTACTCGATCCTAATCTGCCTGAAATCTACTGCAAACCTGCTTACCTCGATCCCAATCTGCCGACACGAGGCGGTGTATTTCTTGCGCAGGTCGGCAGCGTTGTTGGCCAGTTCTATCTCCCTTCTTTCACATTCCTGAACATAAAAAAAACATTGAGCGTAACTTCATCCTGATATACATTTAGAAATGATGATTAACCTATTAAGACCCAGCACACTAGACAGACCATGCTAATTCAAGGGTAGTGCCAGATGAGCTTAGTGCCTGATGGCACGAAGCTAATCTGGCACTACCCTTGAATTAGCATGGTTGATCCATCTCCTGCAACTGGTAGTCATTACACACCTCCAAATTTGGGAAATGAGGTCATAGGGTTAAATCAGTTCACTGAAAGAAAGTGATGTACAGGCTACAGGCTACGTGCTACAGGCTACCTGCTACAGGCTACGTGCTACAGGCTATGTGCTACAGGCTACGTGCTACAGGCTACATGCTACGTGCTACAGGCTACGTGCTACATGCTACGTGCTACAGGCTACATGCTATGTGCTACAGGCTACGTGCTACAGGCTACGTGCTACAGGCTACGTGCTACATGCTACAGGCTACGTTACAGGCTACATGCTATGTGCTACAGGCTACATGCTACGTGCTACAGGCTACATGTTACGTGCTACATGCTATGTGCTACAGGCTACAGGCTACGTGCTCAGATATTTATAAGTTTTCAGGAAAGCTGCCCACCTTTTGTTGCTGCTGACACCTGGCGATCTGTTTCTTGACAGCAGGAATTTCGTAGTTCACGCTGCGTGCAATCAGCTGGGCAGTCTCACCTGAAAAAAATATTAATTCCAAATGAAACATAACAATGCAAGAAATTACACATCAAAATACACCGTCTAAAATTGCAAAAGCAATGGTATTTGGAGAAGTCATTCTCTTAGTCTTATTCAAGGGACACAACCTGCTCAAAGACTAGAGTCAGTGTTTTGTCCCCTGCGTCGGGCACAGTGCTGTACAGTCTGTTCCTAACTCGTCCCGTCCTGAGGATGACATTATCAATATTTTAGATCCATTGGGGCGGAAATCACATTTCTGGAGAAAGATCGACCATGATAGTTTGAGTGGTGTTAGTATAGCTTGGTGCCTACATGCGCCAAGCATTTCTAACACCACTCTTCAACTATCATGGTTGATCCACATCCTATTATAGCACGTCAGGGCTTATGGGCTACAGAAATTCGCAGCCAGCACACTGTAAACTGCGCATGAAGTGAGAAGACAAGCGTGTGAAACTCACCCAGGAACACACTGTCCCTTTCATACAGCCGCAGTATCTCCGCCCAGTCCTGCGAGACAACACAACGTGTCAAAATGTGGGACATGACAATGTCAAAGCACCTTTAAACAGCTTTCCTTAAAATTAAAACAATTGATGGCCTATCTATTGACCCACATCCTTGAGAAATGTCATTGAATTAGTTAGTTATTTGGGTTTAACGCCGAGCAGGCAACCAAGGCCATCTCACGGCGGGATGGGTCAAAATCTGGCCAGCCAGACTAAAAGAAAGGTCTTAAGACAAGATGTAAATATATCTTAACAATATTTCATGCTAAAATATTGCACAGGTTTTTAGAGGAAACGTCTACAGACTCAAAAAGGTCAAAATAATAGAATTGTCATAGTCTATGAATGCTCAAATCTTATGAAAAATATTGCACACTCCCAGAAAACTGAAGAACTTCTCTGGGGGTATATCCCGGAACAAAACCTTCAAGGAGTCTGCTCTGAAGTGTTTATATCTTCTGTCAATTAAATCAGCACAAGACAGCAAAATGTGTTTAACTGAATACTGCTCGTCGCTTTTATATATATATATATATATATATATATATATATATATATATATATATATATATATATATATATATATATATATATATATATATATATATATATATATATATATATATATATATACATGCTCAAAAGTCTTAAACTACACGTGTCCTTAACTCCAAAAGTCTTGCCGCAAACTTAAACTACATGTGTCCTTAACTCCAAAAGTCTTGCCGCAAACTTAAACTACATGTGTCCTTAACTCCAAAAGTCTTGCCGCAAACTTAAACTACACGTGTCCTGAAAGTTTAAAGTCTGATCGCAAAGTGAAAGTGTACGAAGGACAACATGTGATAGACAGATGGCAGACAACTCAGTATTTATAAACTAGCTTTTGCTAACACATGTAAGCCACACTGGCCAGGCTCTTAGTCCACTGCAATGCTGGCAGACGTCGGCAAAGGCAGCAAGTCAAGTCATGTGAAAAATGAGATTGTCGCTGTAATACAATCAAAATGTCACTGTTTACAAATAGGGTCTTACTGTCTTTGTCTTCAGAGCGCAGATGAGGTGGGGGGGGGGGGGGGGAGGGGGGAGGGGGGAGCGGGGGAGGGAGGGGGGGGAGGGGGTGTAATCATTTCTGTGGTCTGTGCTTTAACACAAAAAGCCCTGAAAGACTGCGACAGGATCGACCATGATATTGCAAGGTTGGTGTCAGAATAGCTTGGCGCCTTTAGGCACCAAGCTATTATGACACCAACCTTGAACTATCATGGTCTATCTGTCTCCAGAACTGGGATATAGACCTCATAGGACATCTACACACATTTTATAATTTCGTCCTCAGGGCATACAGAGTTAAAACTGACTCTGTAAGAACCAACTTCACAAGTCATGACACACATAAATGTACATATATTTAACCTCATTCCCTGACAGTGCATGCAAAGTAACATCTGTGAACACAAGGCAAATTCTAACAGGGAATCATCCCATCAACCACGCAACACTGATGTATATAAGGCCAGCATGAGGCCAAGAACCCCATGGGACCCTGTGTCTGCTAATTGCAGCTGGGCGGTGTTCACGTCTGTTTTCCAGGAGTAAAGGGGAAAACACTCTCTACAGAGCGCTGGAATCAAACTGTCACCTTCATCAGTTGCGAGGTGTACTGGCCGAAGAAATTCTTTTTTCCAGATTCTGTGTCTTTCAGCTGTGCCATCATCTCCTTGATTTGAAAATACGTCACCACTGAAACACACAGCAACAGGTTTTGGTTTTTTTTAATATTAACTCATAGTGCTCCAGGTACCGAATCCCCACATTTTGGAGTTATCCTCTGAGGACTGCATTACAATTCAGGGGACAGATCAACCATGATAGTTCAAGGGTGGTGCCAGAGTAGCCTGGCGCCTATAGGCGCCAAGCTATTTTGGCATCACCCTTGAACTATCATGGTCGAGCCATATCTGGCTGTGGTGTGTCGGAACTGTATGAGTTCATGTCTGCCCGATGGAAAAGACTCAAACAGCGCATCTTTCGCAGCAGCTAGGGTGTTAACAAAATCGACCATGACAATTGAAAAGTTGTCAGATTAGCCTGGCCCTGCCAGGTGCACTATTCTTTCATTATCACGGTCAATCTCTCTCCTGCAACTGGTACAGTTGTTACATGACGCTCCCAAACCTGGAGAAATGTGACCTTGGAGTGAAATGTGACCTTGGAGTGAAATGTGACCTTGGAGTGAAATGGGTGAACTCATTTGACATGTGAGGCGCCCGGATACACGGCAAACAGCTCTGTACACACACGCAGCATCAAATGTGTCAACTCTCTGGCTGCCATTAGTGGTTTTCGTTGCGATAACTCCCGGCATGACTCACAACATCCTGACGTCCTGTAGGACGCATCGTGACAAACACCGCTACTGACAGCCACAGGGTTCATTCATGTGAAAAGTATCAGCAAAGTGCAGGACCTGACGCTAACGGCAAGAAAAGGACTACCACATGGAATGACTTCTTATAGTGACAGATCTGCAGGTCTGAGCATAACAAATACAAATCTTTTTTAACCCTTGTCATTCGGAATACACCAGTGTGTGAAATACGTTTGACTAATATACATGTAGTTCAAGGGTAGTGCCAGAATAGCTTGGCGCCTCTGGGCGCCAAGCTATTCTGGCACCACCCTTGAACTAAAGCCATTGGTCTATATCCTTATCTGTAAAGTACTATAATGTAGCTTGCACAATTTATGGAAGTGTACAAATGTGAAGATTTTAGCCTGAGTATGATGTGGGTTAAGTGTTTCTCTGCTGAAATACGTGAACCAGACAAGGAGACATCACAAACTTGGTCTGTGTTCATTACAATGAGACATCACAAACTTGGTCTGTGTTCATTACAATGAGACATCACAAACTTGGTCTGTGTTCATTACAATGAGACATCACAAACTTGGTTTGTGCTCATTACAATTTACTTACTTACTTACGCCTGTCTCAGGGTAAAGGCCGTCGACGAGAGACCTCCAGCGACTCCTGTCCTGTGCTTCTCCTGCGATTTTACTCCAGGTGGTTCCCAGTCTCTTGATGTCTGCTTGGAGGTCTCGACGCCAGGTGTTTCTCGGCCTGCCCCTTTTCCTCTTTCCCTGGGGGTTCCATGACAATGCCTGCCTAGTGATATTGGAAGCTGGCTTTCTCAGACTGTGACCAATCCATCCCCATCTTCTTCGTCCAATTTCATTCTCTGTTGTTATCTGCTCTGTTCTCTCCCTGAGTCTGATGTTGCTGATCTTCTCTGGCCAGTGGATTTTCAAGATTCTTCTAAGGCAACTGTTTATGAAGATCTGTACTCTGTTGACAGTGGTTTTTGTCAACCTCCAAGTCTCTGCTCCATATAGGAGAACTGCTTTTACATTGGAGTTGAAAATCCGGACTTTGGTGTGTTGTGACAGCTCTCTGGAACTCCACACTTTTTTCAGCTGGAGAAAGGCTGCTCTGGCTTTACCGATTCATGCTCTGACATCTGCATCAGTGCCGCCTTTTTTGTCTATGATGCTCCCGAGATAGGTGAAGGACTCCACCTCCTCCAACGGGGTGCCAGCAAGCAAGACTGGTTCTTCCCTGGTTGCGTTCAGCCTCATTGTCTTTGTTTTCTGTTTGTGAATGGTGAGGCCCACTTGGGACGAGATGTCAGCAAGCCTCGTGGTCTTGTCCTGCATTTGTTGATGAGTGTGAGACAGTAAAGCCAAGTCGTCTGCAAAATCGAAGTTGTCAAGCTGTGTCCACAGTGTCCACTGTATTCCGCATCTTCTCTGCTCTGTGGTCCTCTTCATGACCCAGTCCATGGCCAGTAGGCAGAGGAACGGAGACAGCAAACACCCCTGCCTGACGCCGGTTCTGACCTGGAGCTCCCTGGTGAACTGCCCTTAATGGATCACGCGACATGTCATGCCATCGTAGCTGCTCGTGATCAGGCAGACGAGTTTTGTTGGTGCACCATTGTGTCGGAGTTTCCACAAAGTCTCTCGGTCCACACTGTCAAATGCTTTCTCGTAATCCACAAAGTTGACGTACAGTGGGGAGCTCAACTCCAGAGACTGCTCCATGATGATGCGGAGAGTGGCAATCTGGTCTGTACATGATCGGTTTTTCCTGAATCCTGCTTGCTGGTCTCTCAGCTGGGGGTCAACGGAGCTCTTCATTCTCTCCAGGATGCGTCCATCTGGTTTCACTGATACCTAGCAGGGAAAGGTTGTACTTTTGCATTTCCGCTGCTATCTGGACGGGCGTCCCGCTCTGGTACATGGTCTTGACATTCCATGTGCCCATGGATAGAAAGAGGCGGCTCGGTCCTGTGGCTTCCGAAGACTTCCGGCTTTCACCACACCATGTCATAAATCTTCTGGTAGAAGAACCTTGCTCCTCCAGGAAAAGAATTGTTGTTTATTTATTCGTCGGCGTTTTTGTAGCTATTTCTTTATTTGCAGGGTGGGGAAGCTACCCCCACGCCCATCCCCCTTACTAGGAGGACCAGGGGTTTTCTGTCGGGGTCACCTTCCCTTAGACCATGTTGGTTCACGGCACCTTATTTCATTCGGTGCACCCCTCTCGCGAGGGACCCCCTATCCACCACCCAGGGGACGCGCCTCAATGCCATATGGTCCCAGCGCGAGGGCTCATTACAATGAGACATCACAAACTTGGTCTGTGCTCATTACAATGAGACATCACAAACTTGGTCCGTGTTCATTACAGTCTTTTTGTTGTTGGCTTGTGTCCAATTATCAGTACCTGATGGATCTGGGAACTTGGGTATAGGCCCGTCCTCCGGCATAGTTTCCACGGCCTTGATGATTTTCTGTCGGACGACAGCCGCCACTGGTTGCCATTGCTGTCCACAGTGACGACGGTTGACCAGCCAGTCTGTACACAACCATCAAAAACAAGCGCTGAATCAGGCATGTAGAAACATTAATTTTTCTTTAAAATAAATTTTTTTGAAAAATACTTACCGATGGTATTACTTATAGGAATGTTACCTACCTAGCCTAATTTTAGCCAAAATTTGGTTGTGTCCGTATAAGGGAGTGTTGGCAGGAGGGGGGTGCCATAGACCAGGCCATAACCCGAGTAGCCTCCCCTTAGTCCCACCCGGTATGCGATTACCCGGCATACCTCAGTTTAGTTTCTTAGCAAACTGGCAGCAAGCGGGGCAGGTGGGAGGGACCTTCGAGTAATACCATCGGTAAGTATTTTTCAAAAAAATTCATTTTACAGAAAAATTCATTTGTTTTCTCAAAACACTTTACCAATGGTATTACTTATAGAAAGAATCCCGAAGAGGAGGTGGGTGCCGCTATAGCGCCCCCAATTCCAACAACACTGCCCTGAGGCCCACCCTCCCGCAGCAAACTCCCGATAATTTTAGCTAAGATACCTGCGGCGCCTATGGGAGTGTTGCGCTACTGCGATGTCTCCCACCAGCGAGAGGTTCTGCCACTGGGCGGAGAGGTCCCTCAGGTAGAAGCGGGCGAATGTGGTCTCAGCTCGCCATCCCACAGCCGCCCCAAAGTCCTCGACTGCGCAGTTGCGATCGAAGTGAGACTTGCGGCCATGGCTCTGACCTCGTGCGCCCTGATGTTCATATGTGTGGCTGCATCTGGGGCGAGGTCCTGGTAGGCAGAGCGAACACCCAACGGGTCCAGGAGGAGATGGTCTGGGCTGAGACGTCACGTCTACCTGGGGACAAAAAGGGAGAAACAGGCGGGTACGTCCTCTGCGCCGAGGCTTGGTCCAGCGCAGGTACACATGTAAGGCTCTCACCGGGTTCTGTAGTCTGGTCTCCCGAGTGGAGTCTGTCACACTTAAAGGGTGAATAGCCATCATCTGTGGGGCCGTCAAGGGGACCGCGTCTTGGCCCGGAAGATGGTTCGGGTAGCAGCTGCATGGCACCGTCCGTCCAGAACTGCAAGCAATCTGGATGTGTCAACAGCGCATGATGTTCTCTGACCCTGGAGGCTGAGGCTGGGGACAACAGGGAGCACGTCTTCCGTCAAGTTCGCCAACTGCAGAGGTTCAACGGACGGAGTTGAGCCACGTAAGCACCCATGGTAGACCCATCATGGCAAGAGCGAACGCAGCGCTGGGCGTTGCAGACCGATGTGACCATCTGATCGGCGAGGTCATGCAGCTACCAGGGTCGGACCAGCGCAAGCGCCAGCAGGTGTCGGCGATCATAGGTAGGTAGCCCCGACTGGTAATTGGAGCCAGTCCCTGGTCGTTGAATAGCCAGAGGAAGCACTCTGCCAACTGGGGCTTCGTCAAGTCCGTGGGGAGAGAAGGTTGTCGCCACACCCGTCACACCGCTCGTCATTTCCCCTCATAACTCGTCTGGTTGAGGGTCTGCGGGTTGTCGCGATAACATCCACTGCCGCACTAGGGAAGCCTCTGCAGTTGAGGGCTTGCCACACAATCTCCAGGAGTGGAGGAGAAGTTCTGGGCACGGCTGGTATGGTGGCTGTCACGGTTGCTTGAGCATCGTGCGTGGAGTGGGGAGCTGCCGAGGAGGGCTCGTGGGGAAGAAATGACCCCGGCTGGTGAAGGGACGAGGTGCACCGAGCCAGGAGAATGCCCCCCTACCTTCGTAGCTGACGAGAGGCTCTCCTCGTGGCTGCAGACTGCGCTTCTACCATATCCGCCGCAAGCCTCTAGCAGAGAGGGATAGTCGGACAAACACGCGTATAACCTCAGAATTTGATTCTCGATGGCGAGAAGGGAAGCTGGAAGATCTGGCCGTAGCGATGACTCCAAGAGCAGCAGGCCTCGAAGAGCACTAGCATCTCCCATGTGTACATCAATCTTCCCCAGAACCAGCCTTAGCGCTTCCTCTCCAAGCAGAAGAAGTGTCAGGCTGCAAGGCGATCCGCTGGCGTGCCAGCAGTCCTAACAGTCAACCCGAAGTAAGGCTCTGAAGGTCGCTCCTACTCTGCACTGCTCCCGTCCTACTGGGAGTCCTACTCAAACAGGACGGCCACAAACTCCATCCTTGATGGAATCCGCGCGAAGGAACCATGTAGGACCTGTCCCATAGCGTAAGCAGCCTAGTCGATGGAGAATCGTGCGCAGGAACCCTTGCCTACCGCCAAGCTTGCCAACTGGTTTCGACGTCGGACCTCCAGCTGTCACAAAGTCCTGGAGACGCCCGCTACCCTCAGGACTCTGTCTGTCTCCAGTCTGCCGTGACGCCGAGGAAATTGTGCCGAGCTGACAGGTCGAAGATCAGCCGCCAAATCCGCCGGCTTGGGTACGAGAAGAGTCGACTGTACTGTCGCGGGATCGGAGCACAGGACAACCTCTAAGGTTATGACAATAAGGTCCTGCCATGCTGTCGCTGGGTGTCATCTCCCGGTACTCGCGCCCCAGGCTGCATGGTTCCACAGCGTCCTCCGTCACATAGCAGAACCCCGTTCACCCCAGCAAGACGCGGACAGGAAGGCTCTTGTTGCATCCTCGTCAGACCACTGACTGTGCCCTGTATGCACCAGCGCGCTCTCATCCAGCGCCGGGCGGGTATCTGCACAACAGGCCGGTGGGAATGAATCCATCTACTCTGGTCAGGCGCCGAAGAACGCTCGAACTCCAAGTTGTCTCCGCGCAGCCACGTGAACCGCCTCCGCTAGGTCCCGAATCTGTCAGTTGAGGAGAAGTCTTGTAGTGCTTGGTCGCCGTGGAGCGAAGACCAAGCCAATGCGACGCCGGAGGGCAGTGCTCCGCCGGGGGAAGGATGCGAAGAGACGAGACATCTCATCCAAGCAGGTGCGTAAATCTGAACTGCATCCGCTAACACGATGGAGAGCGATGTCGGCCCATGCAGTGAAGTCGGTCGGACCAGTCCTCACCCCGCGCTGACTCCTAGTCCTACGAAGGTAGACTGCTGACTTCCTAGCCATCTGCCGCATGCCGGGAAGAGGCTGCCACTGTCGTTTCCGAGACCGCGCCGTCGGTGTCCCAGAACCGTCGCCTCCGTCCCTCGGCTGCCAGCTGACTAGTTCTGGCGCAGAGGACGAACTGTGCCTCCGCGGAAGAGTGGTCCCTGCCAATCCGGTCTGACGGTCTGCGCGGACTGCCGGCACGTCCTGCGTCAGTGTCCCTGGAAGACTGCTACGTCCAGCGCTGTCAACAGCATGACGCGGTTGAGCCACCAGTCCTCGTTAGCCTCCTTGACGGTCTGCCAGGTGGGGCCAAAGGAAGTTCTCCACTGAGCAGCGAGCAGCGCCCTGCGTAGCTGAATCTTCAACTCGGTCGGCAGCGAGCAAGCGTGCCGGACGGTATCTCGACGCAGCAGATCGCAGCTGGCAGTCGCAGCCCAGGCGGTGACAGTGGTGTGGTAAGGGGCCCGGTTGTCGAAACAGCCGAGGATGTCGGCTAAGCGGTGAGAAGTAGGATTCCAAGCCTCCTCAACGTGGCGGACGAAGGCCTGCGTCACCAGGTCCAGGAACCCCGCAGAGGCCAGGGAACAGCGGATGAGGAAAGCGGTTGCGCAAGACCAGTAAAAGAATCACGATGTTGAAGAGAACCAGCACAGGACAGCGCCGGGGGGTCCACCGCCAGGAGTGGGCAGGCGAAGTTCTGCGAACGTTCCGCGTACCACCTCCGCCGGAAGGCCAAGACAGGTCCGCCGGCCACCTCTTGTCAGCGAAGAAGCCGGTGTCTCCCAAGGTGCCCTGAAGCGGGTGAGAGGAGAAGGCGTCACGTAGGTCCCGGCACCCGGGCGGTTGAGGAAGAGACTTGAAACGCTTGGGCTGTCACTAGGAGTTCACGAAGGCCGAAGCTCTCTTCTTAGCAGGGGGAGAAGGCGGGCAGTCTTCCGCGGGAGGACAACACGGGGGGCTGCTATGTCCAAGGCCCGAAGAGTCTCCATCCTATGGCCGAACATAGGTGGCGACGAAACCATCACATCTCAAGACTGCGAGCGTCGCGAAGTGGAGGCGCCGTCATCGCCCAGCCACGCTGAAACGAAGTTTTCTGGGGCCAAGCTGAAAGAGTCGTCCGACACGCACGGGGGAGGGAAAAGGCGTCTAACTGCTCCGAACGACCGGTGAAAGCTTGCGGCGGCTGTCCGACGAGAAGCGGAACAGTGCTTGGAGGGGATCGTCTTCCTCTGAGGCCATGCCGCGAGCGGAAACGAGCCGGGGTCCTGTAAGAAGAAGCCGAGCTGCTAGGGGCAGACCGGCGGTCCCGAGGGGAGCGGCTGCGGCGTAGAGAATGGAAGGTTTCAAACGGGCGTCTCGGTGCGTACAGCGTCTCGTTAGCTGGCAGCGAATCCATCACCAAAACAGCATGGGTCGAGGGGGGGAACGTACCTTGGCTCCCGTCTTCCATGACGAAGGCCTAGCGTGACTGCTGTTGCGTGAAGTCCGGGAGGAAGAGCATCATCTCAAAGGCCGATCCCACGAACTCGAACGGCGACGAAGAGTCTTAGGGGTGCCGGTCTTCCCATCGCGTAGCGACCCAACGGCACTGGGATGTCATCGCATGCTCCTCTCATATCCCTGGTCTCTGTGTAGGGAGCGCGCGCTTCTGGAGTCAGGCGAACTGTTTGATCGTGGCCGAGGGCGGTGGTCGGGGTCCCGTCGTGGGGTCGTCGTCTCTTGCCTCTCAGCACTGCATCTGGGGCGGGCTCTCATCTCCACAATCAGGGTGCGAGGGCGCGGCCCATCATCACTGACCTGGGATCTTGGCGAGGGACGTGCAGCAGCCCTGTAGTACTGGCGGTCTCTGCATGCAGCCGGTTCGTGCCTGTCTAACCCGAGACGGGAGCTGGCGCCGACGCGTGTAGGGAGCTAGTCTGGGTGTGGGCGCCCATAATAACAATAATAATAATAATAATAATAATGTATATTTTTTAAGTGCCTATACTTTGATAGAAAAGGTCTAGGCGCCGTACAATGACATACTAACATACACAGAGCTTGCATCCTACAGCACATATACCCTAACATACACACACATCACTGACCTGCGACCGAGAAACCGAGCGGTCGTCTCTAGGGGCAGGATCCCGCCGCGAGTGAGTCTCGTGTCTCTCTTCCCAAAGCACCGAGCGTGGCATCCTCTGTCAAGTTTGCGTTCCGCCGTCTGACCCGGGGCAAAGATCGTCGTATGGTGGGGTGCCGACGTCTGCCCGGAAGCAGTAGGATCGGTCCGTTTCGTCACGGTCATGGGTAACTTTGAAGCCCCAGCCGTGGAAATGTGCGCTGTGGGAGCTGTCCTGCTCCAATTCGTCACGGTCATGGGTAACTTACTAGCCCCAGCTGCGGTATTCTGCGCATAATTTGTCCTACTGGCCCGATTCATCACGGTCAAGGAAACTGTACTAGGTCCAACCGTGGCACTCTAAGCGGGAACTGGCAGCCACTCTCTGATAGGTGTCGGGCGTTCAAGGCGGAAAAATCCCCACAGCTGGACCATCTCTCTTCCAGCCAGGGGGTGCATACAGTACAGGGATGCATTGACTCACAGCCAGAACAGGGCAGGAAGACCGTATGCTCGTCACAGGGCCACTGAAAAACGCCACATTGCGTGCAGGTACGTATGTGGTAACTGCAACATAGAGGCCATAATGAAGAACAAGCGAGCGTGGCCACCGAGGCCGCGCACCAATAATTCCGCGCGCGAGGGTGGGAACGAAACAAACGAGTGCACAGGGCGTGCCGACGCTCGGCGCTCTTCCCTTCCCCTGAGCGCCGGTCGAGGGCATTCACCAAGATTTTACCTGGCCATAACGGAGTGAGGAGCAAACCCAAGCCTGTTGAAGCGACGTTCTGAGGCCCACCGGACTCACAGCCACCACCCGGGTCCAAGTCGTCACAGGCACGCCAGGCAAGGCACGTAGTGGTCCAACAACACTAGGCACAAGCTGAGAGGGCACCAAGCCCACAAAATCCGAGTGAGCACCAAAACCCCGGCACGCTAAGTCTACAACAGACTGTCAAAGTCACGAGACGACCGGTCACAATCCTCGTGAGCACCAAGTCGAGTTCAAACAGTCCCAGGCACAAAAAGTCGAGTAAGCTACCATCCAGCACAACCGAGAGAACCAGAACAGAATGTAAAGTCGCAAGACGACCGGTCACAACCAAACCGTAGGAAACGAAGAGCGACGTATAGACACAACCGTCTACAGGCTAGCTAAGAACTAAACTGAGGTATGCCGGGTAATCTCGTACCGGGTGGAACTAAGGGGAGGCTACTCAGGTTATGGCCTGGTCTATGGTGCCCCCCTCCTGCCAACACTCTCTTATACGGACACAACCAAATTTTGGCTAAAATTAGGCTAGCTAGGTAACATTCCTATAAGTAATACTAATACCATCGGTAATGTGTTTTGAGAAAACAAATTGACATCCATCAGCAAAATTTTATTACAATTTCAAAACAATACTGTTATGTGTAATAATTATGGAGGCTGACATTTTTTTTCCCTGCTGACACTCGGACTCAGAGTAGCACCTGTCAATGCAGATCATATTACAGAGTAGCACCTGTCAATGCAGATCATATTACAGAGTAGCACCTGCCAATGCAGACCATATTACTGAGTAGCACCTGTCAATGCAGATCATATTACAGAGTAGCACCTGTCAATGCAGATCATATTACAGAGTAGCACCTGTCAATGCAGATCATATTACAGAGTAGCACCTGTCAATGCAGATCATATTACAGAGTAGCACCTGTCAATGCAGATCATATATTACAATCTATTTTAACTCTTTTAGCCTCGGATCCCTACAAAAGGAGATGGCTTGATCATGATATTTCAAGAGTAGTGCCAGATTAGCTTGGCACCTTCACGCACCAAGCTAATCTGGCACTAGCCTTGAATTATCATGGTCAAGCCATCTACTGCAACTGGTACGTAGTCATTAGGCAAAACCTCCAAAATTTGAGAAATGGGACCTTGGGGGTACAAGGGTTAACCCATACTGCTCTGATTGCACAACAGATGTTGGCTGCTGCATTGCACACAACAGTGCACTGCAGAATGAGATATTAACTGATACCATTCTGAAAATTCAATGATCACTTCATTTTAGACTTGTATCCTTTGACTTTGAGATTGATAATAATAAAAAATAATAATTACGGTATATATAATCAGGCATGGGAATTAGAAAAGTGAAAAAAGTCTGAAATTTTCAAATTTCCAGCGGCCAAAAAAATCAAACGACAGGGGGGGGGGGGGGGGTGTGTGTGTGGTAGCGTGGTCCTTCATTTCAGCGGCCAAAAAATCAAACGACGGGGAGGGGGGGTGCTTACCAGATCATGATCAGGTGCACACGAAACAGCACTCTGTCTTGAACAATATCCTTTCTCACCGCCATTTACAACAACTCGTGATACCGCCATTTCCCCCACACGTACAGTACGCGAGACGGGAAGCCAGCATGAAAACAGTGCGTTCAGTGTTGTATTGCCCGCGTGCATGGTAAAGTAACGACTGCGTTAAAGCCACAATAGGTGACACGTAACTCCAGCGAGCGGCATATCACTTAAACGAATGCCTCGCAGTGTCTAATGACCGGTGCTCAGTTACTTTTTGCACCCCAATATTTTTTTTCGGCAGACAATTTTTTTTTTTTTGGCGGCTGAGCAAATCATTTCGGCGGAAATTTGCCTTTAGGCGGACAATTCCCATGCCTGTATAATGCGCTTATCTTATAACAATTTTAACTCTAAGCACGCACTCACAAATCACGCACGCATTTGCGCGCTTTTAACAATGATTCACATATCACAACTACATTACGGCAGTCAGCTGGGGGTGGGGTTTGTGTCACAATTCTGCACACAATTCGACCATGATGGTTCAAGGGTGGTGTCAGAATAGCCTGGCGCCTGGAGGCACCAAGCTATTCTGACTCCACCTGTGAACTATCATTGGTCCACCCATATCAGTCACAGGTTGTTGTGGCTTTATGGGTTAAGTATACAGAGATCTGGCTATCAAGTGCACGTGGTTATGACAAAGTCTGCGAGCTGACAACAGCAAACTGATATGATGTGAACTGGAGGACTTTGTCTGTACGACCTTTTTATCCCCGGGACCCTGCAGCAGGGGATGGATTGATCATGATAATTCAAGGGCAGCGCCAGATGAGCTTGGCGCCTCCTGGCGCCAAGCTCATCTGGCACTACCCTTGAATTATCATGATCAAACCATCTCCTACAACTAGTACATAGTCGTTAGTCAACACCTCCACAATGTGAGAAATGGGACCTTGGGGCCGCAAGAGTTAAAGTTGAGCAGTATAACTACACGAACACACATGAAAACTAAACTGTCCGACTTTGTGGTGCGAAGGTACCGTGTACTGCCGCTGTACTGGGGGAAAATGTGTACAGTCAACATCACATATCAAGCTCGGATACACAACAGACGTCAGACGACAACAACACATTTTCAGAGGCCCCCGACAGCACACTTTCTAATGCTTCGCTTACAACCATTGGAAGTAACAAGAAAAATTGGGTCCCCATGCGTTCTTTCACAAGTTTATTGGAATTACAATGCACTGTAATAATAATAGTAATAATAATAATAATAATAATAATACCATTATTATATAGGCGCTTTTTCTCAATTTTTGGGCAAATCGACTCAAAGCACCACGAACTGAAACCCAACACGCACACTCACGTAACAGACACGGATTTACGCCATTCAAGACAAACACAGTACAAGACAGACGAAGGGCCAGTTCAGCTACTGAAGTTACAGAGATTTTTGATCGCTTGTATTTGAAATTTGTAAAGTGGCCTGAAACCGGTACCAAAGTGTGGGGGTGGGGGGATGTATGGGGGGTGGAAGAACCGGAGTACCCGGAGAAAGAACCCCCAATGTAACACTACTCTATCTGCAGAAAATAAACATCATGCTTTGCGAACAGCATTTTTCTGTCAAACTATTGGTTTCCTTTACAAACTGAAATCAATTGGTAGTTTTCAAACACGTAAACAAACAAACCTGCAGATAATGCATCGTACCTAGCAACAAATCAGCAGATAATGCACCCTACCTAGCAACAAACCAGCAGATAATGCATCGTACCTAGCAACTTGTTGTAGTTGATGTCAATGGGTAAGCTCTCCATTCTGTGTGATCCTGGATTTTAACTGCACCTTGTGACTCCACACCGGCTCACCTGCAAGAGAACGTCAGCTAAAATAAAAGAAATAAAGTCTTTGTAACTTTTTTAGCCCCTCGGACACATTTCCTAAATATCACAGGTGTCACTTAACCTTATGACGATGGAACGCAAATGTGTGCGCGATGCAATGCAACGCTCCGTTGCCGACGGGACACACACGTGTGTTGGCCTTGTTTCCTATTGCCGACGGGACACACGCATGTGCGTTGGCCTTGTTTCCTATTGCCAACGGGACACACGCATATGTGCGTTGGCCTTGTTTCCTATTGCCGACGGGACACACACATATATGTGCGTTGGCCTTGTTTCCTATTGCCGATGAGGCGCATACATGTGCGCTGGATACCAGTTTAACGGGCAATACCGGCAGTATGGTCTAAGGGAAGCAACCTATTATAATGTCAAGCACTCATTTCTGTACTGGTTGAGTGACTTTTCTTGTTTGTATCATGTATGGGCTGAAACCTACGAATCAGAAGCTCTAAAACAAACGTGCCCACATGTGATAAAAAATGCGGGATTGTGGTGTAAAAACTTTTTTCTGTAAGAAACTTTTCTGCTGTGCCTTTCTTTCTGGATTATTTACTAGTGACACACTAGAATACGTCTCTGGCATGCCAGGTGAGTTGTAATTTTCACACAAATAACAGCATGTTTTCACAACCAGCAGTGCAAATCTGTTTTTGATTTTTGGCTTCTTACCCCATCTTCTTTATACACCTGTAAAATCTTAACAATACAAAATATTTTCTTCAGCATTGTGTCTACGACCTCGCGCTGGGACCATATGGCGTTGAGGCGCGTCCCCTGGGTGGTGGATAGGGGGTCCCTCGTGAGAGGGGTGCACCGAATGAAATAAGGTGCCGTGAACCAACATGGTCTAAGGGAAGGTGACCCCGACAGAAAACCCCTGGTCCTCCTAGTAAGGGGGTTGGGCGTGGAGGTAGCTTCCCCACCCTGCAAAAAAGGAAATAGCTACAAAAACGCCGACGAAAAGACTAACAGTAATTCCTTTCCTGGAGGAGGAAGGTTCTTCTACCAGAAGACTTATGACGTCCTGTGGTGAAAGCCAGAAGTCTTCGGAAGCCACAGGACCGAGCCGCCTCTCTCTATCCAGGGACACAACCATGGGCACATGGAACGTCAAGACCATGTACCAGAGCAGCAAGGCTGCCCAGATAGCAGCGGAAATGCAAAAGTACAACCTTTTTCTGCTAGGTATCAGTGAAGCCAGATGGACGCAGTCTGGCCAGAAAAGGCTGTTAAGTGGGGAGATGATTCTGTATTCAGGTCATGAAGAGGAGAATGCCCCCCATACAGAAGGAGTAGCATTCATGCTGTCGCCAGTGGCACAGAGAGCGCTGATGGGCTGGGAACCTCTTGGGCCAAGAATTATCACAGCAGCCTTTAGAACCAAGAAAAAGCTCAAGCTGAATGTCATCCAGTGTTATGCGCCCACCAATGACAGAGACGAGGAAGAGAAACAAGAGTTCTACGACCGACTCCAGAGTGCCGTGGACAAATGTGCGGAGCGAGACATCACCATTGTCATGGGCGATTTTAATGCCAAAATAGGGGAGGACAACACCGGATACGAAGAGGTGATGGGGAGACAGGGACTAGGCTCGGAGATGAGTGAGAACGGGGAGAGGTTTGTAGACTTTTGTGCTCTAAACCGACTTGTCATTGGAGGCAGCATCTTCCCACACAGAAGAATACACAAAGCAACTTGGGTCTCACCTGACCATACAACAGAGAACCAAATAGACCATATCTGCATTAGCAAGAAATTTAGAAGATCCCTTCAAGATGTTCGAGTGAGGAGGGGAGCAGATGTCGCCTCGGACCACCATCTGCTTACCTTAAGAATGAAGCTCAAGCTAAAGAAAAGCCGCACAGAGACAACAAGAAGACGGCGCTATAATGTAGGCCTCCTGAGAGAAATTAGAGTTAGAGAAGAGTTCAAACTGGTGCTGTCCAACCGGTTTCAAGCGCTACAGGATCTAGTAAATGAAGAGGAGGCGGTCACCACAGAGCAGCAGTGGAAGGCAGTTAGAGAGGCGCTGAACTCAACCTGCAAAGACACTGTAGGGTTCAGGAAACACCACCACAAGGACTGGCTGTCGGCACAGACCTTGAAGAAGATAGAAGCAAGGAAGCAGAAGAAAGCAGCGGTCAACAACAGTCGCACGAGAGCAGCCAAAGTAAGGGCACAGGAGGAATACTCGGAAGCCAACCGCGAGGTGAAGAGGAGTATCAGGGCAGACAAGAGGGCCTACACAGACAGCCTGGCAGCAGAGGCAGAAAAGGCAGCAGGCAGCGGCAACATGAAACAGCTCTACGACATTACCAGAAGATTGTCGGGTAAGTATGGCCATACAGAAAGACCAGTAAAAGACAAAGAAGGCAAGCCTATTGAAGACAGAGCAGACCAACTCGACAGATGGGCCGAGTATTTTGAAGAGTTACTGAACAGACCTAGCCCACCCGACCCCCCCGACATCCAGCCGGCAGAGACCGACCTACCCATCAGCTGTGACAGACCCAGCCAGGAAGAGATCAGAAGAGCAGTGGCATTTTTGAAGAATGGCAAAGCAGCAGGGCCAGATGGCATCCCAGCGGAGTCTCTGAAAGCAGACCTAGAGACAACAGTGGAGATGCTGTACCCACTGTTTGGAAAGATCTGGGAAGAGGAGGTGATGCCAGCTGACTGGAAGGAGGGGTACCTAATCAAGCTTCCCAAGAAAGGCGACCTCAGCAAGTGTTCCAACTACAGAGGAATCACCTTGCTGTCAGTACCAGGAAAGGTCTTTAACAGGATCATCCTGGAGAGAATGAAGAGCTCCGTTGACCCCCAGCTGAGAGACCAGCAAGCAGGATTCAGGAAGAACCGATCATGTACAGACCAGATCGCCACTCTCCGCATCATCGTGGAACAGTCTCTGGAGTGGAGCTCCCCGCTGTACGTCAACTTTGTGGATTATGAGAAAGCATTTGACAGTGTGGACCGAGAGACTCTGTGGAAACTCCTACGACACTACGGTGTACCCACAAAGCTCGTCCGCCTGATCAAGAGCAGCTACGATGGCATGACATGTCGTGTGATCCACGAAGGGCAGTTCACCAGGGAGCTCCAGATCAGAACTGGTGTCAGGCAGGGGTGTCTGCTGTCTCCGTTCCTCTTCCTACTGGCCATAGACTGGGTCATGAAGATGACCACAGAGCACAGACGAAGTGGAATACAGTGGACACTGTGGACACAGCTTGACGACCTCGATTTTGCAGACGACTTGGCATTACTGTCCCACACTCATCAACAAATGCAGGACAAGACCACGAGGCTTGCTGACATCTCGTCCAAGTGGGCCTCACCATTCACAAACAGAAAACAAAGACAATGAGGCTGAACACAACCAGGGAAGAACCAATCTTGCTTGCTGGCACCCCGTTGGAGGAGGTGGAGTCCTTCACCTATCTCGGGAGCATCATAGACAAAAAAGGCGGCACTGATGCAGATGTCAGAGCACGAATCGGTAAAGCCAGAGCAGCCTTTCTCCAGTTGAAAAAAGTGTGGAGTTCCAGAGAGCTGTCACAACACACCAAAGTCCGGATTTTCAACTCCAATGTAAAAGCAGTTCTCCTATATGGAGCAGAGACTTGGAGATTGACAAAAACCACAGTCAACAGAGTACAGACCTTCATGAACAGTTGCCTTAGAAGAATTTTGAAAATCCACTGGCCAGAGAAGATCAGCAACATCAGACTCTGGGAGAGAACAGAGCAGATAACAGCAGAGAATGAAATTGGGCGAAGAAGATGGGGATGGATCGGTCACAGTCTGAGAAAGCCAGCTTCCAGTATCACTAGGCAGGCATTGTCATGGAACCCCCAGGGAAAGAGGAAAAGAGGTAGGCCGAGAAACTCCTGGCGTCGAGACCTCCAAGCAGACATCAAGAGACTGGAACCACCTGGAGTAGAATCGAAGGAGAGCACAGGACAGGAGTTGCTGGAGGTCTCTCGTCGACGGCCTATACCCGGGTAGGGGTGACAGGCGTAAGTAAGTAAGTAAGTATTGTGTCTACGAGTTCACCTTGAATTGCTTTTTCCACCGATACCAAATATGTTGGGGTATGATAAGATTTTTACAACAGACAAGACCAATGAAATGTGTCAAAATTACTCCGCTAGCGGGGAAGTGAACCAAAGTAAGGCATACGTTCAGGGGGAAAAACCTAGCTGGCAGACTACGGTGGCAAAGAGTTAAGGCATATGTGCCAGTTGCAGGAGATGGACGGACCATAATTTAAGGGTAGTGCCAGAAGGCGCCTTTCAGGCCCCAAGCTAATCTGGCACTACCCGTGATATATCTTGGAATATCCATCTCCTGCTGTAGGATGTTGGAGCTACATGGGTTAACATGCCTGCCTTTTATAGGCACCACCCGGTCTACATCAACACAGCTATTCACGTTCACATGAACACAGGCTCAACAGGAAGAAAAAAGTCATAGAATGATTATTCTCATGCGCCAGTGCAGGTTAGACGGGATCATGAGAATGTGTGCCTCTTCCTGTGATTGTCAGCGATCAGCCCAATTTGCTTTCTCACAGTTACATTTAATCCCTTCACTACCAGTAATCACGACATACGACTGCACGCTGACGATATTCGCGTGATAACACAATGTTTGTAAGGTCACTGGGACCAAAGCACATAGCAAGTTAACAAGAAGTATCTCATGAGCCCAGAGAAAGCGCGGCTTCATGAGGGATTATTTTTCTTGCAGATGGGTATCGTTCGACTTTCTCCGGTAGGTAAGGGGTTAAGGGAAATGATTCCACTAGAACCTACAATAACAACTGATGGCAAGATAGAGTTTGGTGAGCCTCTAGTAGGATGTTTAGTTTTAACCGAACCAGCTGCAGTGTAAAGGGTCTTGTGGCTTCGTGTAGGCAGTGTCCGGGCAGTCGGATTGCCCCTGTACTGCTAAAAGCTAAATCGCAAGTGTCGGCACATTACAATAACCCACAGAAACGCATACAAAGCGAACTCACCTGTGTCACAACTGCCGAATAGGCAACAATTCCACTTTCCATATGGTGCAATAGGATTACCTCCCTTGACACGTCAGCAGGTTAAAGCAAGCCATTCACGATCCGCGCCATCTGAGAATGTTGGAGACAGATTCTACTGAATTATTTTCTTCACACACACACACCCCCCCCCCCCTCCTCCCCCAAGTAAAATAAAATAAATACATAAATAAATAAACTGTTATTTTCTTCGTACATTAAACGGCCCCCGTCACTGAGAGATGTGGAATGAACTTGCGGGCGGTCGCTGCACTTGCAAGCCTCTGTCCGGATTATTACATTACAGCGTCTAACGGCCACGGACCACAGTGCTGTTTCCGTACTGTCCAGTCTCTTAGCCTTAGTCAGTCCCAGTCATCCCCTAATTGTTCAATTCCCTAAAAAAAAAAAAAAAAAACCCCACTACCGCCCACCAGTTGCACATTTGCCATGCACAAAATACAAAAACAGCACATGACCCGTCTCATTTCTTGGCTATGAAACTGGTTCCTTACCAACCCCACACCCAAGCACAGCTGTAATCAGCGTGCCCCTCAAATCACTACGTCAAAGGCAACTAACATAGGCCCACAAATGTCCACTGGATAAGCTCAGGATGGTATGAATCAAAGCATTAAACATGTCTCTTCTCAGCTAACCACAAATTTCCAGCAAATTCCCACATTCAGCCCAACTGCAAATTTTCAAACAAGGCAAAAATTATTTTTAAAAACACGGGACATTGCACTGCCTCAACTTCCCAATTTAAATGTATACCGTGACTTAACACTTGCCCTATGACTTTGTTTTTAACTACAAACGTGGAATTACGGCTAATTGTGCAGTTGTAAGAACGTAGCTGTGGGGAGAGTCGACGCTGTCTTTCTGCGAGCTCTGGTACTAGTAATCTTTTCGCACGAACGCGAATTTAAATCTTTTTAAAAACTTGACATACAAAAAATTCATTTATGTGATACATAAAACATTAAAGGAACATATGTTCCGAACGAGAAGGGGCGTCCACTTAATATGTCAGTTGTGAAAGAGTGTACGTATTTTAGTTGAATGGCCTAAAACGCGAGCGCGAGACATTTTTCAAAGCCTAACTCCAAAACTTTGTGGGTCTAGCATCACCAGTTGTCTAATATCACCAATGTGTGAAAAGACGTTAAATAAATTCCTGATCCTGATCCTGGGTCTAGCAGTCAAAATTTAAAATGGCGGAGCGTGACATGAGCAGTCAGACTTGTGTTGCCTTGCCTACTGTGGTTGGTTGGTTGGTTAGTTCGGGTTTAACGTCCACAGCACCGAGGTGATCATGGACGGCCCTGACGGGCGGGTTAGGGGGGACAGGGAATTCTATTGCCTATGGAGTACGACCTGAACACTGATCAACTCAGGCGCACTCCAACTGTGCCACTTTGATTTACCAGGACCTTTCGGCAACGGCATTGCTATTGAACAAATCCGTTTTTTTCCCCTAGATTGTGAGTCCAGCTACCGGGGCCGGGACGGGATTCGAACCCACGACCCGGCGATTCCCTTCGCTCTCCTGCTCCGACGTTTAACCGCCTGAGCTATTTTGGACTCTAGCCTACTGTGAAATCCATCGCGTGAAATAAGCGATGCGCAGCGTCAACCCAGTCGCTGTTAGTTAGCCTCGTTCCCGCGCCCCGATATCCTTAGCTGCGCTCTGCACAGATAGATACGCATTGCGCGCGCACGGGTGGGCGACAAACTCGCTCAGAAGTAAACTTGACTAAACGTAGGGTTAATGTAGCATAATTATTTCCAAGTTCTACCATCTTCATCGTCTCGTATCGTCAATCGTACTTCAGTTAAACTGGCTACAGTTGAGCAGACTACAAGTCTTAAAAAGCAGTAAAAACTGCTGAACATGTCTCACACTGACACCGTTAAACTCCGGCTCTGAGTCACCACTGAAAACTATGATGTTTGTTTAATAACGCGATATAATCGTTTCTGACTAATGATGCTAACTCCTTACGTGGACGTAGAATACGTGGAGACCGTACTCAAGTTTTTAAATAATGGCATCGACGACCTAAATTGGCGAACGACTATTTTGCAGCACCAATTTGTGACAGACCGCACCCGAAACTCTGAAGGGAAAATCTTTGTAAGGCACTGCAACACTAACCTGCGGAAGTTTTTTTTTTTTTTCTAGCAGAGTTGCCATTGTTTGGAATGAGTTACCAAGTCATTGAAAAGCACCTACTATAATTTTTTTTAAAAAAAACTGAACGAATTACCAAAATTTAAACTGAGGGATTTTCTATTCCGATGATAAATGATTTATAGGAAAATTGCATGCATAACAGACCCATAAAGTAACTAAAGAAAGAAAGGACATTTGCAAAGGCCTCACGGCCTATTTTGTCCTCACACTACTACTCACTACTATGGGAGTATACAGAATGCCGTAATTGGCTCTGGAAAAGAGGCCCGCAATACACCTGCCGGGTTTGACACTAATTTTGACACTAATTCTGTCAAAATGTCACTGAGTATGGAAAAAGCGGTGCAGAGGCATCTGTTAACTCACTCTACCCCAGACACACCACAGAAAGATAGGGATCGACCATGACTATATATAGTTCAAGGGTGATGCCAGAATAGCTTGGCGCCTATGGGCGCCAAGCTATTCTGGCATCACCCTTGAACTATCATGATCGATCCGTGTGTCCTGCACTACACTAGAGTCTTCAGAGGACAACGGCAAAATGTGGGGATTTCGGTGTTGGGGTAGAATGAGTTAAATGATGTTGCCGAACTCCTGGATCCACAATAGAGTCCGAAATAGCTCAGGCGGTTAAGCTTCGGAGCGGAGAGCGAAGGGAATCGCCGGGTCTTGGGTTCGAATCCCCGTCCTGGCCCCGGTAGCTGGACTCGCAATCCAGGGGGGAAAGGCGGTCCGTGGCGCAGTGGTTAAGGCGCCTGCCACCAATGCCAAAGGTGCGTGGTTCGATACCGGGTTCCGGCGTTGGACTTTTCTCCTCTGGTAAGTGTCACCGTTAATTCGGGCGGACCGTCGGGGTTCTTTCTCCGGGTACTCCGGTTCTTCCACCCCCCCCCCCCCCCTCACTTTGGTACCGGTCTCAGGCCACTTTACAAATTTCAAATACAAGCGATCAAAAATCTCTGTAACTTCAGTAGCTGACTGGCCCTTCGTTTGTCTTGTACTGTGTTTGTCTTAAATGGCGTAAATCCGTGTCTGTTTCGTGAGTGTGTGTGTTGGGTTTCAGGCGCGGCGCTTTGAGTCGATTTCCCCAAAATTGAGAAAAAGCGCCTATATAATAACGGTATTATTATTATTATTATTATTTGCTCAATAGCATGTCCGTTGAAAGGTCCTGGTAAATCAAAGTGGCACAGTTGGAGTGCGCCTGAGTTGATCAGTGTTCAGGTTGTACTCCATAGGTAATAGATTTCCCTGTCCCCCAATCCCCATAACCCGCCCGTCAAGGCCGTCCATTATCACTTCGGTGCCGTGGACGTTAAACCCGGAACTAATCTGGATCTATTCCAATCTGCTTAAAAAAATCATAGGGGTGTGGAAGATGCATGCCTTACTCTGTAAATCTTGTATTTCAACATCTTGACTCAAAAGCACGTGTGATAATTCTTTTTATTGACTTTTCTAATGCTTTTAATACTGTTAAACCACTGATGTTGAACCACTGATGTTGACTCGAACCACTGAAGTTGAACCACTGATGTTGAACCACTGATGTTGAACCACTGATGTTCAACCACTGATGTTTTTGCAGCGTATGATGGTTGGTTGGCTGTACATTGCTTAACGTCCCGACAGCAACAATACTTCCTCAGTACGTGCCTGCACTGCTTGTGAAAAAATAAAAGCTAAACAGAATCATATATTGAATGTATTCACAAACTAGCGCTGGCAGCCATGCCAAGGGGAAATACCCAGCGCTGGACAGACTGACAGAGCCCCTGCCCCCGCCTATCAGGCACCAATCGCCAGCCCACACAGAAATACGCAGGTATAGAACAAGACGATCATAAAGTCCTCGAAAATGATGCATCAGGTCTCGCCTATAACCCATGGCTTTTTCCGGAACTTAGGAAGTAGGCAGGAGAAACATACATACACAAACTACACGGAGGGGCACTACTAAATGTGGTAGGGTAAATACCCTGATTTCCCACAATAGATGCACGAGACATTACACAACTGACAATGTCACAATATATGTTTGCCTCGAGTTATAGATACTCACAAACTGACCAGAATGATGAGGCTAGCGCTGGCAGAATTGTACACATATCAACTAATTACTCAGCGCTGGACAGACAAACAGATCCCCTGCCCCCGCCTATCACTGGATCCCTGCCCCCGCCTATCACAGGATCCCTGCCCCCGCCTATCACTGGATCCCTGCCCCCCGCCTATCACTGGATCCCTGCCCCCACCTTTCACTGGATCCCTGGCCCCGCCTATCACTTGACCCTTGCCCCCGCCTATCACTGGATCCCTGCCCCCGCCTATCACTGGATCCCTGCCCCCACCTATCACTGGGCACCCAATCGCCAGCCCACAGACAATACGCATGTATAGAGCTAGACGATCATCTGGGTTCTGGGTTCTTGGCTTTGACTTCGCGAGCGAAGATTCTATAGGGGTTGCCCACGACGTCTGCAGGCATGCTCGTGGATGCGGAGGCCAATCCGGGACAGGCAGGTTCGACCGCAGTGGCTGCAGGGGGAGGTCTGGCCTAGGTTCTGAGTTGCGGCATCTCTGTGGGTTTTTTTGTTGGTGTTTTTCCTGAGCCGCTTGTCCTTAAGGCTAGCTCTGCGGGAGTCCTCAAATGAGACGGCTGCCTTGTAAATGTTGGAGCGCCAGGTGCCGCGGTCCGCAGCAAGCGAAGACCACTGGCGGTGGTCGATTTGGCAGGCACTAAGTGACTTCTTGAGATAGTCTTTGTATCTCTTGTTTGGTGCCCCTCTGTCTCGGTGTCCAGTGGCGAGCTCGCCAAACATGGTGATCTTGGGTAGGCGATGATCCTCCATCCTGGAGACATGCCCCGCCCAGCGGAGCTGAGTCCGCAGCAACAAAGCCTCGATGCTCACAGTTTCTGCCTGTTCAAAGACCTCGACGTTGGTGACATAGTCATTCCAGTGAATGCTTTATTTAGGCCCCATGTTGTAGGTTTATTTAACGTATTGGACCGGCTGGCGACATACATTCAATATTCTGGTTTTTTTTTTTTTTCACAAGCAGTGCAGGCACGTCCTGAGAAAGTCTTGTTGCTGTCTGGACGTTAAGCAATGTACAATCAATCATTCTTTGGTGCCCGTCTGTCTCGGTGTCCTGTGGCGAGCTCGCCGAACAGTGTGATCTTGGGTAGGCGATGATCCTCCATCCTGGGGACGTGCCCCACCCAGCGAAGCTGTGTCCGCAGCAGCAAAGCCTCGATGCTCACAGTTTCTGCCTGTTCAAGGACCTTGACGTTGGTGACATAGTCACTCCAGTGAATGCCAAGGATGGTACGCAGGCAGCGCTGGTGGAAGCGTTCGAGGAGTCGTAGTTGGCTGCGGTAGAGGGCCCAGGACTCGGAACCATACAGCAGGGTGGTGAGGACGACAGCTCTATACAAGCTGATCTTGGTGCCTGTTTTCAGCTGTTGATTGTGCCACACCCGCTTCAATAGTCGCCCGAACGCGCTGTTCGCTTTTGCCAGCCTGCTGTCCAGCTCCTTATCCAGCTTGGCGTCTGACGTGATGATGCAGCCAAGGTAGGTAAACTGGTGCACTGACTTCAGTTCAGACTCGCCGATGGTGATGTGGGGAGGGCGATGCTCTTCCTTGGGTGCCGGCTGATGGAGGACCTCTGTCTTTTTCAGACTGACGTCGAGTCCAAAGAGCTGGGCAGCGTCTGCGAAGCAGGATGTGATGCGCTGCAGGGCTCTCTCTGTGTGTGCAACGAGGGCAGCGTCATTAGCAAAGAGCAGCCCACGAATCAGTTCATCTAGGGTTTTGGTGTGGGCCTGCAGTCGTCTGAGGTTGAACAGGCTGCCATCGAGACAATACCTGATGTACACTGCGTCGTCATCGTCGAGGTCCACTGTGGCCTGCTTCAACAACATGCTAAAGAAGATGGTGAAGAGGTTCGGTGCCAGCAAGCAGCCCTGCTTTACACCGTTGAGAATGGGGAATGGTTCTGAGAGGTCATTGTTGAGTCTGAACTGGTCTTGCTGGTCCTCGTGTAGCTGGACGATCAGTCATACTGAGGAACTTTGGGGGACAGCCAAGTCGCTCCAGGATCTGCCACATGCCTTGCCTGCTCACAGTGTCGAACGCTTTTGTTAGGTCGACAAATGTTCTGCTTGCGGCACTTCTCCCGAAGCTGTCTCAGCACAAAACCATGTCGGTGGGGCTCCTGTTGGCTCTGAAGCCAAACTGGCTCTATGGGAGGTGGTCTTCAGCGATGACAGGTACCAGCCGATTCAGGAGCAGCCTTGCGAGAATTTTTCCGGCAATGGACAGCAGGATCATAATTCCACGATAGTTGGAGCAGGCAGACTTCTCTCCTTTGTTCTTGTACAGGGTGATGACGACTGTATCACGGAGATCCTTGGGTAGTATAGTGTTCCTTTCTCCCAGCAGCAGAGAAAGAGGTCGTGGAGCTTGTTGTGCGGTGCTGGGCCTCCATGGTTCCAGATCTCTGTCGGGATTCCGTCAATGCCTGCTGCTTTGCCACTCTTGAGCTGGTGGATGGCTGTGAGGGTCTCTTCGGCGGGGGGCGGTTCGTCGAATTCAACCTTTAGTGGGAGCCTGGGTGTGGGATTTGGAGGATGACTGTTTCTTGAACAGTGCGCTCAGCGCTGAAGAGGTTTTGAAAGCCATTCCGACCAGCGGTTCAAGATGGAGGTATTATCTGTGAGGAGGACCTGTCCATCAGCGCTTCGCAGGGGACTTTGTACCAGCTGCCTGGGGCCATACACTGCTTTCAGTGCTTCGTAGAAGCCCTTGTAGTCACCGTTGTCAGCGCAAAGCTGGGTCCTCTGTGCGAGTCTGGTCTACCACTCGTTCTGCAGACCTCTGAGCTTGCGCTGGAGACTGCTGCAAACGAGGCGGAAGGCAGACTTCTCAAGTTCACGGGGCAGGAAGGCTGGGCCGCTAGATGGGCTAGATCCTCGCCAAAGGATGCATCAGGTCTCGCCTATAACCCGACCACGTTTAGTAGTGCACCTTCGTGTTTGTGTATACATTATGTTTCTCCTGCCTACTTCCTAAGTTCCGGAGAAAGCCATGGGTTATAGACGAGACTAAAGGCCTGATGCATCCTAGGTGTGCGGGACACGCCACGTTCAGAGGCAATTTTAAACCAGCGAGGTGTAACGCTCAGAAATTTATCAGTCAAGACCCGTCAGTAAGAGGACCGGTGTTTAATTTTGTTTTTTGCTTTTTGTTTTGGTCTTCTTTGGCATTTTGTACAGAGGCAGCATGCTGGAATTTGCTTAAAATCTCTTGATAGATGAGTAGAGACATGTTTGGTGCTTTGATTCATACCAGCCTTGGCTTAACCAGCGGAATCTTTTTGTCCTAGTTTGAGTTGCCAAGCGGATGGTGACTCAGATTTGAGCTGTGTATCAGTTGTGGCTGCGCTTGTGTGTCAGTAGGGTTGGTACAGAATCATGTTGATCTAGCCAGGAAATGAGACGGGTGACTGATGTCCTTTTTTTTTTTTTTTTTTTTTTTTGATTTTGTGCATGGCAAATGTGCAGCAAGTGTTGTTTAGGGGATTTAAAAATGAGGGGATGACTACTGGAACAGACTAAGGCTAGGGCATTTTAACAGATGGGACTGCAAGGCCCACTGTGTACTATGGCCAGCAGTACCCCAAACCGGAAGCGTCTAATAATAGTGTGGTTCCCAGCTTATGCCAAAACCGCGTTAACCACTCTTTACATGACCGTACTCTCAGCATTCAGATTCAGCGGCAGCGCGGACAGAGTGACAGAAGCACCCCTACGCTCAGACTCTATTTCCGCCACCCAAGATCAGAATAATAAATGCACATCAGTTTCTTTTCGCAATTTCACATGAAAAGACCCTCCCTCACTCCACCACTTTCACTCTCCAACGCGTCCAGAACAATGCTGCCCGCCTCGTCCTCAGAAAGAAAAAATCCGACCACATCACACCCCTGCTCAAACTCCTTAACTGGCTTCCCATCCCCCAACGCATCCAATACAAAATTCTGTCTCTCTGATACAAATCCCTGAACAACTGCGCTCCTGCCTATCTCTCCAACTTACTTCCCCCCTACACACCTTCCCGCTCCTTCCGCTCTGCCTCCGACCCTCTCCGCCTCCACATCCCTCGCACCAAACTCAACACTTTCGGCCCCCGCTCCTTCTCCGTCTACGGTCCATCCACCTGGAACACTCTTCCACTCTCTCTCCCTCAGAAACACTCTCTCTCCTCCTTCCAGTCCGCCCTCAAAACTCACCTCTTTCAACAGTTTTAGCACTATATCACCACACTCCCCACCGCAAGCTGACCGTCGTAATGTATTTCACAATTTGTGGTACGTGAGTGATTGTCTAAAGCGTGCGCATGCGTGCGCGAGTTGTGAGTGCGCGCTTAGAGTTATAATTATTATAAGATAAGCGCATTACAAATACCGTAATTATTATCATTAGCGGCCAGTCCCCACAACATCATGTTTTGGTCTATTAACCTACGCTGGACGGGATAGGGCCATAGAAACAGTTCTGAATGTGTTGAGGAAGCATTTCCTTATACAAAAATGGTAGGAATTAGAGGGCGGCAACGCATCGTTTTGTCATCAGACAGTATTGGCTGAAGCACCCCAACACTGTTGGTCTGAGAAGCCGCTTGGCGACCAATCCCGTTACAACATATTTTTATTTTTATTTTTTAATCCAGGCTATGACGGACGGCATTGTGCCATCAAATTCCCATCCTTTTTTTAATATGGAAATGCTTTCTGAACACATTTATAGCTGTTTTATATAGCCCTATGCCGTCCATCATAGGCTAAGAGACCACGAATGTCGTAAAGACTGGCCGCCATTCCGCCAAGAAGCTTCTCAGGCAGAGTAAGGGTATTTCAGTCAATACCATCTGACGGCAAAACGATGCGTTGTGCCCTCTAATGCCCATCAGTTTTGATTATAAAAATGCTTTCTGAACACATTCTTAACTGTTTTATAATGCCCTAAGCCGTCTATCATAGTTCAAGAGACCCGAACAATTTTTCGCTTATTAAGAAAGGCGTGGCCGCCTTGCGCCGGTTTCTCAATGTAGGGATGCTTCAGCCAATATTGTGTGATGACAAAACGATGCATTGTGCCCTCTAATGCCCATCTTTTTAAATATGAAAATGATTCCTAAACACATTCATGACTGTTTTATATGGCCCTATGCCGTCGGGCGGTCATAGGTTTAGAGACGAAAGATTTCTTAAGACTGGCCGCCAAGCGGCTTCTCATACAATGTAGGGGGACTTCAGCCAATACCCTCTGATGACAAAACGACGCCTTGTACCCCCTCTAATGCCCATCATATTTGAATATAGAACTGCTTATTGAACACATTTATTAAGTGTTTTATGATGATATGGTGTTATCATGTCTAGCGGTTAAAAGAACAAAATGTTGTAATGGCTGGCCACCAAGTGGGTCTTTATAGGTAAAATTGCGAAACGAAATGTTCAGATCTTGGGTTGCGGAAGTAGAGTCTCAGCGTAGGGGTGGTTCTGTCAGTCTATCCGCGCCACAGAATCTGAATTTTGAGAGTACGTGTGACGAGTGGTTAACGCGATTTTGACATAAGCTGGGAACCATACTATTATTGGACGCTTCCGGTTTGGGTGGCTGCTAGGAACTTGCTGTTCTCTTCAAAGGCCATAAAATGGCGTCTATTCTTGGGTCACACAAAATTGAACAACAGCGCTTATGAAGTCATATCTGGACATCAGTGACAGCATGTAAGTTGTAGTACAAATAGAAATCTTACTGAATTATCATGAATTCATTTCATCCTATACACCCTTGATCTTAGGTCTTCCCTTTGTTGACTGTGTAGCTTTGTGGGCGAAGGAACATTTTACGATGGGTGATTGATTGATTGATTAATTCCGGGTTTAACGTCCACGGCACCGAAGTGATAATGGACGGCCCTGACGGGCGGGTTTATGGGGGGGACAGGGAAATCTATTGCCTATGGAGTACGATCTGAACACTGATCAACTCAGGCGCACTCCAACTGTGCCACTTTGATTTACCAGGACCTTTCAACGGAAATGCTATTGAACAAATTCATTTTTCCTCCTGGATTGTGAGTCCAGCTACCGGGGCCAGGACGGGGATTCCAACCCACGACTCGGCGATTCCCATCGTTCTCCTGCTCCGACGCTTAACCGCCTGAGCTATTTCGGACTCTGCATTTTACGATGGGTCGCGGTGGGGCGAATTTAATGGCATATCCATAGTGTCAAAGGCGGGCAGGCAAAACCTCTGACAACTGAAGTAACACGATATAAATTATGTCATGTTTTGTTACGTCTAACCTCAATGCTGAATGTGCATATGGCGCGAAGCCCCGTATATATATGCGTATGTATGTAAACACGAGAATCTCCGATATTTCTGTACTCACTAGTTTGAAACTTGGCACAATATTTTATTCAAGGGGTGCCTAAGAAGAGAGTCTCCGAACATTTTGTAATTGGATGTCTCATTCAAGACGCAAAAGACCGTCTATAGAATTAGAAAGTTGTTGTACCAAGATTAGAGTCCATAATTTTTGTCATTAGCTACTTTGGAGAAAGACATTAGATGAGAGATATTCTCGTGTGCCTGCAGGGCACATGAGGATCTATGTTGGTTGGAGATATGTGGAGCGCATACGCACGTGCATACACACATCGACATGCTTTCAGAAAAGCATTCAGGTGTACTTAATGTATAGCATGTAGCTAGGTAAAGTCAACCTGATTTCAGTTTCACACAAATTATAGCCAAACTGAAATTGTACCGTGAAATTCTAGTTTTGTCAATATTTTCTCAAGACTTGTAGCGAAAGTAAAAATTGTATCACGTTAATATAAAATTGCGTAAAGCTAAATAATACGCCAAGAGATAGGAGTATTGATATCCCCAGACCATCCATCCCATAAAGACCAAGCCCATGTCTAAAACAATCCACCAGGGGTCAAAATCTTCTGCTTTTTTGAGGAAATCAGGTTTAATTTTTTAAAATCCGCTTTTAAAAAAAAAAGGCAATTCCACGTGAGAAAAAAAAATCTGAAATTCAGCATTTTCTTTATGCTCTCTCTGTTCCCTTTCAGCTTCAATTTTCCTCTCTAGTAACCTCATCTCCTGGTCTTATTTAGCAGACTCCTGGTCTTTACTAACAGACTCCATCACAAAGTTGGATAACACTGCGTCGGTCAATCCCATGCTCATCCCCAACTCTCTGTATCTGACATAAGGGTCAGAAACGCCTAGTCCTACTGAACCTTTGGCCTCTACCGGGGATAAAAATGCCTCCATATGAGGATTCTGATAGGAAGGCATACTCACTGTGACTGCCGCTCTAGTCTTAGGTGACATGGTGGTTCCAGCAGTTGATGAGTCGGACAATGCCTCAGCCACCTGTGCCTGTTTCTTATAGTCCTACGATCGCCGGCTCTGGTCAGCATTGTGCCTGGAGACAGTGTCCTGCCACTCAAAGAGAAAACGAAAGCTGAACAACAGAACACTCAACACAACACTTAAAAAATACAATTAACACTTAAAACAATACAATCAAATGAACAAAAGACGGAGCCGGAGGGTCACCTGTTGCCCAGGCCTTGGCAGCAGAGTTACACGCAACAACCCCCTGTTTCGCACTGCTCGGTGTTTGAGCCCTAGAGCAATACTTCCTCACTCCTGACCAACTGCCCGCCTAGTCAATCGACAAGACAACGAAGAACAAAACACTAACCTCTGGGTACTAACCTAACACTTTCGATACACCAACTACACCCCCAAACAATTTCGATCCTACCGCTGCCACCAAAATGTCACGACCCCCGCTTCCGGGACGCGAACTCTGAGCGCTACCACTCGAGAACCAACCCACACTAACACAAACACCAGAGGAACAATTACGACAACATTTATTACATATAAAACTAACAATAATCCAAAATATTTTTCTAAATCCTAACCACGCACTCACACATCACATTCACACACACATAATCCAAACTCCCCAACCAGAATATCCATTATACACAATAATATGAAATAACAAATATATAAGAAAACATATCCCTAATAAAATACAAAAAATTGAGAAAATAATATAATCCACAAGCTACTGAATCTCCTCAGCGGGAGCACGAACGACACGTTCAAATTAAATGAATGCTTTCGCTTCCGCAATAAGGCCCTTCATAGCACAAGGCTCCTTTAAACACAATATTTCAGAATACACAATATCAATATATAACAAAACAAATACCCTTAAGAAAGCACAGGTGAAAGTTGAGCAAACTCAATATATTTCACAAGCCACTGGACCTTCTCGCGCCCACTCAGCACCGGCCTCCACGTGGCGTGGGTGGGTAGTCACCTCAGTCACTGACTGGGTGGGCTAGCAGAGGGTGCCATCTTTGTCCAGGATTAGGACTTGATGTCAGCAGATATGTTGTTCAGTCTTTTTCACTGGTCCGGTTTTTAAGGAGCTGTGCTAACCCAGGTCATACCATGTTGGATTGGTCCTTAAAAATACTCGTGAGCTTTTGGTCTTTTCGATCCCAACCCCCCACCCGGGTCTGCCCTGGGGGACTTGGGTGGGGTGAACTACTTTTTAGTTCCCAGGGTCACCCTGGTCAGCCCCACAGGGTGGGTTTTCCCCTCAATTCTGGGGCATGTGTTTCTGTCTACCCTTGGTCCATTCACCTGTCTTTCCCTTTTTAAAACTCTCCCTACTGTCTGCACTGTCTGTAGCTCTTGATATTGGATGTGTGTTGCTAAATGGTCTTAGCTTTATTTAGGCGCCATGTCGTAGGTTTATTTAACGTATTGGACCGGCTGGCGACATACATTCAATATTCTGTTTAGTTGTTTTTTTTCACAAGCAGTGCAGGCACGTCCTGAGAAAGTCTTGTTGCTGTTGGGACGTTAAGCAATGTACAATCAATCAATCATTGGATCCCAAGTGTTTGCCGTGCTTGGAGACCCGTGTCGGGGGAGAAGAGGATCCTGGTGGCTGAGGTTCCCTTTGGGTTGCAGCTCACTAGTGCCAACACTCCACTTTGACCTTGACTTCTGCCTAAACGGGAGGCTAGTCGTATCGGCCTAGTCAATCGGCTCTTGTCACGTTGAGCCCTATCCCACTGTTGACATGCGGGTTGCTATACGGAGCACCATGCTATAGCCTCTGCTGCTGATTAGGTGCTCTACGCCAGTATTCCCCTGCATTCAACAGTGTGATAAAAGTAGGTAGTGGCAGTGCGCCCAAACTACTGCCATCAACCAGAAGAAAGATCAGTTTTGCCTTGATTTTAATGACCGCCGTAAGATGGCCTTAGTCGCCTGCTCGGCATTAAACCCAAATAACTAACTAACAAGTTGATTTTAATGACGATTTGCATGCAATCTGTTGAGAAAAATATATATATCACTGAAGCTGAAGTACAGTTTAATATTTCCTCTTTCAAATGAGCCTATTTTGGTCCATGTAAGTGTTTTCTACAGTGAGCAATGTCACCGAACTTATTGGTCACTTTTTCGTCATTGCGCGCTGTGACCCCAATGGCAGCAGTGCTATTGTGTATAGCGATATGGTCAGAATGCCTCCAAAATTTGCATGTGCATCAAGTAATATATCTGATCTTCAGAAATGTTGCATTTGAGACACAGGCACATGAAAGTTTGTTTTTTTCATATTTTTCCACTACCCACCTCCCTACTTTTTCTTTTTTTTTTTCAAGTTTACACATGTAATACAGTCAAACTGACTTCTGGTGAGCTGGACAACTGAAAAGGTTACCATGACACTGACATTGAAAAATGAGCTTTCAGACCCAAGGCCATTTCCTTGTGTATCTCAGGGCACCCAAAAAGACAATGCCCAGGCATCCTTATTGACCTTGTTGTCTGGTGACAACAAGCAGGAAGAGGCCCGTAACCAGCTGCCATGCCCTGTATGCTGCTTGCACTCTTTTCCCAGTCAAAGGGAGTCATGAAACAGCTGTGCAATTTAATCCTTTCGCCGCCGATCTTGCCTTTTGGCGAGTAACTCAGTCATGTTCACTGCACTTGATCGTGACTCTAATGCATGAGGTAGTTTTGGTCAATAATAGTGCATTATGGGACAGGGGAATCCCCTCTTTCATTCCGGCGCCAACTTTGAGTGCTTTTGAGAGTTTTGAGCGATGAAATTGCGAGTTTTTTGGACTTTTTGGAGCGGTGCTTTTTCGTGATGGCTGAAACTTCGAAAGGGCGAAGTGAACGGCACAAGTGACTATCTACGGAGGAAGTTTTGCGTCGTTTGAACCTCCTACCATCACAAACTGATGTTGATTCGGACGAGGAGCATCCAAGTGTCAACGAAGTTGACAAAGAGATTTTTGGAAGTTTGCAAGACAGCTCTGATAACGATCGGACCTATGCAGAGCATGGAATTTTCCTCTTTTTGGCGGATTTCCGCTTTAATGAAGCTGCCATTCTGCGGAAGAAGAAAAATTCCGCCGAAAACAAAATCATAAAGTCACTATTCCGATACCCTATTTCACGATCTTTACGTGGCGGATATCCCCAAACCGCGTATTCAAAATTGAGCGAGGCGTTAGTTTTAGCTCGCACAGGTCCCTTCCGGTCTTTCTGTGGTAGTTGTCTGGTCAAAATATGGCGAAGAGATAATACTTAAACGCGGAGACAGAATAGACGATCCTGGAGCCAAGAATATTTGGAGATGGACTTGGCTCAAGAAACGCGTAAACGACGAGCTCCGCGCTCAGTATATTAGCAAATTAGTGGCTTGTGGGCTGGCGTGTTGCCGCGAACTGTGCAGAGTTGATATTAACTACGCGGTCGCGTAGCTCTTGATGCTCACGTGTCTACAGCGAAACACAAGAAAGCTAAAAGCAGTGCCACTGGAAATACTACACTTGATGGTGAATAAAATACAATGTATTTTTTTCCAGTAAAGTTTGATCAAAGTATGTTGAAAAATCTATATAACCTTTCTCCAGTTCAGTGACCATGGTACATAGTATTAAATAAGAGAGAAAATGAATCCATGTTTACACCTGATTAATCAGATTATTAAAGAGAATATATATATATATATATAATTAAACTCCAAAATACAAAATGGAAAGACATTCAGATGTATTTTGAATAAACATTTGGATATAATATTCTGTTGAATACTTTAAGTTTTAGTATACTTTTAAATCTTTGACACACAAAAAATGAAAAGTGCACCCAAAAAACAAGAAAAAGGCAATATTTTTAGGTGGTTAAACTGCTCAGTTTCTCTCTAAAATGCACCAGATTGCACAAATTTTAATGCAAATTTTCAGATGTTTTCTGGGGGACCATGCCCCCGGACCCCCCTAGTGAAAACGGGTTTTCCTCTTTTTTTTAGTATGGGTAATTCCATGCTCTGCTATGAGCCAGAACTGAGTACGAGCACTCTCGCAAGTAGATTTCATACAGAAGATTGTTGTGTTTTTTTCATGGACTAAGCTTGTGAGTCAGTATGTTATGGATTATCTGTAGAGCTCTGAACAACCAACTATGCTTCACTTGTGAGTTACCCCACCCGGGTCTGCCCTGGGGGACTTGGGTGGGGTTAGGTACTTTTTAGTTCCCAGGGTCACCCTGGTCAGCCCCACAGGGTGGGTTTTCCTTTCTATTCTGGGGCATGTGTATCTGTCTACCCGAGGTCCATTCATCTGTATTTGCCTTTTTAAAACTCTTCCTACTGTCTGCACTGCCTGTAGCTCTTGATGTTGGATGTGTGTTGCCAAATGGTTTTTGCTTTATTTAGGCCCCATGTTGTAGGTTTATTTAACGTAGTGGTCCGGCTGGCGACATACATTCAATATTCTGTTTTGTTTTTTTTCACAAGCAGTGCAGGCACGTCCTGAGAAAGCCTTGTTGCTGTCGGGACGTTAAGCAATGTACAATCAACTTGTGAGTTGAACATTTATTTTCTCAAAATCATTACCGACGGCATTACTACTAGGAATACTTCGCTTAGCTTAACAATTTTAGCCCAAAATACTCGTGTACATTACAACAGGGGAGGCAATCACTAGGGGTGTCATTACCAGGACACCCGGGGTGGCCTCCCCTCCTTATCCGGTGGCGCACTCACAGTTTCCCGGCAGTCTCTTCGCTTAGCTGCTCAGGACAGGCCATGTGCACTTCGTGCTCCGGCTGTAGTTAGGTGGATTACCGTTGTGTACTATGGACTTTTGGATTTATGTATTCGGACTTTCGTGAATGTTGGATTATGTGCATTGTGTTGTGATTGGATTACCTAGTGGTCTGTGGATTACGTGGTGTTGGTTTTCTGTGGATTTACTGGTTTGGCAATGGCAAGGTAAAGTAGTGGTGACTGCCTCTAACCGGTTTCGACTGGGCAGCAGCGGTGACCGGGCGGTGATGTTGGGCAAGCCGACCGGGAGCGCGCTTCTTCTTTGGAGGTTCCCCGCTTTCACTCGGTTTGGTTGTTTTTTCTGTCCTTTGTTACAGTACTCAGGTACGGACATGCACCAAGTGTGGCGCCTTCCAATGGCCGAGCGACGGCCATGATGTCTGACTACCCTGCTCGGGCTCCTCCTCCGACCGGATATGCCGTGTATGCGGGACTTGGGAGGAAGAAAGATGGTCACAGCTGTAGGCGTTTTACTGGAGAGAGAGACTGGCGCCGCTCTCACAGTTGAAGTCAAGAAAGGACGCTACAGCAGGGCAGGAAAAGGCACAATCAGATGGAACTGTGAAAAAAGGGGTCTACTTCCTTTGCCGGTGCCTCGGGAAAACCTTCCCCGCCTTCAGCGGATGATTGAGCCTAACCTTTCGGATCGGGGCTTGCCCCCCGTCCAAGCCCGGGCACCAAGAGCTCCACCCCGCCTCATAGAGGCTACGGATATGCTCGACCGCCAACGATGTGGTATGTCCCCTAGGCACGGGTCGGCATTTGGAGCTCGGTCCCCCCGCAGTAGAGAGATTGGGCGAGATTATCACCCTTCAGGTGAAAGAGAGAGAGAGAGAGCCCAAGCGGGGGCTCTCCCCCCCCCCCCCCCCCCTCTCTGAGGAGAGTGCCCGCCAGCCTTAGGCCGGACCAGCGCCGTCACCGGGCCGCGTCTACAGAGCACCTCTCAGACAGCCAGGAATGAGGGACACAGAGTGAACTCTACACCTACACCCCTCCGCGTGAGGGCCCGCATATGAGAGGACGACCGCGATGAGAATCGTCCCCATGGAAAGAAATAGGAAGACGAGAAAGGAGTCAAGACAGATTGTTGTTTGCGAGACCGAGGCCCTACCCCCGGAGGACTTACGTCCGGGCAACCACACAGGAAGACGGCAGGTGCCTTCCTGTCGACGAGGTAGGAGAAAGACAGAACATTCGGTCATTAGAGCTAGGTGCATCCCCGTCGCGATTGAACCACCAGGACACCTCCCTTACGCCATAGGAACATGGAGAATGACACAGGCTTCAGGGTCCCGATTCGAAGAATGGAGCCACAGACGAGAACTAACACGCAGGGCGGATCCCCCATGTCCGAAGCCCTATTGGGAGGAACTAAATCGGTCAGCAGTCGACGAGAGGTGGTGCCAACCACCCACTCACACTCCACCCTAGGAGGTAGAGATGAACTCACAGTCGCCATGTACTTGCATTACGCGGGGAGGAAGCCTACATGTTCGGTCGGGTGACCGCAGCAACGGGAGAAAGGGCGCTACAGATACCTATTGCCTGGGAATGCCTTCTTCCCTCTTCGCCTCTCCGACCAGTGGCCAGGCTCGGGTACGGTGCAGCGTGGGATCTCTCGGTGACACCGAGCATCAGAGCGCCTGGCAAAAGCGGCTGTTCTTCCGACCAGAGCTTTAAGGGCCGATTTTCTTTGGGGAAACAACAGCCTCGGCACCAGTGCACGGATCACAGATATGGCAGCGGCAGGATGGAATCGGCCTCACTTTCGACACTCGACCTCAGCCTGTTGGATTATGGAACGAGCGTTACCGCATCAACACAGGCTGTCCCGCTTTCTTCCGAGTGGGAGCAGCGTCTCACGGGTCAGGATCCTCGTATTGGACGAGGGATCAAGCCGACATCACTTCAACAGGTTGGAGATGGAAGCAGTGTGCTTCGTGTTCTCTCCGAGTGGAAGCAGCGGCACACAGGTCAAGATATCCTCGCCGTTGGACGAGGGATCAAGCCGTAAAACACCTCAACAGGGTGCAGATGAAAGCAGGGCGGCTCACGCTGTCTCCGTGGGAAGCAGCGTCTCATGAGTCAGGATCCTCGTAATGGATGAAGGATCAAGTGGAAAAACACATCAACAGGCTGGAAATGTGCTTCGCGTTCTCGTCAGGAAGCAGCGGCGCACAGGTCAAGATATCCTCGCCGTTGGATGAGAGATCAAGCCGTCAAACACCTCAACAGGTTGCAGATGAAGCAGGGCGGCTCGCGCTCTCTCCCTGGGAAGCAGCGTCTCACAAGTTAGGATCCTCTTAATGGACGAAGGATCAAGCGGACAAACACATCAACAGGCGGGAGATGAAATCAGCGTGCCCCGCATTCTCTCTGAGTGGAAGCAGCGGCTCACAAGTTAGGATATCCTTGTATGTGGATGAGGGATCAAGCCGTCTAACACTTCTACAGGCTGGAGTGAAAGCCGTGTGACTCGCGCTCTCTCTGGTTGGGAGCAGCATATCTGGGTCAGGATTACGCGTAATCTCCGACAGCTCGACAGTGGTGGCCTACATACAGAACCGGAGGTCGAGGAGGCGCTAAGTCTACACCCGGAGGACGTGGTTTGGAGTGGGGGTAGACAACGTACACGCCTAGCAGACGGTTGGTGCGCTCCAACACATCTCAGATTCGCCGTGCTTTGGACGAAGTGTCTGGGTTCATCGCATTATTCCGCCGGCCGTCATCGCCCTGAGAGGAAGGCTGCGACGATGACCGATGCATCGGGTGGCCCAGTGCATCACGTCGCTCCCACGCAGGCTTCGGGATCTAGCGGAGGCATTGGGCGACCACTCGGCAAGACGGCGGCGGACAACAGAGGTTCTTTTGAAAACCCCCAATGACCTGAGAGGATGAACATCTACTTCTGCCGGCAGTGATGTGGAGTCTCTTCCGGGCGGTGCTGTGCTAGTGGTAGATAAGGAGGCGTGGATGCGGGCGGCGCCTCCCCACAGAATACAGACTCATACGTGAAGAAGCGGAAGCGAGGCTTGGACAGGACTGCTCCCTGGGTTTGCTTCTTTCTAGCTGACATGGGATTTCCTCAAGAGGGTGACACCTTCTGTGAGCAAGCGTCTGAAAGACACCTGGGACCTTTCAGCCTCAGTTAAATCAGAGCGGGACACACACGGAGTTAGTGACTGCCTTAGGATGGCGTACCACTCCGCATCCTACTCCTTGCCGGAGATCACCGGCAGCGACTGGATATGAAGGGACGCGCGGTTGTGACAGGTTCCACGCTCGCCATCTTTGGGATGACACAGCAGTGGAAGGCTCCGCGCGAGGACACTCTTCTGTGGGACCAACCTGCCCCCAATGATTTTTCTCACTAAGCCTGACTATCTTGTTCAGCTTCCTCAAGTTCTTCTCACCCAGGGTGCCAAACCATGAGACAAATGTTGTTTTGGTATTTGCATGTGCATGGTTTTTGGCTCACATGTGAAGCAAAAGTGAGTATGTTCTGGGCCAGTGGTCGTCCGTCCATCCTCCGCTGTCATAAACTTTAACGTTGACATAATTTAATTTTTCTCAAATACTATTGACAACTTCAAAGTCGAACTTGGTACATAAATACCTGATAGGAAGACCTTTCTATGCATACTAATTTAGTTGATCCCTCAGAAAGGTGACAGGTCACAAGAGCTCAAGAAATAGGCAAAAAAAAAGAAAAAAAAGATAGCCATATTTTGACCCAAGATGCTTTTTTTTCTCAAATACAATTTACAACTTCAAACCCAAACTTAGTACCTGATGGTACGACCTATCTATGCATACTAATTTGGATGACCCCTCAGAAAGGTCACGGATCAGCTCAGGAAATAGGTCAACAAGAAAGGCAAAGCCCTTATGGCTCGCATGTATGACCGATCTACACATGCGTTAGAGTAAGTAAAGGGATGGCTTCTGCACCAACAAAACCATTGTTTCCTCAAAATTTAGTAAGTTTTCACACATCTTTCAAACCCCTGTGACCCTTGACCTTTGCGACGAGTCAACTAAATTAGTATACATAGGAAGGTCTTATCATCGGCTACCTTTGTGCCAAATGTTATTGAAAAGTTTGCAGAAATGTTGATTGTAACTACAATTCTATCAAAAATTGGCATTTTACACACATTTGCCGACTGCTTGCGACCTTTGACCTTTCCGAGGGGTCATCGAAATTAGTATTCATGGATAGGTCTTACCATCAGGTATCTCTGTACTAAGTTTGGTTTGAAGTTGGGAATAATAATTGAGAAAAAAAACTTGTTAAATATGGCTATTTTGGACCTATTTGCTGAGCTCTTGTGACTCTTGACCTTTCCCAGGGGTCATCCAAATTAGTATGCAGAGTTTGTCAGCGTCAAGGTGTTTGTAACTGTAAAAGAGAGAAAGAGGAACACATCGGCATGCGATCAACTGAAACATGTTTTTTTCCCCCTAGAATTTGTATCTCTCACCATTACAAGCATGTTTTTTGAACAAACAGGAATGTGTGCTGTCTAGAGGGGTTTCGTCATTCTGTGTTAAATTCTCATGATGTCAGTTGATCCAATTGTCTGTACATAGATATTCACACCCATGGTCCTGTTTATTTCCCCAGAAGAGGAAGAAGCAGAAACACCACTGGCTGACTCTGAGACTACAGGGACTTTACAGCTAAGTACTACAGTCAACATTGCTGGAGAAGTCATAGACAACACTTCTGGTGAAGACACAGTCACCACTACTGGTGAAGACACAGACATCACTACTGGTGAAGACACAGACACCACTACTGGTGAAGACACAGACACCACTACTGGTGAAGACACAGTCGCCACTACTGGTGAAGACACAGACACCACTACTGGTAAAGACACAGTCACTACTACTGGTGAAGACAGTCACCACTACTGGTGAAGACACAGACACCACTACTGGTGAAGACACAGACACACTACTGGTGAAGACACAGACACCACTACTGGTGAAGACACAGACACCACTACTGGTGAAGACACAGACACCACTACTGGTGAAGACACAGTCACTACTACTGGTGAAGACAGTCACCACTACTGATGAAGACACAGACACCACTACTGGTGAAGACACAGTCGCCACTACTGGTGAAGACACAGACACCACTACTGGTAAAGACACAGTCACTACTACTGGTGAAGACAGTCACCACTACTGGTGAAGACACAGTCAACATTACTGGTGAAGACAGTCACCACTACTGGTGAAGACACAGTCGCCACTACTGGTGAAGACAGTCACCATTACTGGTGAAGACACAGTCAACATTACTGGTGAAGACAGTCACCACTACTGGTGAAGACACAGTCGCCACTACTGGTGAAGATACAGTCACCACTACTGGTAAAGACACAGTCACCACTACTGGTGAAGACAGTCACCACTACTGGTGAAGACAGGGTCAACACTACTGGTAAAGACACAGTCACCACTACTGGTGAAGACACAGACAATATGACTGGTAAAGACACAGACAACATTAATGGTGAAGACACAGACAACACTGCCGGTGGGGAGAGAGACGGTCCTGTCCAACACCCACAAGTCAAACTGGAGCCAGCTATCAAGGTCGAACCTGGTGTCTGGCTAGAACTTGGGACCAGCAAAGAGTCTGGGGTTAATCTGGAACCTGACATCAAGCTAGAGCCAATCTCTGTGCCCAGTGTTTACAGTGACATGGACTGTGACACTAAACATGACATCAAGCTAGAGTCAATCTCTGTGCCCAGTGTTTACAGTGACATGGACTGTGACAATAAACATGACATCAAGCTAGAGTCTAACTCTGTGCCCATTGTTTACAGTAACATGGACTGTGACACTAAACATCACATAAAGTTAGAGTCTAACTCTGTGCCCAGTGTTTACAGTGACATGAACTGTGACACTAAACATGACATCAAGCTAGAGTCTGACTCTGTGTCTGGTGTTTATAGTGACGCGAACTGTGACACTAAGCATGACATCAAGCTAGAGTCTGACTCTGTGCCCAGTGTTTACAGTGACATGGACAGTGACACTAAACGTGACATCAAGCTCGAGTCTAACTCTGTGTCTGGTGTTATCAGTGACATGAACTGTGACTTGGGGGTATCTGTGGATCTTGACGGTAGAACTTTGTCAACAGAAGGAAAACCCTTGACCACAGAAAGTCCCAGTGCTGAAGAGAGTCAGATGCCATTTGAATGTGGGTTGTGGGATGCATGTTTCCAGTTGTCCAGTCAGTTGATGCAATACGTGTTTACTCACACAGGGCAGAAGCCTCACAATGTTACCACAGAGCAGAAGACGACCACTGCTGACAGTTCATGTATTGATGTACAGACATCAGCAGATACACCAAGTGGGAGAACATGCTTTTGTAGGCACTGTGCAACTTTCCACGAGCCACAAACATGCACCCAATATGGTTTAAGTGGCGCTCACACAGGCCAGAAGCCACTTAGGTGTTCAGAGTGTAGTGCTAGTTTCACTTACTCTCATAGCTTGAAACATCACATGCTGATACACACAGGCCAGAAGCCACATGCATGTACAGAATGTAGTGCTAGGTTTACTCGCTCTAGTCACTTGAAAAGACACATGCTGACACACACATGCCAGAAGCCACATAGGTGTTCAGAGTGTGGTGCTAGCTTTGCTTTATCTGATTACTTGAAAAGACACATGCTGACACACACAGGCCAAAGGCCACATAAGTGTACAAAATGTTGTGCTAGTTTCACTCACTGGAGTACCTTGAAAAACCACATGCGGATACACACAGGCCAGAAGCTACATACATGTACAGAATGTTGTGCTAGTTTCACTCGCTTTTTTCACTTAAAAAGACACATGCTGATGCACGCAGGCCAGAAGCCAAATACATGTACAGTATGTAGTGCTAGCTTTGTTTTATTTGGTCACTTAAGAACACACATGCTGACACACACAGTATATAACTGTACAGAGTGTAGTGCTAGTTTCAGTCGCGCTGGTAACTTACAAACACACATGCTGAGACACACAGGTCAGAAGCCACATAAGTGTATAGAATGTTGTGCTAGTTTCGCTCACTCTGGTACCTTGAAAAGACACATGCTGCAACACACTGGCGAGAAGCCATATAAGTGTACAGAGTGTAGTGCTAGTTTCACTCAATCTTTTGGCTTGAAAAAACACATGCTGAGACACACAGGTCAGAAGCCTCATAAGTGTATAGAATGTTGTGCTAGTTTCGCTCACTCTGGTACCTTGAAAAAACACATGTTGATACACACACGCCAGAAGCCACATAAGTGTAACGAATGTAGTGCTAGTTTCATTCGGTTTGGTGACTTGAAAAGACACATGCTGACACATGCACGCCAGAAGCCACATAAGTGTAATGAATGTGCTAATTTCATTCGGTTTAGTGACTTGAAAAGACACATGCTGACACACACACGCCAGAAGCCACATAAGTGTAACAAATGTAGTGCAAGTTTCATTCGATTTTGTGACTTGAAAAGGCACAAGCTGACACACGCGCGCCAGAAGCCACCAGAATCCCCACTTCCCACACAGCCTGTGTCCCCTTCCTCACATCCTGAATCCCCACTTCCCACACAGCCTGTGTCCCCTCCCTCACATCCTGAATCCCCACTTCCCACACAGCCTGTGTCCCCTTCCTCACATCCTGAATCCCCACTTCCCACACAGCCTGTGTCCCCTTCCCCACATCCTGAATCCCCACTTACCACACAGCCTGTGTCCCCTTCCTCACATCCTGAATCTCCACTTCCCACACAGCCTATGTCCCCTTCCTCTTCCACTGATCCTACCATTCCTTCTGCTCCTGCATTTGTGGCAGGAGACTTTGTAAAAATCGTGCTTGCTGGACGCCAGCGGACGGTGCCTTTCTACGCAAAGGTGCTGGACGTTGATGGCTGTGAATTGCATGTCCGCTACTTCCAAAAAAGGCTGGATTGCAAGAGTTATGTGTGGGCTGAAGAGTCCTGGGTTGAGGTCCAGCAGATCATCAAAAAGGTTCAACCCCCCACTCTTGCTCCTGGCCGTGGAGTTCATTTTTTTTTCACAGAGTGACTGGGGGGTAATTGTCAGAACTTGAGTATGCAATCAAAGCTGTATAGCCAACATAGCTTTAACATTCTGGTTCTCATTCTACCCCAGACACACCACAGCAAGATAAGGATTGACCATGATAGTTCAAGGGTGATGCCAGAATAGCTTGGCGCCTATGGGCGCCAAGCTATTCTGGCATCACCCTTGAACTATCATGGTTGATCTGTGTCCTGCACTAGAGTGCAGTCTTCAGAGGACAACGGCAACATTTGGGGATTTCAGTGTTGGGGTAGAATGAGATAAATCTTAGTCAACTAGAGTTCCTAAGCACCACCAGAGGTGCCGGGCGGGAGATTCTGATCGTTATGTTGGCATGACTTTAGCATCTCGTTATTCAAAACAATGCACATAATATAGGATTTTAACTATTTTGAAAGTTTGGTCTCTGTTACGATTGTGGTTGTGTTGTCCTGTGAAAGCATGCATGTGTTAATCGTATGAAACGATTTGATATTATTTGAGCTATCATGGTTACGAATCACGTACCTTTTCAGTAAGATTTTCCTTCTTTCGCGTGTAGAGCGTTTTGTTATGATACATTAAGTTTAGTCCAGAACGTTCTAGAAAGGTCGCACTGTCTAGTGACCTCGTATGTGCGACGTTGGTAAATAGGGAACATTTCGCAACAACAAGTTGTTTACTGTGCGCGTGATGTTAACGGCCGTTCCTTTGTGTTTTATGAAAGATCATGAAGCTTCTAGAAAGTATAGGCAAGGTCGTGATCGGTTGGCCATACTATTGTGTGATATCGTTATACAATAGGATTTGGGGCTGAAATGAGCAGCCGAATTGTTGTAGCCTATTGTAATGATTCTAGAAAACTCTTTTTTTATTAATATTTATGAGTTTCAGTTGCGTGTTTCGTTTTGATTGGTTGCGTTGTATGATTTTCTTGGATTATTCTAGAAAGTGGTTGTATTTATAAAGAGGGCGCTAGGAAAGCACATTCATACATTGTCTTGCATTGTCAGTTGTAGAGACACACAGTTATCGTAGGTACGTGGCCCGTATAGGGTGTACATTGTAAGAGATACAGCGTAACAGTGTGGTGTACGTTGTGTGAGGAACTTTGTGTCGTCAGTGTGGACATTTGCAGAAGAGACTTTGTATCAGTGTAGGTGCATTTGGGAATGTATTGTGTGGAGATCGCATCGCTGAATTAAAATATTGTTGGAACTGTTACTCCAGTATTGTCTACATCCTTATGCCACGTGTGATGGGTTGCAGCTGAATGAAGTTTATTTAAAGAACCTTACGTGCGTGCGTCTGGTGTGTTTTTCATACTACGACTACAACTCCACCACGTAACAGTCTCTCTTATATGCTTTTCTAGACCACAGAGTCATGATTCTTTGCACACTTATCTTTTATTTCATATGAGAGTTCTCCACACCCGGGTCTGCCCTGACCCCCACCCGGGTCTGCCCTGGGGGACTTGGGTGGGGTTAACTACTTTTTAGTTCCCAGGGTCGTCCTGGTCAGTGCCACAGGGTGGGTTTTCCCTTCTCTTCTGGGGCATGTGTTTCTGTCTACCCTTGGTCCATTCACCTGTATTTTCCTTTTTTAAACTCTCCCTACTGTCTGCGCTGCCTGTAGCTCTTGATATTGGATGTGTGTTGCTAAATGGTCTTAGGTTTATTTAGCGTATTAGACCGGCTGGCGACATAAATTCACTATTCCAGTTTGTTTTGTCCTGAGAAAGTCTTCTTGCTGTTGGGACGTTAAGCAATGTACAACCATCATATGAGAGTTCCTAATTTCACTGATGAAGAAAGTTTGTTTCCATGTTACATCAACTACCATTTTTAAATCATATGGTCCTGAGCAACTGCAAACGTCGCTATTTTCAAAATGTTCTTGTCAGTGAATTTGCTGCATGTTACTGATGTTGTTTCACTACATAGACATAATCTACATATCTTAACTCATTCTACCCCAAAACCGAAACCCCCAAATGTTGCTGTTGTCCTCTGAAGACTGCGTTGCAGTGCAGGACGCAGTCGACCATGATAGTTCAAGGGTGATGCCAGAATAGCTTGATGCCCATAGGCGCCAAGTTATTCTGGCATCACCCTTGAACTATCATGGTACATGGTCGATCCTTATCTTGCTGGGGTAGAATGAGTTAAAATGTCTTGTGGGTAAACTGAATGAGCTGCCGAGCGAATTTCCACTTTCACTAAGTGCTTGGTGCAAGCTTGCTTCCAAAACTCTCATTATTGTGCTTGGTTTTCTTTTTTTGGTTTGTCTTGAAGTGTTTTAAAAACGAAATTAACTGTCTAATTTAATCCTGCCTTTCATTGTTATTTTTGTACAGTATTTCTGCTGGTTTCACTCAGTCTAGTAATTTGAAGACACATGCTGATACACACAGGCCAGAAGCCACATACGTGTACAGAATGTGGTGCTAAGAGAGAAGGGAATTGGACGATCCTAAGACAGCCTTCCCATTGTCGTAAGTCCAGGCCTAAAACAAAGCTATTTCAGCCATCACCCACCTCACCTCTTACAAAACCCCTACCGCTCTCAGTGCATTTTTTTTCATTTTCAAATGCACTCGTAAAATACAAATAATAATTACAGTATTTATAATGTGCTTATCTTATAATAATTATAACTCTAAGTGCGCACTCACAACTCGCGCACGCTTTAGACAACGACTCACGTATCACAAATAGTAAAATACATTATGACAGCTTGGGGTGGGGAGTGTGGTGATATAGTGCTAGAACTATTGAAAGAGGTGAGTTTTGAGGGCGGACTGGAAGGAAGAGAGAGAGAGTGTTTCTGATGGAGAGAGAGTGTTCCAGGTGGATGGACCATATACAGAGAAGGAGCGGGGGCCGAAACAACTGCAAAATACATTGTCCAAAGCCTGTCCGTCAAAAATTCAGTACGAGAATACATTTTTAGACACAGATGTGGATTTCCCGAAGAGAACGCAAACAATCCGGTATCTTTTACCTATACGCAACTATGTCACAGATGCTATAGAAAACTGCAATATAGATATCAAGTCTATTCCCGTTATACCAGTAACTCCTGCTATACCTCCATGGGAACATAATAATGCTACTTTCAATATAGATTACACAGATTTGAAAAAAAGATGATGTAAACATTTTAGCAAATTTAGTGAACAAAAACAGTTACAGACAACATTTTAAACATTTCCAAATTTTCACCGTTGGGTTGTCTTAGATTCTTCAAACTGTAGTGCAGACTTTGTTATTCCAGATCTCAAAGTGAAGAAATCTTTTTATCTCAGTAAAGGATTTTCTATATTTACATCTGAACCTATGTGATTCTCATGACACAAAATTATATTCAACTTATGATATATTTAACATTTTGATTTGTGTTGATTCTAAATCTGTCCTATATAGTCTAAGAAGCTGGGATTGTAACTCTAGAAAAGTCTTTGTAAATGAAATAAAACATATGAGCTGTATTATGTCTAGAGGAATAGGGATCGATTTTCTTTGGATACCCTCGCACTGTGGAATTTATTGCAGTGAAATTTGTGACAGACAAGAAAAAAAATAAAATAAAGAGCTATAAATAGAGAAAATTCAGCAGTTTGTAATAATAAAATTATGCATATATCTCTACATGAAATGTCTCTTGGCTTGACTTCGCGAACGAAGATTCTATAGGGCTTGCCCACGTCGTCTGCAGGCATCTTCGTGGCTGCGGAGGCCAATCCGGGACAGGCAGGTTCGACCGCAGTGGCTGCAAGGGGAAGGTCTGGTCAGGGTTCTAACATGAAATGTACTCTGTGCTAAACAGCTTTTTTTTCACAAAGATGATATGAAATATACCTATCATGTTCCACCTTGTTCAAGAAAAACAGCTTCATTGATATACAAGTTAAGACTAAAATCTCAAATTCTCTAAATTCCTGAGCATGAAGAAGGGGCTAGAAAAGGTGCCCAAAACATTGCCTGCTTCACATCACCCTGGCCAGCATACTGCGGCTGGCGCGGATCCCTCTATTGCAGTCGAAACAAGAAAAATTGTAAACAAAATGTGACACTGCTCAATATTGGATCTTGGAATGTGTGAACTCTGCTGGACATCGCCAAGGCCGACAGACCTGAAAGAAGAACTGCCCTGGTGGCAAGAGAACTGGAGCGCTACAAGATTGACATTGCAGCCCTCTCCGAGACGCGCCTAGCCAGTCAAGGTCAAGTTACAGAAGCATGTGGCGGCTATACATTCTTCTGGAGCGGACGCAGTGCCGATCAACGTCGCGATGCTGGAGTGGGCTTTGCCATCAGGAACCACTTGGTCCACAAGCTCTCTAGTCTCCCCAGGGGCCTCAACGACCGTCTGACGACTCTGCAGCTCTCCTTGAGAGACAAGCGCAGCATCACGCTGATCAGTGCCTATGTCCCCACCATGACCAACTCAGAGGAAGCCAAAGATAAGTTCTATGAAGAACTTGACTCTCTGATCTCAGCTGTACCAAAGTCAGACAAGCTACTTGTACTTGGAGACCTCAATGCCCGAGTTGGAAGGGATTTTGTTACAAAGCCTGGGATGGTGTCATCGGTCACCATGCATGGAGTGGGCAAGTGCAACAGCAATGGTCTGCTCTTACTGAAAACCTGTGCCATGCATGACCTTCTCATCACTAACACAGTCTTCCGCCTACCAAACCGTAACAAGACGTCGTGGATGCATCCCCGCTCAAAAATTGGCATCTTATCGACTACGTCATCACCAGGAGATTTGACAGGCGTGACATCAGAGTGACCAAAGCCATGTGTGGTGCTGACTGATGGACAGATCACCGACTGATTGTGAGCAAGCTCAGCATCTGCGTACAGTCCAAACGACGACCACAAGCTCAGAAAATAAAAAAAGACACGTGGGCAAGCTGAAGACTAGCTCTACTGCAGACCGTCTTGCTATAGTTCTCGAATCCAAGCTTGCGGACATCCACCTCAGCGGCAATACCAAAGACGACTGGGCCACGTTCAGAGACACCATCCATGCTGTGTCTTCTGAGGTTCTCGGGACCACTTCAAGGAAAGTCATGACTGGTTCAACGATAACGATGATGAAATAAAAGCCCTCCTCCACGAAAAGCACAGGCTACACAGAGCCCACCAGAATGATCCTTCCTCCGTCTCCAAAAAGGCAGCCTTCACGAGCACCCGCAGAACGGTTCACGCCAAGCTCGGGAAGTTGCAAGACTCGTGGCTCAGTCAGAAGGCAGATGAGCTCCAGAGTTACGCGGAAAAACACGACTTGAAGAGATTTTCGATGCTCTCAAGACTCACTATGGCCCTCTTTCCTCTAGGACCTACCCCCTCCTGAGCTCTGACGGTAACACGCTCATAACTGAGAAAGCCAAGATCCTGGACAGATGGGCAGAACATTTTGAAGCTGTGCTGAACAGACCGTCCAGGACAAATGATGAGGCGATTGACAGTCTCGATCAAGTAGACTTAAATCTAGAGTTCGACTCTCATCCCCTCGAAAGTGAAGTACCCCACCCGGGTCTGCCCTGGGGGAGTTGGGTGGGGTTAACTACTGGGGAAAGTACAACCAAGCAATGTACAACCAACCAATCAATCGAATCAAATACAGAACTGACGGGAAGCTGTTCAACCTGCGCAGACTTAAGGCCATAACAAAAGTTAGGAAACTGTGTTGAGAGACTTTCTTTTTGCTGATGATTGGCGCTGGTCGTTTTGGTAGGCATTAAGTAACTTCTTAAGACAGTCTTTGTATCTCTTCTTTGGTGCCCCCCCCCCCCCACCCCCAACCCGGGTCTGCCCTGGGGGACTTGGGTGGGGTTAACTACTTTTTAGTTCCCAGTGTCACCCTGGTCAGCCCCACAGGGTGGGTTTTCCTCTCTATTCTGGGGCATGTGTTTCTGTCTACCCTTGGTCCATTCACCTGTATTTTCCTTTTTTAAACTCTCCCTACTGTCTGCACTGCCTGTAGCTCTTGATATTGGATGTGTGTTGCTAAATGGTCTTCGCTTTATTTAGGCCCCATGTTGTAGGTTTATTTAACGTATTGGACCGGCTGGCGACATACATTCAATATTCTGTTTTGTTTTTTTTCACAAGCAGTGCAGGCACGTCCTGAGAAAGTCTTGTTGCTGTCTGGACGTTAAGCAATGTACAATCAATCATTCTTTGGTGCCCGTCTGTCTCGGTGTCCTGTGGCGAGCTCGCCGAACAGTGTGATCTTGGGTAGGCGATGATCCTCCATCCTGGGGACGTGCCCCACCCAGCGAAGCTGTGTCCGCAGCAGCAAAGCCTCGATGCTCAGTTTCTGCCTGTTCAAGGACCTTGACGTTGGTGACATAGTCACTCCAGTGAATGCCAAGAATGGTACGCAGGCAGCGCTGGTGGAAGCGTTCGAGGAGTCGTAGTTGGCTGCGGTAGAGGGCCCAGGACTCGGAACCATACAGCAGGGTGGTGAGGATGACAGCTCTGTACACGCTGATCTTGGTGCCTGTTTTTAGCTGTTGATTGTGCCACACCCGCTTGAATAGTCGCCCGAACGCAGTGTTTGCTTTTACCAGCCTGCTGTCCAGCTCCTTGTCCAGCTTGGCATCTGACGTGATGATGCAGCCAAGGTAGGTAAACTGGTGCACTAACTTCAGTTCAGACTCGCCGATGGTAATGTGGGGAGGGCGATGCTCTTCCTTGGGTGCCGGCTGATGGAGGACCTCTGTCTTTTTCAGACCGACCTCAAGTCCAAAGAGCTGGGCAGTGTCTTCGAAGCAGGATGTGATGCGCTGCAGGGCTCTGTGTGTGCAACGAGAGCAGCGTCATCAGCAAAGAGCAGCTCACGAATCAGCTGGTCTAGGGATTTGGTGTGGGCCTGCAGTCGTGTGAGGTTGAACAAGCTGCCACCGAGACGATACCTGATGTACACTGCGTCGTCATCGTCGAGGTCCGCTGTGGCCTGCTTCAACATCATGCTAAAGAAGATGGTGAAGAGGGTCGGTGCCAGCACGCAGCCCTGTTTCACACCGTTGAGAATGGGGAATGGTTCTGAGAGGTCATTGTTGAGTCTGACCTGGCCTTGCTGGTCCTCGTGTAGCTGGACGATCATGCTGAGGAACTTTGCGGGACAGCCAAGTCGCTCGAGGATCTGCCACAAGCCTTGCCTGCTCACAGTGTCAACCGCTTTTGTTAGGTCGACAAACGTTACGTACAGCCCTTTGTTCTGCTCGCGGCACTTCTCCTGAAGCTGTCTCAGCACAAAGACCATGTCAATGGGGCTCCTGTTGGCTCTGAAGCCACACTGGCCCCATGGGATGGTGGTCTTCAGCGATGACAGGTACCAGCCGATTCAGGAGCAGCGTTGCGAGAATTTTCCCGGCAATGGACAGCAGGATAATTCCACAATAGTTGGAGCAGGCAGACTTCTCTCCTTTGTTCTTGTACAGGGTGGCGACGACTGTATCACAGAGATTCTTTGGTAGTGTTCCGTACTCCCAGCAGCAGAGAAAGAGGTCGTGGAGCTTGTTGTGCAGTGCTGGGCCTCCATGGTTCCAGATCTCTGGCGGGATGCCGTCACTCTTGAGCTGGTGGATGGCTGTGAGGGTCTCTTCAGCGGTGGGCGGTTCGTCCAATTCAGTCAACCTTTAGTGGGAGGTGTGGGATTTGGAGGATGACTGTTTCTTGAACAGTGCGCTCAGTGCTGAAGAGGTTCTGAAAGCCATTACGACCAACGGTTCAAGATGGCGGTATTATCTATGAGGAGGATCTGTCCATCCCTCGCGCTGGGACCATATGGCGTTGAGGCGCGTCTCCTAGGTGGTGGATGGGGGTCCCTCGCGAGAGGGGTGCACGGAATGAAATAAGGTGCCGTGAACCAACATGATCTAAGGGAAGGAGACCCCGACAGAAAACCCCTGATCCTCCTAGCAAGGGGGTTGGGCGTGGGGGTAGCTTCCCTACCCTGCAAATAAAGAAATAGCTACAGAAACGCCGACGAATAGACAAACTGCAATTCCTTTCCTGGAGGAGGAAGGTTCTTCTACCAGAAGATTTATGACGTCGTGTGGTGAAAGCCGGAAGTCTTCGGAAGCCACAAGACCGAGCCGCCTCTCTCTATCAGGGACACAATCATGGGCACATGGAATGTCAAGATCATGTACCAGAGCGGGAATGCCGCCCAGATAGCAGCGAAAATGCAAAAGTGCAACCTTGCCCTGCTAGGTATCATTGAAGCCAGGTGGACGCAGTCTGGGCAAATAAGGCTGTTAAAAAGTGGGGAGATGATTCTGTATTCATAATAATAATAATACCGTTATTATATAGCCGCTTTTTCTCAATTTTTGGGCGAATCGACTCAAAGCGCCGCGAACTGAAACCCAACACACACACTCACATAACAGACACGAATTTACGCCATTTAAGACAAACACAGTACAAGACAGACGAAGGGCCAGTTCAGCTACTGAAGTTAGAGAGATTTTTGATCGCTTGTATTTGAAATTTGTGAAGTGGCCTGAAACCGGTACCAAAGTGTGTGTGTGGGGGGTGGGGTGGGAGTGGAAGAACCGGAGTACCCGGAGAAAGAACCCCCGACGGTCCGCCCGAATTATCGGTGACACTTACCAGAGGAGAAAAGTCCGACGCCGGAACCCGGTATCGAACCTCGCACTTTTGGCATTGGTGGCAGGCGCCTTAACCACTGCACCATGAACCGCCCCAGGTTTATTCAGGTTATGAAGAGGCGAATGCCCCCCCCCCTCCCCCCCCCCCCCCATAGCATTCATACTGTCACCAGTGGCACAGAGAGCGCTGATGGGCTGGGAACCTGCTTCTCTCCACTGACTCGGGCAACATCTCCCTTCTTACGCTCCCTGGGGGACTTGGGTGGGTTAGGTACTTTTTAGTTCCCAGGGTCACCCTGGTCAGCCCCACAGGGTGGGTTTTCCTTTCTATTCTGGGGCATGTGTTTCTGTCTACCCTTGGTCCGTTCACCTGTATTTGCCTTTTTAAAAATCTCCCTATTGTCTGCACTGCCTGTAGCTCTTGAGTATATTGGATGTGTGTTGCTAAATGGTCTTAGCTTTATTTAGGCCCCATGTGTTAGGTTTATTTAACGTATTTGACCGGCTGGCGACATACATTCAATGTTCTGTTTAGTGTTTTTTTTTTTTCACAAGCAGTGCAGGCACGTCCTGAGAAAGCCTTGTTGCTGTCGGGACGTTAAGCAATGTACAATCAATCAAACCCTTCTTACGCTACTCGATCTCTCTGCCGCCTTCGACACCATAGACCACTCTATCCTCCTTCACCACTCCTTTGGCATCACTGACTCTGCTCACTCCTGGTTTCTCTCCTATCTCTCCGACAGACAGCAGTCCATCACCATCGACGGCGTCTCCTCCAACCCAGTCAGGCTTTCCTGCGGCGTTCCACAGGGGTCCGTCCTGGGCCCGGTCCTTTTCACACTGTACACCTCCCCCCTGTCCAACATCATCCAGTCTCACCACATACACCACCACCTCTACGCTGACGACTCACAACTACTAGACAAAGACAAACTCGACAACATTCAGACACTACTGACTCGCACGGCTGACTGCTATGAAGACGTGAAAAACTGGATGACAGCAAACAAGCTCAAACTGAACGACGACAAAACAGAAGCCATTCTGGTAGGCACTCGCCAGAAACTTTCCCAGCTCCCTCCCTCTCTCCACCTTCAACTCGACAGCACCCCCATCTCCCTCTCTGACTCGGTCAAGAACCTGGCGTTATCCTCGATTCCTCTCTTTCCATGACCAGCTTCGTCTCCGCCACGGCCCAGGCATGTTATTTCCACCTCCGCCGCATTAGTCAGATCAGAAAATACCTCACTACCGAAGCTGACACCAAACTCGCTGTCTCTCTCATCTTATCTCGCATCGACTACTGCAACTCTCTCCTTTCCGGCCTTCCTCATTCCACCACTCTCACTCTCCAGCGCGTCCAGAACAATGCTGCCCGCCTCGTCCTCAGATTGAAAAAATCTGACCACATCACTCCCCTGCTCAAGCTCCTTCACTGGCTCCCCATCCCCCAACGCATCCAATACAAAATTCTGTCTCTCTGCTACAAATCCCTGAACAACTACGCACCTGCCTGTCTCTCCAACTTACTTCACCCCTACACTCCTCCCCGCTCCCTCCGCTAAGCCTCCGACCCTCTCAGCCTCCTCATCCCCCTCACCAAACTCAGCACTTTCGGCCCCCGCTCCTTCTCAGTATACGGTCCATCTACCTGGAACACTCTCCCACTCTCTCTCCGTCAGAAACACTCGCTCTCCTCCTTCCAGTCCGCCCTCAAAACTCACCTCTTTCAACAGTTCTAGCACTATATCACCACACCAAGCTGACCGTCGTATTGTATTTTCACTATTTGTGTTACGTGAGTCATTGTCTAAAGCGTGCGCATGCGTGTGCGAGTTGTGAGTGCACGCTTAGAGTTATAATTATTATAAGATAAGCGCATTATAAATACCGTAATTATTATTATTATTATAACCTCTTGGGCCAAGAATTATCACAGCAGCCTTTAGAACCAAGAAAAGGATCAAGCTGAACGTCATCCAGTGTTATGCGCCCACTAATGACAGTGACGAGGAAGAGAAACAAGAGTTCTACGACCGACTCCAGAGTGCTTTGGACAAATATGCGGAGCGAGACATCACCATCGTCATGGGCGATTTTAATGCCAAAATAGGGGAGGACAACACCGGATACGAAGAGGTGATGGGGAGACAGGGACTAGGGGAGATGAGTGAGAACGGGGAGAGGTTTGTAGACGTTTGTGCTCTAAACAGATTTTTCATTGGAGGCAGCATCTTCCCACACAGAAGAATACACAAAGCAACTTGGGTCTCACCTGACCATACTACAGAGAACCAAATAGACCATATCTGCATTAGCAAGAAATTCAGAAGATCCCTCCAAGATGTTCGAGTGAGGAGGGGAGCAAATGTCGCCTCAGACCACCATCTGCTTACCTTAAGAATAAAGCTCAAGTTAAAGAAAAGCCGCACAGAGACAACAAGAAGACAGCGCTATAATGTAGGCCTCCTGAGAGAGTCTGGATTGAGAGAAGAGCCCGTTCAGACTGGTGCTGTCCAACCGGTTTCAAGCGCTACAGGAGCTAGTAAATGAAGAGGAGGCGGTCACCACAGAGCAGAAGTGGAAGGCAGTTAGAGAGGCGCTGAACTCGACCTGCAAAGACACTGTAGGGTTCAGGAAACAAAATCACAAAGACTGGTTGTCGGCACAGACCTTGAAGAAGATAGAAGTGAGGAAACAGAAGAAAGTCAACAACAGTCGCACGAGAGCAGCCAAAGTAAGGGCACAGGAGGAATACTCGGAAGCCAACCGTAAGATGAAGAGGAGTATCAGGGCAGACAAGAGGGCCTACACTGGCAGCAGAGGCAGAAAAGGCAGCAGGCAGCGGCAACATGAAACAGCTCTACGACATTACCAGACGGATTGTCGGGCAAGTATGGCCATACAGAAAGACCAGTAAAAGACAAAGACGGCAAACCTATTGCAGACAGAGCAGACCAACTCGACAGATGGGCCGAGTATTTTGAAGAGTTACTGAACAGACCCCCCCCCCCCCCCCCCCCCCGACCCCTCAGACATCCAGCCAGCAGAGACAGACCTACCCATCAGCTGTGACAGACCCAGCCGGGAAGAGATCAGAAGAGCAGTGGCATTTTTGAAGAACGGCAAAGCAGCAGGGCCAGATGGCATCCCAGCGGAGGCTCTGAAAGCAGACCTAGAGACAACAGTAGAGCTGCTGTACTCACTGTTCGGAAAGATCTGGGAAGAGGAGGTGATGCCGGCTGACTGGAAGGAGGGATACTTAATCAAGCTTCCCAAGAAAGGCGACCTCAGCAAGTGTTCCAACTACAGAGGAATCACTTTGCTGTCAGTACCAGGAAAGGTCTTCAACAGGATCATCCTGGAGAGAATGAAGAGCTCTGTCGACCCCCAGCTGAGAGACCAGCAAGCAGGAGTCAGGAAAAACCGATCATGTACAGACCAGATCGCCACTCTCCGCATCATCGTGGAACAGTCTCTGGAGTGGAGCTCCCCGCTGTACGTCAACTTTGTGGATTACGAGAAAGCATTTGACAGCGTGGACCGAGAGACTTTGTGGAAACTCCTACGACACTACGGTGTACCCACAAAGCTCGTCTGCCTGATCAAGAGCAGCTACGATGGCATGACATGTCGCGTGATCCACGAAAGGCAGTTTACCAGGGAGCTCCAGGTCAGAACCGGCGTCAGGCAGGGGTGTTTGCTGTCTCCGTTCCTCTTCCTACTGGCCATAGACTGGGTCATGAAGAGGACCACTGAGCAGAGAAGAAGCGGAATACAGTGGACACTGTGGACACAGCTTGACGACCTCGATTTTGCAGACGACTTGGCTTTACTGTCCCACACTCATCAACAAATGCAGGATAAGACCACGAGGCTTGCTGACATCTCGTCCCAAGTGGGCCTCACCATCCACAAACAGAAAACAAAGACAATGAGGCTGGACGCAACCAGGGAAGAACCAGTCTTGCTTGCTGGCACCCCGTTGGAGGAGGTGGAGTCCTTCACCTATCTCGGGAGCATCATCGACAAAAAAGGCGGCACTGATGCAGATGTCAGAGCACGAATTGGTAAAGCCAGAGCAGCCTTTCTCCAGTTGAAAAAAAGTGTGGAGTTCCAGAGAGATGTCACAACACACCAAAGTCCGGATTTTCAACTCCAACGTAAAAGAAGTTCTCCTATATGGAGCAGAGACTTGGAGGTTGACATACAGTCAACAGAGTACATATCTTCATAAACAGTTGTCTTAGAAGAATCTTGAAAATCCACTGGCCAGAGAAGATCAGCAACGTCAGACTCTGCGGAGAGAACAGAGCAGATAACAGCAGAGAATGAAATTGGGCGAAGAAGATGGGGATGGATTGGTCACAGTCTGAGAACTGAAAGCCAGTTTCTAGTATCACTAGGCAGGCATTGTCATGGAACCCCCAGGGAAAGAGGAAAAGAGAAGGCCGAGAAACACCTGGCATCAAGAGACTGGGAACCACCTGGAGTAAAATAGAAAGAGAAGCACAGGACAGGAGTCGCTGGAGGTCTCTCGTCGACGGCCTATACCCCGGGAGGGGTGACAGGCGTAAGTAAGTAAGGACCTGTCCATCAGCGCTTCGCAGGGGACTTTGTACCAGGTGCCTGGGGCCATACACTGCTTCGAGTGCTTCGTAGAAGCCCCTGTAGTCACCGTTGTCAGCGCAAAGCTGGGTCCTCTGTGCGAGTCTGGTCCACCACTCGTCGCGGCAGATCTTTGAGCTTGCGCTGGAGACTGCTGCAAACGAGGCGGAAGGCAGACTTTTTCCACAGGGTAGGAACTGAGGCTGGGCTAGATCATCTACATCCTCGCCAAAGGATCAGCGTCAGGTCTCGCTTATAACCCGACCACGTTTCGTAGTGCACCTTCGTGTTTGTGTATGTATGTTTCTCCTGCCTTCTTCCTAAGTTCCGGAGAAAGACATGCGTTATAGACGAGACTGAAGGTCTGATGCATCCTAGGTGTGCGGGACACGCCACATTCAGAGGCAATTTTAAACCAACGAGGTGTAACGCTCAGAAATTGATAAGTCAAGCCCCGTCAATAAGAGGACCGGTGGTTTTTTGTTGTTGTTGTTGTTGTTTTAATAAATTTTTTGGGGTCTTCTTTTGCACTGATTTTGTACCAGAGGCAGCATGCTGGAATTTGCTTAAAATCTCTTGATAGATGAGTAGAGACATGTTTGGTGCTTTGATTCATACCGCCTTGGCTTAACAAGCGGAATCTTTTTTGTCCTAGTTTGAGTTGCCAAGCGGATGGTGACTGATTAATTTTGAGGTGTGTACCAGTTGTAGCTGCGCTTGTGTATAGGGTTTGTACAGAATCATGATCTAGCCAGGAAATGAGACGGGTGATGTCCTTATTTTTATTTGTTTTTTTTTTTATTTTGTGCATGGCAAATGTGCAGCAAGTGGGCGGTAGTGTTATTTAGGGGATTGAAAAATTAGGGGATGACTGGAACAGAATAAGGCTAGGGCATTTTAACAGATGGGACTGCAATGGAGGCCCACTGTGTACTATGGCTAGCAGTACCCCAAACCGGAAGCGTCTGAAAATAGTATGGTTCCCAGCGTATGCCAGAACCGCGTTAACCACTCCTTACATGACCGTACTCTCAGCATTCAGATTCAGCGGCAGCGCGGACAGACTGACAGAAGCACCCCTACTCTCAGACTCTGTTTCCGCCACCCAAGATCAGAATAATAAATGCACATCAGTTTCTTTTCGCAATTTCACATGAAAAGACCCACTTAGCGGCCAGTCCTTACAACATTTTGGTCTATTAACCTACACTGGACGGGATAAGGCCATAGAAACAGTTATGAATGTGTTGAGGAAGCATTTCCTTATACAAAAATGGTGGGACTTTGATTAGAGGGCACAACGCATTGTTTTGTCAACAGACAGCATTGGCTGAAGCACCCCAACACTGTCTGAGAAGCCGCTTGGCGACCAATCCTTACAACATTATTTTTTATTTTTATGCTATGACGGACGGCATTGTGCCCTCAAATTCCCATCCTTTTTTAATATGGAAATGCTTTCTGAACACATTTATAGCTGTTTTATATAGCCCTATGCCGTCCATCATAGGTTAAGAGACCACGAATGTCGCCAAGAAGCTTCTCAGGCAGAGTAAGGGTATTTCAGTCTGACGGCAAAGCGATGCGTTGTGCCCTCTAATGCCCATCAGTTTTGATTATGGAAATGCTTTCTAAACACATTCTTAACTGTTTAATATGGCCCTATGCCGTCTATCATAGTTCAAGAGACCAAACATTTTCCGCTTATTAAGAAAGGATTGTCCACCTTGTGGTTTCTCAGTCAGTGTAGGGGTGCAAGTTCAGCCAATACTGTGTAATGACAAAACGATGCATTGCCCATCCTTTTTAAATATGAAAATGATTCCTGAACACATTCATATCTGTTTTATATAGCCCTATGCCGTCAGACCGTCTGAGAGACCAAAGATTTCTTAAAGACTGGCCGCCAAGCGTCTTCTCATACAGTGTAATTGATTGATTGTACATTGCTTAACGTCCCGACAGCAACAAGGCTTTCTCAGGACGTGCCTGCACTGCTTGTGAAAAAAAACAAAACTAAACAGAATATTGAATGTATGTCGCCAGCCGGTCCAATACTTTAAATAAACCTACGCCATGGGGCCTAAATAAAGTTAAGACCATTTAGCAACACACATCCAATATCAAGAGCTACAGGCAGCGCAGACAGTAGGGAGAGTTTTTAAAAAGGCAAATACAGGTGAATGGACAGAATGGTAGACAGAAACACATGCCCCAGAATAGAAAGGAAACCCACCCTGTGGGGCTGACCAGGGTGACCCTGGGAACTAAAAAGTAGTTAACCCCACCCAAATCCCCCAGGGCAGACCCGGGTGGGGGGTCATACAGTGTAGGGGGGCTTCAGTCAATACCCTCTGATGACAAAACGACGCCTTGTGCCCTCTAATGCCCATCATTTTTTAATATGGAAATGCTTCCTGAACACATTATAACTGTTTTATGTGGCGCTATCACGCCCAGCATAGGTTAAAACACCAAAATGTAATGACTGGCCGCCAGTGGGTCTTTATTGGTGAACTTGTGAAATGAAATGTGCATTTATTATTCAGATCTTGGGTGGCGGAAGTAGAGTCTCAGCGTAGGGGTGCTTCTGTCAGTCTGTCCGCGCCACTGAATCTGAATGCTGAGAGTACATGTGACGAGTGGTTAACGCGGTTTTGGCATAAGCTGGGAACCATACTATTATTGAACGCTTCCGGTTTGGGTGGCTGCTAAAAACTGGCTGTTCTCTTCAGGCCATAAATGGCGTCTATTCTAGGGTCACACAAAATTGAACAACAGCGCTTATGAAGTCATAACTGGACATCAGTGAATGCATGTAAGTTGTAGTACAAATAGAAATGTTACTGAATTATCATTAACTCATTTTATCCTATACACCCTTGATCTTAGGTCTTCCCTTTGCTGACTGTGTAGCCTTGTGGGCGAACGAACTTTTTTTACGATGGGTCGCGGTGGGGCCAATTTAATAGCATTTCCATAGTGTCAAAGGCCAGCAGGCATAAACCTCTGAGAACTGAAGTAACACGATACAAATTATGTCATGTTTTGTTACGTCTAACGTCGCTGGTGAATGTACATTACGGCGCGAAGCGCCCTATATGCATATGTATGTTTACACGAGAATCTCCAATATTTCGGGTCCTACTAAAACCCGGAATAACCCGGAATAACCCGGAATAACCTGTCCTAAGCTAAAATAACCATATCTATAACTATTATTGCGTACCTAAACACAAAATAATCATGTGTTAGAAGTTTGGTTTACATTAAAGTTGATTTAGTTGTACTAGTAAGCCGTTTTCCACAACCGTTGACACGTCGATTACTTCCCTTGGTACACGATCGCGCTGTAGAAAACAAGAGGCTCAAAGAACAAGTCCTTCGAAGCTTTCTAACGCTAAATAAACAACTTTTACGGCACCTACAACCTCAAATATGTGAATATTACTACTTTAAGTACTCAATAATATGTGTTTATGTGGTAATTTGGGCTTAGGAGAGGTTATTTCGACTGGTTTCGGACAGCGCGATCGTGTAGCAAGGGAAGTAATCGACGTGTCAACGGTTGTGGAAAACGGCTTACTAGTACAACTAAATCAACTTTAATGTAAACCAAACTTCTAACACACGATTATTTTGAGTTTAGGTACGCAATAATAGTTATAGATATGGTTATTTTAGCTTAGGACAGGTTATTCCGGGTTATTCCGGGTTATTCCGGGTTATTCCGGGTTTTAGTAGGACCCCAATATTTCTGTGCTCACAGTCACAAGCTTGAAACTTGGCGCACTGTTTTATTCAAGGGGTGCCTAAGATTACTAAGAAGAGAGCCTCCGAACATTTTGTAATTGGATGTTTCATTCAAGACGCAAAAGACCGTCTATAGAATTAGAAAGTTGTTTGACAAAGATTAGAGTCCGTAATTTCTGTCATATTTATTTAAAAGTTTGGATATAGCTACTTTTGGAGAAAGACATTGGATGAGAGATATTCTTATGCGCCAGCAGGGCGCATGAGGATCTATGTCGGTTGGAGATATGTAGAGCGCACGCGCACACACACATCGACATGCTTTCAGAAAAGCACTCAGGTGTACTTAATGTATAGCATGTAGCTAGGTAAAGTCAACCTGATTTCAGTTTCACACAAATTATAGCCAAACTGAAATTGTACCGTGAAATTCTAGTTTTGTCACTATTTTCTCAAGACTTGTAGCGAAAGTAAAAATTGTATCACGTTAATATAAAATTGCGTAAAGCTAAATAATACGCCAAGAGATAGGAGTATCGATATCCCCAGACCATCCATCCCATAAAGACCAAGCCCATGTCTAAAACAATCCATCAGGGGTCAAAATCTTCTGCTTTTTTGAGGAAATCAGCTTTAATTAAAAAAAAAATGGCAATTCTGCGTGGGAAAAAAAAATCTGAAGTTCAGCCTTTTCTTTACGCTCTCTCTGTTCCCTTTCAGCTTCAATTTTCCTCTCTAGTAACCTCATCTCCTGGTCTTATTTAGCAGACTCCTGGTCTTTACTAACAGGCTCCATCACAAAGTTGGCTAACACTGCGTCTGTCAATTCCATGCTTATCCCCAACTCTGCATCTGACATAAGGGTCAGAAACGCCTAGTCTGACTGAACCTTTGGCCTCTACCGGGGATAAAAATGCCTCCATATGAGGATTCTGATAGGAAGGCGTACTCACTGTGACTGCCGCTCTAGTCTGGGGTGACAGGGTGGTTCCAGCAGTCGACGAGTCGGACGATGCCTCGGTCACCTGTGCCTGTTCCTTATAGTCCTATGATCGCCGGCTCTGGTCAGCATTGTGCCCGGAGACAGTGTCCTGCCACTCAAAGAGAAAACGAAAGCTGAACAACAGAACACCCAACACAACACTTAAAACAATACAATCAAATGAACAGAAGACGGAGCCGGAGGGTCCCCTGTTGCCCAGGCCTTGGCAGCAGAGTTACGCACAACAACCCCCCGTTTCGCACTGCTCAGGGTATGAGCCCTAGAGCAATACTCACTCCCGACCAACTGCCCGCCTAGTCGCTCGACACGACAACGAAGAACAAAACACTAACCTCTGGGTACTAACCTAACCTAACACTTTCGATACACCAACTACACCTCCAAACAATTTCGATCCTACCGCTGCCACCAAAATGTCACAACCCCCGCTTCCGGGGCGCGAACTATGAGCGCTACCACTCGAGAACAACCAACCTGCACTAACACAAACACCAGAGGAACAATTACAACAACACTTGTTACATATAAAACTAACAATAATCCCAAATATTTGTCTAAATCCTAACCACGCACTCACACATCACATTCACACACACATACATAATCCAAACTCCCCAACCAGAATATCCATTATACACAATAATATGAAATAACAAATATATAAGAAAACATATATCCCTAATAAAATACAAAAAATTGAGAAAATAATATAATCCACAAGCTACTGAATCTCCTCAGCGGGAGCATGAATGACACGTTCAAATTAAATGGATGCTTTCGCTTCCGCAATAAAGCCCTTCATAGCACAAGGTTCCTTTAAACACAATATTTCAGAATACACTATCAGTATATAACAAAACAAATACCCTTAACTCATTCTACCCCAGACACACCACAGGAAGATAAGGATCCACCATGATAGTTGAAGGGTGATGCCAGAATAGTTTGGCGCCTATGGGCGCCAAGCTATTCTGGCACCACCCTTGAACTATCATGGTCGATCTGTGTCCTGCACTGCATTGCAGTCTTCAGAGGACAACGGCAAAACTTAAGGATTTCGGTGATGGGGTAGAATGAGTTAAGAAAGCACAGGTGAAAGTTGAGCAAACTCAATATATTTCACAAGCCACTGGACCTTCTCGCGCCCACTCGGCACCGGCCTCCACGTGGCGTGGGTGGGTAGTCACCTCAGTCACCTACTGGGTGGGCTAGCAGAGGGTGCCATCTTTGTCCAGGATTAGGACTTGATGTCAGCAGATATGTTTTTTAGTCTTTTTCACTGGTCTGGTTTTTAAGGAGCTGTTTAAACCCAGGTCATACCATGTTGTATTGGTCCTTAAAAATACTCATGAGCTTTTGGTCCTTTGGATCCCAAGTGTTTGCCATGCTTGGAGACCCGTGTCGGGGGAGAAGAGGATCCTGGTGGCTGAGGTTCCCTTTGGGTTGCAGCTCACTCACCACTGGTGCCAACACTCCACTTTGGCCTTGACTTCTTCCTACACGGGAGGCTAGTCGTACCGGCCTAGTCAATCGGCTCTTGTCACGTTGAGCCCTATCCCACTGTTGACATACGGGTTGCTATACGGAGCACCATGCTATAGCCTCTGCTGCTGATTAGGTGCTTTATGCATGTAATTCCCCTGCGTTCAATGGTGTGATAAAAGTAGGTAGTGGCAGTGCGCCCAAACTACTGCCATCAAGCAGAATAAAGAGCAGTTTTGCCTTGATTTTAATGACCACCGTAAGATGGCCTTAGTCGCCTGCTCGGCGTTAAACCCAAATAACTAACAAATTGATTTTAATGAAGATTTGCATGCAATCTGTTGAAAAAAATAATATATCACTGAAGCTGAAGTACAGTTTAATATTTCCTCTTTCAGATGAGCCTATTTTGGTCCATGTCAGTGTTTTCTACAGTGAGCAATGTCGCCAAACTTATTGGTCACTTTTTTGTCATTGCGCGCCGTGACCCCAATGGCAGCAGTGCTGTTGTGTATAGCGATATGGTCAGAGTGCCTCTGAAATTTGCATGTGCATCAAATAATATATCTGATCTTCAGAAATGTTGTATTTGATACACAGGCACATGAAAGTTTTTTTTTTTTTCATATTTTTCCACTACCCACCCCCCTACTTTTTCAGTTTTTTCCACGTTTACACACACATGCAATACAGTCAAACTGGCTTCTGGTGAGCTGGACAACTGAAAAATGTTACCTAACTTACCATGACACTGACATTGATGAAAAATGAGCTTTCAGACCCAAGGCCATTTCCTTGTGTATCTCAGGGCAGCCCAAAAGACAATGCCCAGGCATCCTTATTGACCTTGTTGTCTGGTGACAGCAAGCAGGAAGAGGCCCGTAACCAGCTGCCATGCCCTATATGATGCTGGCAATCTGGTGACAGCAAGCAGGAAGAGGCCCGTAACCAGCTGCCATGCCCTATATATGCTGCTTGCACTCTTTTCCTCAGGCAAAGGGAGTCATGAAACAGCTGTGCAATTTAATCCTTTCGCCGCCGATCTTGCCTTTTGGCGAGTAACTCGGTCATGTTCACTGCACTTGATCGTGACTAATGCATGAGGTAGTTGTGGTCAATAATAGTGCATTATGGGACAGGGGAATCCCCTCTTTCATTCCGGCACCAACTTTGAGTGCTTTTGAGAGTTTTGAGCGATGAAATTGTGAGTTTTTCTGACTTTTGGAGCGGTGCTTTTTCGTGATGGCTGAAACTTCGAAAGGGCAAAGTGAGCGGCCCAAGAGACTATCTACGGAGGAAGTTTTGTGTCGTTTGAACCTCCTACCATCACAAACTGATGTTGATTCGGACGAGGAGCATCCAAGTGTCGACGAAGTTGACAAAGAGATTTTTGGAAGTTTGCAAGACAGTTCTGATAATGATCGGACCTATGAGCCAGAACCGAGTACGAGCACTCTTGCAGATTTCATACAGAAGAGTGTTGTGTTTTTTTCATGGACTAAGCTTGTGAGTTGGTGTGTTATGGATTATCTGTAGAGCTCTGAACAACCTACTATGCTTCACTTGTGATTTGAACATTTATTTTCTCAAAATCATTACCGACGGCATTACTACTAGGAATACTTCGCTTAGCTTAACAATTTTAGCCCAGGGGTGTTGTTACCAGGCCACCTGGGGTGGCCTCCATTCCTATCCGGTGGTGCACTCACCCTTTCCCGGCAGTCTCTTCGCTTAACTGCTCAGGACAGGCCATGTGCATTTCGTGCTCCGGCTGGAGTTATGTGGATTACTGTTGTGTACTGTGGACTTTGGATTTATGTGTTCGGACTTTCGTAAACGTTGGATTATGTGCATTGTGTTGTGATTGGATTATCTAAGTGGTCTGTGGATTACGTGGTGTTGGTTTTCTGTGGATTTACCGGTTTGGCAATGGCAAGGTAAAGTAGCGGTGACTGCCTCTAAGTAACCGGTTTCGACCGGGCAGCAGCGGTGACCGGGCGGTGATGTTGTGCAAGCCGACCCGGGAGCGCGCTTCTTCTTTGGAGGTTCCCCGCTTTCACTCGGTTTGGTTGTTTTTTCTGTCCTTTGTTACAGTACTCGGGTACGGACATGCACCAAGTGTGCACCTTCCAATGGCCGAGCGACGGCCATGATGTCTGACTACCCTGCTCGGGCTCCTCCTCTGACCGGACGTGCTGTGTGTGCGGGACTTGGGAGGAAGAAAGATGGTCACAGCTGTAGGCGTTTTACTGGAGGGAGAGACCGGCACTGCTCTCACAGTTGAAGTCAAGAAAGGATGCTACAGCAGGGCAGGAAAAGGCACAATCAGATGGAACTGTGAAAAAAGGGGTCTACTTCCCTTGCCGTTGCCTCGGGAAAACCTTCCCCGCCTTCAGCGGATGATTGAGCCTAACCTTTCGGATCGGGGCTTGTCCCCTGTCCAAGCCCAGGCACCAAGAGCTCCACCCCGTCTCGTAGAGGCTACGGATATGCTCGGCCATCAACGATGTGGTACGTCCTCTAGGCACGGGTCGGCATTTGGAGCTCGGTCTCCCCCGCAGTAGAGAGATTGGGTGAGATTATCACCCTTCAGGTTTAAGACAGAGAGAGAGAGCCCAAGCGGGCCCCCCCCCCCCCCCCCCCCCCCCCCCCCCCCCTTATGAGAGGAGAGTGCCCGCCAGCTTTAGGCCGGACCAGCGCTGTCACCGGGCCGCGCCTACAACGCACCTCTCAGACAGGCAGTGAACTCTACATCTACACCCCTCCGCTTGAGGGCCCGCATGAGAGGACGACCGCGACGAGATTCGTCCCCATGAAAAGAAATAGGTAGATGAGAAAGGAGTCAAGACAGATTGTTGTTTGCGAGACCGAGGCTCTACCCGCGGAGGACTTGCGTCCGGGCAACCACACGGGGCGACGGCAAGTGCCTTCCTGTCGATGAGGTAGGAGAAAGACGGAACATTCGGTCAATAGAGCTAGGTGCATCCCCGTTGCGATTGAACCACCAGGACACCTCCCCCACGCCATAGGAACATGGAGAATGACACAGGCTTCAGGGTCCCGAGTCGAAGAATGGAGCCACAGACGAGAACTAACACGCAGGGTGGATTCCCCATGTCCGAAGCCCTATTGGGAGGAACTAACTCGGTCAGCAGTTGACGAGAGGTGGTGCCAACCACCCACTCACACTCCACCCTAGGAGGTAGAGAGGAACTCGCAGTCGCCATGTGCTTGCATTACGCGGGGAGGAAGCCTACATGTTCGGTCGGGTGACCGCAGCAGCGGGAGAAAGGGCACTACAGATACCTATTGCCTGGGAATGTCTTCTTCCCTCTTCGCCTCTCTGACCAGTGAACAGGCTTGGGTACGGTGCAGCGTGGGATCTCTCAGTGACACCGAGCATCAGAGGTGCCCGGCAGGAGCGACCGTCAAACACCTCAACAGGTTGCAGATGAAGCAGGGTGGCTCGCGCTCTCTCCGTGGGAAGCAGCGTCTCACAAGTTAGGATCCTGGTAATGGACGAAGGATCAAGCGGACAAACACATCAACAGGTTGCAGATGAAGCAGGGCAGCTCGCGCTCTCTCCATGGGAAGCAGCGTCTCAGAAGTCAGGATCCTGGTAATGGACGAAGGATCAAGCGGACAAGCACATCAACAGGTTGCAGATGAAGCAGGGCGGCTCGCGCTCTCTCCGAGGGAAGCAGCGTCTGACAAGTCAGGATCCTGGTAATGGACAAAGGATCAAGCGGACAAACACATCAACAGGCGGGAGATGAAAGCAGCGTGCCCCGTATTCTCTCCGAGTGGAAGCAGTAGCTCACAAGTTAGGATATCCTCGTATGTGGATGAGGGATCAAGCCGTCTAATCTATAGGCTGGAGTAAAAGTCGTGTGCCTCGCATTCTGTCTGGAGTGGAAGCAGTGGCTCACAAGTTTGGATATCCTCGTACGTGGATGAAGGATCAAGCCGTCTAACACTTCTACAGGCTGGAGTGAAAGCCGTGTGACTCGTGCTCTCTCTGGTTGGGAGCAGCATATCTGGGTCAGGATTACGCGTAATCTCCGACAGCTTGACAGTGGTGGCCTACATCCAGAACCGGAGGACGTGGTTTGGAGTGGGGGTGGACAATGGACATGCCTAGCAGACGATCGGTGCGCTCCAACACATCTCAGATTCGCCGTGCTTTGGACAAAGCGTCTGGGTTCGTCGCGTTATTCCGTCGGCCGTCGTCGCCCTGAGAGGAAGGCTGCAGCGATGACCGACGCATCAGGTGGCCAGTGCGTCACGTCGCTCCCTCGCAGGCTTCGGGATCTAGCAGAGGCATTGGGCGACCACTCGGCAAGATGGCGGCGGACAACAGAGGTTCTTCTGAAGAACCCCAATGACCAGAGAGGATGAACATCTACTTTCGCCGGCAGTGATGTGGAGTCTCTTCCGGGTGGTGCTGTGCTAGTGGATTAGGATGCGTGGCTGCGGGCGGCGGCTCCCCACAGAATACAGACTCATACGTGAAGAAGCGGAAGCGAGGCTTGGACAGGACTGCTCCCTGGGTTTGCTTCCTTCTAGCTGACACGGGATTTCCTCGAGAAGGTGACACCTTCTGTGAGTAAGCATCTGAAAGACACCTGGGACCTTTCAGCCTTGGTCCATCGGTGCGGGACACACACGGAGCTAGTGACTGCCTTAGGATGGTGTACCACTCCGCATCCTACTCCTTGGCGGAGATCGCCGGCGGCGACTGGATATGAAGGGACGCCCGGTTGTGACAGGTTCCACGCTCGCCCATCTTGGGATAACACAGCGGTGGAAGGCTCCGCGCGAGGACATTCTTCTGTGGGACCGACTTGGCAGACGATAAGGCGACAGCGCATGATCCCTTGCCACCTCGGCAGGATTGTCTCCACTCGCTTCAGTCAGCGGTGGAGAGATGGAAGCTTTGGCCACAGCGCTACTTGGTGATGCGAGAACCCTGCATAGAAGGACGAGTTAACAGTGAAGCTTTTTGCGCACTTAGCTGACGTATAATATTACCTGGAGTAAATCAGGTACTCTGTTTGCACTGAAAATTGACTCGTCATGTAGCTGACGTATAATATTACCTGGAGTAAATCAGGTACTCTGTTTGCACTGAAAATTGACTCGTCATGTAGCTGACGTATAATATTACCTGGAGTAAATCAGGTACTCTGTTTGCACTGAAAATTGACTTGTCATGTAGCTGACGTATAATATTACCTCGGGTGAATCGGCTACCCTGTTTGCACTGAAAATTGACTCGTCATGTAGCTGACGTATAATATTACCTCGGGTGAATCGGCTACCCTGTTTGCACTGAAAATTGACTTGTCATGTAGCTGACGTATAATATTACCTGGAGTAAATCAGGTACTCTGTTTGCGCTGAAAATTGACTCGTCATGTAGCTGACGTATAATATTACCTCGGGTGAATCAGCTACCCTGCTTGCACTGAAAATTGACTCGTCACGATTTCTGTGGAACACCAACTCTACTGATGGGAGATTGGAAAATTTGGACCATATGTATATACGTAATTCTATACGTAATTTATCCTCTTTTAAATACAACAGTCGATATGGCATTATTGATTTAGGTGTCAAACTTTCCCATCTTATAAAAGCTGCCCTTTTAGCACTTGGTTTTAACAAGATGAGTTTTAAACCCAAGGCCAGACGGGAGCTTTTGAAGGTGCTTAGAAAGGCAGTGGGAAGTGTCAGCTGCCAGCCTCAGGCCCGTGCGTATCATTCTTGTCCTGTAGATACTGTCAGGGCTCTCCAACCTGCCCCCAATGATTTTCTCACAGAGCCTGACTATCTTGTTCAGCTTCCTCAAGTTCTTCTCACCCAGGGTGCCAAACCATGAGACAAATGTTGTTTTGGTATTTGCATGTGCATGGTTTTTAGCTCACATATGTGAAGCAAAAGTGAGTCTATGTTCTGGGCCAATGGTCGTCCGCTGTCGTAAACTTTAACGTTGACATAATTTAATTTTTCTCAAATACTATTGACAACTTCAAAGCCGAACTTGGTACAGAAATACCTGATAGGAAGACCTTTTTATGCATACTAATTTAGTTGATCCCTCAGAAAGGTGACAGGTCACAAGAGCTCAAGAAATAGGTAAAAGAAAAAAAGATAGCCATATTTTGACAAAAGATGCTTTTTTTTCTCAAATACAATTTAAAACTTCAAATCCAAACTTAGTACAGAGATACCTGATGGTATGACCTATCTATGCATACTAATTTGGATGACCTGTCAGAAAGGTCAAGGATCACAAGAGCTCAGGAAATAGGTCAACAAGAAAGGCAAAGCTCAACCTCCACCTCACCGACAACAAACTCCTCAGTCCCTTCCAGTCTGCCTATCGCAAACATCACAGCACTGAAACAGCCCTTCTACATATCTTAAACGATCTGCTTCTCTCCACCGACTCGGGCAACATCTCCCTTCTTGTGCTACTCGATCTCTCTGACACTATAGACCACTATACTTTGACACTATAGACCACTCTATCCTCCTCCACCACTCCTTCGGGATCACTGACTGCTCACTCCTGGTTTCTCTCCTACCTCTCCGACAGACAGCAGTCCGTCACCATCAACGGCGTCTCTTCCAACCCAGTCACGCTCTCCTGCGGAGTTCCACAGGGGTCCGTCCTGGACCCGGTCCTTTTCACACTCTGCACCTCTCCTCTGTCCAACATCATCCAGTCTCACTGCATACAACACCACCTCTACGCTGACGACTCACAACTGCTAGACAAAGACAAACTCGACAACACTCAGTCACTACTGACTCGCACGGCTGACTGCTACGAAGATGTGAAAAACTTGATGACAGCAAACAAGCTTAAAGGGATTTTCCCCAGGATCAGGCATCTAAATAGAGTCGGAAAACTGTCTGCAACAGATACTGCTGACAGTACATGTGTATGGGTCCTTTGTATACTATCTTAGAGCTTTATGATGTGAATAGAATGCCAAATGTCGAAATTCGTTTGGAGGCTGTGTTGTTTTTGTACCTGAACCGCGGATTGTCGTCTGCAGCGGCCACGTTTTGAATTAAATATGTGCATATTTACAAGATACGTCACAAGACAGAACCCGGATGTATTATCACAACAGTGCGGGTCACGATGTCATCGGTAAGTTATTTTTGTTCGTTTTGGTATTGTCCATCATTAGAATTAATACTTACGTAATTCAGGTTGTACCTCTAATGTTGTACCTATAAAATATGTGTGTTTGGCTGAAAACTGAAGCAGTTTTGTTGCGTGTCTGGAGAATCAGTCTTCTTCTTCTTCTTGTCGTTTGCAGTGGGCTATACGGTCAGACCAGCACCGGCGATGAATGACATCGTTTTCTCCAGGTCTTCTTGACTGCCATAGAGTTTGGTCTGCGGGAGAATCAGTGTGATGTTTGGGCTGCTGCCGACGGATGTTGAGTATGATCGAATGCCGTGTACAGTCAGCTTGTACAGTTTGTCACTTAGTTTTTGTTGTTGGCATGAATCGATCCAAAAGCAGATTCGCCTTATCAAAAGTAATTTTGGTTCACGACCGCCACATGTCGACATTTTGCAGACAGAAGTAGATCCGCCATCCAGTTTGTCGCCGATCGTCCATTCCAGCCCAGAGAGACCAATTACCAGAGGAAAGGGGAGTACATAGAGGGAGTGTTAGAGGTCAAAGGGCTGGAGCTAGAGGTCGGAGGGCGCAAGCAGCAGTAGGAATCGAAGAGGGTTCCTTGGCAGCCATCGAAGGGAGAAAAGAGAGAACGAAAGTAAGTATGCTTTGCATTTGGTTGCTTTTGAGACCACAACATGAAGTTTATTTTTCAGTGCAAGGGCTGATCTTGGGGTTGGGGGGGGGGGTGGTGGAGTGTCTTCCCCCCCCCACCCCCACACACACACACACCCCCCCAAAAAAACAAACAAACAAACAAACAAAAAAAATATTTAAAAAAAAAAAATTAAATTTAATTTTATAACCAAACAACCCCACCTCTCCCCCCAAATGTTGATGTACAAATGCCTGTTTTTTTGTGTGTGTACAGGTACTGCTGAAAGATGCTTCTGCAGACAGACTGAGGGAGCTGTTGAACTCAGACATGATGGCAAAATATCCAAGCCTTGTTTTTGATGTGTTGGAGCCACCACCCCAGCGTCCTCAACAAGGCTACCATCCACCTACAGTCCGTCCAACAAACCAGATTGGTGTGTCTGTGGGCATTGTCGAGAAATGCCCTCAGACATAGAAAAAAAGTGATGCATGAAGTAGTCATGCACGAGTCTTCTGGAGGTAAGCAGCTTTGTTGTACGTTTGTAGCAAATGTAAAAATATTAAGCATTCATGGGAGAAGGGAATTAGAGATGTGACTTCTGTGTACATTTACACCTTTTACAAAATGACCACTCAGGGGACTGTGAAAAAGTGTTTTACCATGCATGTGCTTCTGGAATTAGTAACATAACAAAGGAACTACACGTGGATGGTCTCCTCAGAAAGGCAGACTTGGGTCTTTGTAACTGAATGAGAACACAGCCAAACATGAATAAACCAGTGTTGCATTTAGTGGGGTGATGGCAGACTTGGGTCTATGTAACTGAATGAGAACACAGCCAAACATGAATAAGCCAGTGTTGCATTTAGTGGGGTGATGGCAGACTTGGGTCTTTGTAACTGAATGAGAACACAGCCAAACATGAATAAGCCAGTGTTGCGTTTAGTGGGGTGATGGCAGACTTGGGTCTATGTAACTGAATGAGAACACAGCCAAACATGAATAAGCCAGTGTTGCGTTTAGTGGGGTGATGGCAGACTTGGGTCTATGTAACTGAATGAGAAAACAGCCAAACATGAATAAGCCAGTGTTGCGTTTAGTGGGGTGATGGCAGACTTGGGTCTTTGTAACTAAATGAGAACACAGCCAAACATGAATAAGCCAGTGTTGCGTTTAGTGGGGTGATGGCAGACTTGGGTCTATGTAACTGAATGAGAACACAGCCAAACATGAATAAGCCAGTGTTGCGTTTAGTGGGGTGATGGCAGACTTGGATCTTTGTAACTGAATGAGAACACAGCCAAACATGAATAAGCCAGTGTTGGGTTTAGTGGGGTGATGGCAGACTTGGGTCTATGTAACTGAATGAGAACACAGCGAAACATGAAGCCAGTGTTGCGTTTAGTGGGGTGATGGCAGACTTGGGTCTTTGTAACTGAATGAGAACACAGCCAAACATGAATAAGCCAGTGTTGCGTTTAGTGGGGTGATGGCAGACTTGGGTCTATGTAACTGAATGAGAACACAGCGAAACATGAATAAGCCAGAGTTGCGTTTAGTGGGGTGATGGCAGACTTGGGTCTTTGTAACTGAATGAGAACACAGCCAAACATGAATAAGCCAGTGTTGCGTTTAGTGGGGTGATGGCAGACTTGGGTCTTTGTAACTGAATGAGAACACAGCCAAACATGAATAAGCCAGTGTTGCGTTTAGTGGGGTGATGGCAGACTTGGGTCTATGTAACTGAATGAGAACACAGCCAAACATGAATAAGCCAGTGTTGCGTTTAGTGGGGTGATGGCAGACTTGGGTCTTTGTAACTGAATGAGAACACAGCCAAACATGAATAAGCCAGTGTTGCGTTTAGTGGGGTGATGGCAGACTTGGGTCTTTGTAACTGAATGAGAACACAGCCAAACATGAATAAGCCAGTGTTGCGTTTAGTGGGGTGATGGCAGACTTGGGTCTTTGTAATTGAATGAGAACACAGCCAAACATGAATAAGCCAGTGTTGCGTTTAGTGGGGTGATGGCAGACTTGGGTCTATGTAACTGAATGAGAACACAGCCAAACATGAATAAGCCAGTGTTGCGTTTAGTGGGGTGATGGCAGACTTGGATCTTTGTAACTGAATGAGAACACAGCCAAACATGAATAAGCCAGTGTTGCGTTTAGTGGGGTGATGGCAGACTTGGGTCTATGTAACTGAATGAGAACACAGCGAAACATGAAGCCAGTGTTGCGTTTAGTGGGGTGATGGCAGACTTGGGTCTTTGTAACTGAATGAGAACACAGCCAAACATGACTAAGCCAGTGTTGCGTTTAGTGGGGTGATGGCAGACTTGGGTCTATGTAACTGAATGAGAACACAGCGAAACATGAATAAGCCAGAGTTGCGTTTAGTGGGGTGATGGCAGACTTGGGTCTTTGTAACTGAATGAGAACACAGCCAAACATGAATAAGCCAGTGTTGCATTTAGTGGGGTGATGGCAGACTTGGGTCTTTGTAACTGAATGAGAACACAGCCAAACATGAATAAGCCAGTGTTGCGTTTAGTGGGGTGATGGCAGACTTGGGTCTTTGTAACTGAATGAGAACACAGCCAAACATGAATAAGCCAGTGTTGCGTTTAGTGGGGTGATGGCAGACTTGGGTCTTTGTAACTGAATGAGAACACAGCCAAACATGAATAAGCCAGTGTTGCGTTTAGTGGGGTGATGGCAGACTTGGGTCTTTGTAACTGAATGAGAACACAGCCAAACATGAATAAGCCAGTGTTGCGTTTAGTGGGGTGATGGCAGACTTGGGTCTATGTAACTGAATGAAAACACAACGAAACATGAATAAGCCAGTGTTGCGTTTAGTCGGGTGATGGCAGACTTGGGTCTTTGTAACTGAATGAGAACACAGCCAAACATGAATAAGCCAGTGTTGCGTTTAGTGGGGTGATGGCAGACTTGGGTCTATGTAACTGAATGAGAACACAGCCAAACATGAATAAGCCAGTGTTGCATTTAGTGGGGTGATGGCAGACTTGGGTCTATGTAACTGAATGAGAACACAGCCAAACATGAATAAGCCAGTGTTGCGTTTAGTGGGGTGATGGCAGACTTGGGTCTATGTAACTGAATGAGAACACAGCCAAACATGAATAAGCCAGTGTTGCGTTTAGTGGGGTGATGGCAGACTTGGGTCTTTGTAACTGAATGAGAACACAGCCTAACATGAATAAGCCAGTGTTGCGTTTAGTGGGGTGATGGCAGACTTCGGTCTATGTAACTGAATGAGAACACAGCGAAACATGAATAAGCCAGTGTTGCGTTTAGTGGGGTGATGGCAGACTTGGGTCTATGTAACTGAATGAGAACACAGCCAAACATGAATAAGCCAGTGTTGCGTTTAGTGGGGTGATGGTAGACTTGGGTCTTTGTAACTGAATGAGAACACAGCGAAACATGAATAAGCCAGTGTTGCGTTTAGTGGGGTGATGGCAGACTTGGGTTTTTGTAACTGAATGAGAACACGGCCAAACATGAATAAGCCAGTGTTGTTTAGTGGGGTGATGGCAGACTTGGGTCTATGTAACTGAATGAGAACACAGCCAAACATGAATAAGCCAGTGTTGCGTTTAGTGGGGTGATGGCAGACTTGGGTCTTTGTAACTGAATGAGAACACAGCCAAACATGAATAAGCCAGTGTTGCGTTTAGTGGGGTGATGGCAGACTTGGGTCTTTGTAACTGAATGAGAACACAGCGAAACATGAATAAACCAATCTTGCATTCAGTGGGATGATGCGTTCCTGTGTGATTTATTTTGTGGACAGACTCTAAAGTGTATTTGTTGCGTGCTCCAGTTAGTTTCATGCTGCCTTGAATTTGGTAGTTTTGACAACATATGAATGGAACAAGACAATTTAGTTTCAAATCCACATATAATTTAACTGTACTGTAATTAGAGTAAATACATATTTTGCAATGGCTGCATGATGCAATGGCTGCATGATGCAACTGGTAAGACAGATACAAAACATTGGCACTGAACATAAGAGGAGAGTGTCTGTTACAGATAATATACATTTTTATTGATGACATCAAATAAGAACTATACACTGTTTGACAAAGGTGTGCCCAACATTTTTCATGGGTAACTTTGCAAAGAAGAACATCATGTAATTCAGTGCCAGTTAACATACAATGATTTAATTTTAGAAACTCTATAGTTTGTGTTGTCACTTTTTGATACAGTAGCAAAATCTTCGGAATGTGTTTGGAAACGGTTTATTTATATATCAGATACACATGCAACACAGGTTCATTTTTATGTTAATTAATAAGCTAAGTTTTCAAACGTGAAGCAGCACAAGGCATGCATGAATTTGGCGTGTTTGCCCCCAATATTGAAATCCAGGGTTTTTCCCCCCACACCCTGCACATGCTGCTAGCATGGAGTGAATGCATATTACAAGTCAACACCATCATGTTCATGACATCATAAGTAAATATAAATCATTTTAGGTCAACTGACACTGAATACTAACCAGTACCTTGTAGAAAACTGTCAAACATAATATAAGTGTATCACACATTCTGAAGTACTGTTGGCATCTAGTTCTGTCAATGTCCTTTCACAATTTATCAGTCAATCATCTCATAAAGGCACATAACAAAGGTACTGCAGAGAATCAACCACTCCACCTGTGCACATATATATTATAAGTTATTGGTCGGAGGGGTTCGCTGCACGGACCTTTGTAGGCCTGAGGGAGGTCAAAGGAATCATTGTACGGGCCTTCGGGGTACAATGATTCCTTTGACCTCCCTCAGGCCTACAAAGGTCCGTGTAGCGAACCCCTCCGACCAATAACGTATTTGTTTTCCTTCCTCCGTTTATTGTTTAGAAAAAAATCCGGTTTATGAAGATGGCCGCTTCTGTGGCGGATAGGTGACGCCATTGAATATACATGTTCTGCCGGGGATTCCCAGAGTGTGACGTAGTATGATTCGGTGCGAAGCGCAAGTCTTGTTTTCGCGAGTAAAAAGCTAATCTTGGCTTGTGTACAGAATGATTCAAGCTGCAATGTCTACAAAAGGTCATTAAAGTATTACAGTGACAGTGCTTCTTGACTGCTGTGTGATTCAGAAAAATTAAGAACTTTTTGATGAAGCGATCGGCATTTGACCACTGATGTGACAGCTTGTGCAAGTTAGCATGGTGCCTCGTGCTTTTAGATTCAAGATGACAGAAGGGGATGCTTCGAGTGTGCAGCAGATTGTCGTTATATCCTAAAGTGTCATGTGTGTTGGGATATCTGGAAAAAGGAATACCAAAACAAAACGCTCGTTAACAGCAGGACTAGTGCTGAGATGGATTTTAAGGTAAGATTTTATTTTACAGCGTTGACATGATGTCGGATAGTCTTCGAAAATTCGGGAGATGTTTTTCTTCAGATAGTCCCGCATTGAGTGACGTGAAAATTTGGCAATAGCGTGCTTTGTGTATAGTGTTGCTGGGTGTGTATTTTCGTTTTAGTTCTTGAATTTGTTGCTCTGTGCTTTGCTGAAATTGTGGCATGTTGCCTGTTGGTGGTTGAGCAGACGACAGTGTGATGCTGGTTTGCGAGGATTGCTGTCTCTGATTGGTTAAAAAAAACTCGGAAGCTATTTTTGTTCCGTGGTTTCTCGAACTTTGAAAATGTCTCGGTGGAAGGCTTTTGCTGTTTGCGCTGTGTAATTAGTGGTGAAATATTGTTTAGTTGGCTCCTCACGTCGTAAAAAATAAGGCAGATGATGTGTATTACGTCAAATAGGACTACTTTAGTGCGTTTTTTCTGCTATTTTGTCAAACCGAGTTGCTATCAAGACTCGAAAACGAGGTCGTAACGCGTCATCGAGAGGGCTATAAAACGTCCGCCATTTTTCGCTACAGTGGTTTTTATATCACGGTCACATGGTACAGTTTGCACTAAATTTACTTGTCGTGTGACGTAGGGAGGAAAACAAATATAATTATATTTGTTGCCAAGTTCACATTTTCGCTGCTTGTTTTTAAATGTCACTTGGCGGCAAAACATGATACCGATAGAATTGCAGTTAGGACGGACAGGTAAACAAATCTTTACAGGCAATATAACTCACTCATATAGCTGTACATAACACTTTTTTGTGCTGTTTTACAGGATATCCGAGTCCTTGTATTGGATGAAGGTGTGTTGATGCTAGCGCGCCGCTACCGCATGGACTGGCTGCGAGCTGCTGACTACGCTGACAACAACAAAGCGAACAGGCATGCTGCGTGTCGGCAATACATTTTGTGGACTTGTGGCCGTCTCGGTGCAGGTGACGGGAGAGTCATTCCCTCCTGCTGTGTTTGGAGAATCAGGGACAAGTACCCTGATCTCTTTGGGCAGTACACAGGGTTCAAGGGTGACAGATTTGCGTAGATATGGAGAGAATAGGTTTAACATGAACTGTGACCTGCTTGCTGTAAAAATGCCTCAAACTTTGTATAGTTTACTTTTCAAAAAGAGTCATATTTTGATAAATCTTAATACCAAAATTTTAAACATGAAGCAGCACAAGGCATGCATAGAGTTGGCATGTTTGACCATTATTGAAATCTGGCTTTAGGCCAAATGTTTAGAGAACTGCCACTTAGAGTGATTAAAAACAAGACTTGCCACCAAGTATTTTTTGTCAAAGTAAAACTTGCCACCAAGTATTTTTTGTAAAAGTTAGCAGTCTATCACTTGCAAATTCTCCAAGTACTAATGCTAGACGCTAGATAAATAGACATTGCATGACTCCATTTAAAGACTCACTTTATGTGGTATTATGAATGAACCCCAAAAACAATTGACTTTACAATGACAAAATGCACAAGCAGAAACCTTTACGTCGTGAAGGTGTCAAGCTAATCAGGTGCTACTAATGAGCCGGCATAGATAATAAAATTGTCTGAATCTGAATGGCTATCTATGTCCTTTAGGTGACAAATGGTTATAAATAGTGTCTAAAATTGGGATTTAGGGGTGAAAGGATTAGACTTGAATGTGGAACCAGAAGCCCTGATCAGGTGTTATAACAAGCTTCATAACAAATCAACATTATGAAAAGCTCGTGGGCACTGCTTGGAGTCTCTAAGATGCTAATTTTGAATTTTGGGGTTGTTACAAAGGTTAACGAGTCTGCGCAAACTCTTATAACAAAGCAAACTAAAGGAAGAAAAAAAACAAAAGATTATCCACGAGCTTTGTAGCAAATGTTAGAATGTCACAAATTATGTTACAAATTTTGCTCAACTTCTGCTTGATTCTCCATACACATCGCTGCACCATCTAAACATCAAGGCCCAAATCTGGAGCATTTCTCACGTGCCAGCTGCTCTGTTGATGGTGGGGGAACAGGGGCGATAGTGTTAGCCAAGCGCCTTGGGTCAGCTGGCTCCAGCACCGCAATTCTCTCCATCCCAGAATCATCTTGAATGCGTCTGTGAAGGATAGTTGCCATCAACCTGGGGATGTAGGGATACGTTTTTGGAGACTTGATAGGGTGAACCATCCATCGGCCGCTTTTCTTATTAAACAGGCGGTGGTACCTGATGAATAAGAGTATCACTCATGTAATCACCATTTGTACCAATTCAAGTGCCTTCAGTACTACAGTACTAGCTATTGTGAATGTTCAATTTTAAACATTTTTTTAAACTTCAAATCGAAGATGTATGTTGGCAGCTGTCATACCTAGCATAATTGTAAAATGCATTGAATCCGTTATGTAGTATATATGCAACAACCTATGACAGAATTGCAGTGACTGTATATTTGCCACTTCATGTTGAAAAGCAGATCAGACTCCAATACTCTTCCTTGTGCATGTTTTTATGTCTGAAGTGATTTGAAAAATATATGATGGTCACTTGCTTAGGAAATTCTATTCATTCATAAGGGTATCTTCAAACTGTATTTCATCTTGGCATCACTGACCAATTTTATAATGAATTTTAAAAAGTTAAATATCCAGCAACACATATGTCTATGTATCAACATAGTGTGTGTAATAGTGATTCCAAAAGGGTAACCTCAAGCCAGGAGAGTATGTTACTACGTACAGTTTGCTAGTAGCAGTGTAGTGATTCAAAAAGGACTATTATAAGTCAAAAATGTGTATTTGGATATATATATATTTGTGTGTGTGTGTGTGTGTGTGTGTATGTATGTGTGTGTGTGTGTGTGTTCGTGCGTTTGGTTGTAATAAAGGAAGTATACAACACATGCTTGTATTGTCTACATAAGAGAGGGAGAGAGTAACTCAGAAAGAGAATCCATGATTTTTTGTCTTTCCATGTTTCAATCAATCCAATAAAAAGCCCCAAAACATTTACACTTAGAATGCATTTTAAATTCTGTAAAGTCCACTCGCCGAATGTCTCCATTTGGTTTCGTCAGCACCTCTCGGTCGATGTGAAGGTTGTGGTCCAGTGCTGCCAGCTGGGCTCTCACTCGGTACACGGGGTGGGGGGGGGGGGGGGGGGTGAATACGCAAATCGTTTGCCACAGTACATAAGAATGTGCTGGTGAAACGATTCCAAGATGGCAGTGCTCCTGCAAATGCACAGACGTGTACATTTACCCGAATTTGTAAATTATAAAGTTTTCTTCAAAGACAGTTATTTTGCATGTCTCCTGGTCAAGACTGACATGTTCTCTGAAGTTGTTCTCTCAATTTTCAGGCATCCCAGACAAACCCAAGGCTGACATATGCTATATGTTGTTCACATATGCCTCAACCAAATGTGCATCAATATATTGCATGACTCACCATTTCTACTTTAACTCATTCTACCCCAGACACACCAAAGGAAGATAAGGATCGACCATGATAGTTCAAGGGTGATGCCAGAATAGCTTGGCGCCTATAGGCGCCAAGCTATTCTGGCATCACCCTTGAACTATCATGGTCGATCTGTGTCCTGCACTGTAATGCAGTCTTTAGAGGACAACGGCAAAATTTAAGGATTTCGGTGATGGGGTAGACTGAGTTTAAAAAAAACCCAACATATATATCAATAACATTGGCACAATAAACAATACATTTTAGCCTGCAGAACATCTTGGAAGATTTTAAAAAAAGAAACTGTATGCAAAATTACTCGAGGCTCAAACGCTGGAGGAATATAAATAATTTCTGCCTTATTTGTCAAGCATAAAATGTGTTGCCACACTTGCAGCTAAAAGGTCTCTGCACAAAATATCTCAGTCTAGCGTAACCCCTTTAGCCCTGATGCCCTACAGCAGGAGATGGATTGACCATGATACCTCATGGATAGTGGTAGATTAGCTTGGTGCCATCAGGTGCCATGCTAATCTGTCACTACCATTGAATTATCCTGGTTGAAAAATCCATGCAACTAATACAATATTCATTTGGTGACACATGCAGAATTTGTGAAATGTGGATGTGGGGTTATAGGGATTAAAGTCTTTGGCTTGGGTCATCCCTGAAAAAAGCAGATGACAGACAGGATACGGTATGTTAACTTTTTGCCCTCGCATGTGGATAAACATGAATTTAGCCTCAACAGACAAATGGCCTCAGCAGCCAAATAAGAATGATAGTTACCTGAATCTCAAATAATGAGCCACATTGCCCAGAAACCGCGTGCTAAGAATGATTCTGGCAAGTGCCGCTAGTGTCTGCATTTTTTTCTGGATGCTGCCAGGTATCTTTTTTGGACATTTTTTTTGGATCTGACAAGGGAGCATGATGACATCTGCCAAGATCCCACTCATGGACATTGCAGATGTGGTGAATCGTGCCCCGTATGATTTGCTGAAATAAATCAATAACAATAAAGATGTAAAAATAAGGCAAATTATGTAAATGAAACAATATCATGACTCATTTCAACAGATGGGTGACAGTGTGGAAAAGTGAAATGCTCAAAAACAGTTCATGGACTAACTGCTCCATGATCCGCAGTCAGCTAGAGACTACAATTTTCACAAGCCCTGACAAATGCCACCAGCGTATCTGCATACAAAAGAGAATTTATCCCTCTTGTAGACGTAACAGACTTTCTGAATGACTGCTCTGTCTTCACCAAAAAGCATGAATTTAACTTCCTGGGAATTTTTTAAAAGGCTGAATCAGTCTTTATAACTGAAGACTGTCACCCTGATTGACATGTAGAACTAGAAGGCTCAACAAATGTAGCAAACAACTGCCTATGTGTATACTACAACATTTTTTGTTTCTATTTAAAATTTACACAAACAGCTCTTCCTGTTCTCCTCTCTAAGAACTCAGTGTTACTAAGCTGTGTCATAGCTTTTTCAAAAACACTTCTACTTGGGAATCTACTAACCACAAACTCCTCATAGGTCTCAGCTTGTTGGCACGCAAACCAGAAGTGGGTAACAATATCCCTGCACCACGGCAGCAGTGAGGAATGTTGTTTTTGGCTTGCAAGCTGTCAACAACAGAATAATATATGAATTACAGTAAATGGTATGAATAGAGTGATGCATGGAAGTTGAGATGGAAACACCATTGGAGATGGGAGAATTCATCATGAAATGATTACCCAATGAGTGCTGCCTGGATACCTATGTGCACCTCCCTGTCACCCCCACCCGGGTCTGCCCTGGGCGATTTGGGTGGGGTTAACTACTTTTTAGTTCCCAGGGTCACCCTGGTCAGCCCCACAGGGTGGGTTTTTCCCTCTATTCTGGGGCATGTGTTTCTGTCTACCCTTGGTCCATTCACCTGTATTTTCCTTTTTTAAACTCTCCCTACTGTCTGTGCTGCCTGTTGGACCGGCTGGCGACATACATTCAATATTCTGTTTATTTTTTTTTTTTTCACAAGCAGTGCAGGCACGTCCTGAGAAAGTCTTGTTGCTGTCGGGACGTTAAGCAATGTACAATCAATCAATCTATTCTGGGGCATGTGTTTATGTCTACCCTTGGTCCATTCACCTGTATTTGCCTTTTTTAAACTCTCCCTACTGTTTGCGCTGCCTGTAGCTCTTGATACTGGATGTGTGTTACTAAATGGTCTTGGCTTTATTTAGGCCCCATGTCATAGGTTTATTTAACGTATTGGACCGGCTGGCGACATACATTCAATATTCTGTTTATTTATTTTTTCACAAGCAGTGCAGGCACGTCCTGAGAAAGCCTTGTTGCTGTCAGGACGTTAAGCAATGTACAATCAATCAACCTCCCTCTTTGTTAGAAGATCTATGGTAATGGGGTGCACTTGCATATACTTCAAAAGGACATTTCCAGTATAAATGTGCATGGTGTTCTAAGACCCACCCCCTGCATGCATAACTGTTGGTGTGGGCTAAAGTTTAAAAAGAAAAGAGCAGAAACCACACCTTGCCCACACCATATACACACCACAAGAGCACTGTACATACTGAGTCATCTGTATGAACAACCCTGCTTTACCCTCTCTGTCAAAAACATGCTCATGGTACAGCCTATCCATTCTCTGCAGGTGAAGAAATGGAGCTGTGTTTAAAGTCATATTTCTACAAGTGGTGACAATGACCACTCTTCAGATGTACTGCCCTAAACAAATTTGAAACTGAAAAATACCTGTACAATTTTCTTCCCCAGGTTTTTCCCTGCATGCCATGTCGTGCGAATGAAATATGCCTTTAAATCTTTCTGTCTCTGCAATCACAAGCAATGGCAAAAAGAACTTGTTTAGTGCATGATATGAATGAAATCGTGCGTAGAAGAAACAAATAAGCATGTTATTTATAATTCTCTTCTGTAATGTTCTACTATTCTGAAACGAAAATTGCATTCATCCACAGATAAAGAAATTATTGGTATACTTATTTTTAAATCATGTAATGCTTTCTTTTATGAACACAAAGAATGCCATGGTCATTTAAAATTTAGAAAACAGAATGTAACCAGAAAGGTTTGATGTCCCACTGTAATGTACCTATTAGTATTACACTCACTCATAACAGCTCCAATGCCCATGTGGGCATCTGTGACAACCTCCGTCACATTCAGTTGATGTTTTTGAAGGAGGTCATCCATTGCTCGCAAGAAGCCCGCTTTTTCCATATTGGTTGATTTCAGGGCAGTCTCTCTCTTATCGATGCTGTTCAGGGTGATGATTTTTTCCTGAGTCATTCAACATCACTGTGTATGTGAGGTACTGCGCTGAGTGGCCCGGGCTGTCATTGCGGCCATCCCCTGAAAGTCAGTAGGCTTCCTATATATTTCATTGCAAAACTGCCTGAGTGAATGCCTCTGTAAGTTACACCATGATTTCCTCGTACACACAAATTCAGGTCAGCTGATATGAAAAGATACATGTCACTTACAATAAACTTGCATAATTTAACATTGCATAGGAAAGACAACCATACCCAACAATATTTAACCCTTTGCCTTCAGCAGCGATTGGTAGCGATGATTGCTAGCGATGATTGGTAGCGATGATTGCTAGCGATGATTGATGGCGATGATTGGTAGCGATGATTGCTAGCGATGATTGGTAGAGATGATTGGTAGCGATGGTTCCTGTTTAATCTTTGCAACTAAAGTCACTACTGGCAGCCAAAGGGTTAAATACAAGATTGAAGCATGTGTAATCAATATTCTTTACCCAAAACAACCAGCTCTCTGTCCTTTGCCTCCTCAATGACATCTTGCTGATGCTCGGTCCATGCAGCATCAACTGCTGGGATGACATAGTTCCTCTGAATGAGGAAGAAGGTTGTCTTGGAAACAATTTTAAGATTCAGTATTTGCGCAAACAGCCGAACCTTGGAAAAACTATTCCCCGAGCAGATGATAGCTGAGGCCGTCATAACGTCGCCAGCATGGAACTTGTACTTCATGACAGGCTGTGAACACCACACATGGGTCACATGCTTTTTGCTGCAAACCTGAGACAAAAAATGATTTTTCAGATACCCTGACAGAAGTCTATGTGGATGATTGTTCAGATACCCTGACAGAAGTCTATGTGGATGATTGTTCAGATACCCTGACAGAAGTCTATGTAAATTTCTTCCCTTGTAACAAACTTCAGATATAACAACAATAAAATTTGGTGATTTCTTTTATACCAAAAATTTACTCTATTTAGCTTTCAAGTATATTCAGAATGATTTGTGTCACCTAGTATGCCTAGTTGTGGTCCACAGCTTTTTCACCTATATGGCAAAAAAAAATATTGCAAAACAAAGCAAAACACTTTGAAACGCTGAAATCGATATATCTGATCTTCTCTTGATTAGATCCTTAAAATGAGATCATACATGATATGTTCAGCTTGACACCTTGCAACTTTATTACAGATTTAAAAAAAAAAACCTCCAGGTACCGGTAACACGACCCATACCAAGTGACACACAATCATACCAAATTCACTGGAACCTAAGGCATTCTAACTTGCTTTATCAAGATCTTTCAAATCCCCTGCTACATAGCTTTAACTTGAAAACTGTGGATTTTACTTTGCTGTAAAGTGTAACATCATGATTACAAAATAATGGACACTCAATTTTTGGGGTTGAAACTTCGCCATGGTATATTACTGAGGTCTCGCTAAATAAGTTTATAGCAACATAGCTTCTATTGTTGCAATGAGTTCCTCTGTTCACTGTAGGGATTTCACAGTTTGCTTCTACTAATCATGAAACTAACCAGTTTCAATACAAACAGTGTAAAGTTGTCCTGCAAGGTTGTGCTAGTGCTAATAACTGAAAACCACAACTCAAGCACGGTTGTGGATAGTGACTGGCTTAGTGAATCTGATTTGGATCCACTACATATATTCCACACGTCAACAGTCATCCACTTCAATAACTGAACCTAATTATATTACAAAGCCTGCCTTCAAAGCTTCAATATTTGCAGACTTGCCCACTTCAAGTACAGCGCAGACCCGTAAAAACTGTGCTGTATAGTGATGGGTTGCCCACAGGTCTTGTTGGTAGTCTTGACGGAGCAGGTTGTGATTGATGTGGCTGCCAGCTCAAACACTTTGTCCAAGTAGACAAGGCAAATCGGCGCATTAGCCACTCGCTCTCAGTCATTAGCTGACATGTGCCACACCCCATCACCAGCCAAAATGTTGGGTGGCACCGCTTGCTCCTTCCTCGTCGCCCAGTGGACAACCATAAAGTCTTCCAATTCAATTTCTTCTGTGTTTTCCTTTACTTGCTCATCTCTGCAAATACAAATTGGATGCAATAAATTCACAATATGTCAATACTTATTGCAAATATAGTGTATAGTAACACTAACAGAAGAAAAAGATTGTCATGTCTGCACAGTTACATGCCAAACATGCATCACACTCAATGAAAAACTTGTCTGCTACGTGCATGTACAAACACAGCAACACATTTAAATAAATTTTGTATTTGAAGAAATCTGTCTCTGGAATTTGAGCATCAGTGACCCCAATGGCACCCATATTTGAAAATTTAAGAAAAAAAAAATCATGTTTAGTCTTTTGGTGTAATGTTCAAACTCATTCTTGCAGCCTGTCCAAAAAGAAACAGTCTCAAAAGAGTAAGATAAAAAAAACGTTTGTTTCCAGTTTCTGAAAGGGTAAACTTCAGCAATTCCTGATTTTATTCTGGCAGTACAATTTCGCCCATTTATGTAAAAAAAACCAAAAATGAATGTACGTACAAATAAAACTTACAGAACCTGCTCAAAATGGAAACTTTGAAGATAATCCGGGTCGTCTTCATATTCCTCGTCTGGCTCCTCCTCCGATTCTGAGGCCACTGTTATGTCCAGTTTTGACATTGCAGTTAAACTGGAAACACAAAATAAACATATGATGATAAAAGAAATCCTGAGTGAACAATTTATTGTTACAATATTATCAAGATAACCACAGCGTCATTTCACTCATACCATTTGCTTTCATCTGCTAGTGAAATATTTCAACAAAAACATTCATAAAATTGCAAGTCAGTTACTTAGTATCCTCAGTAGTAGAGTAATAATACTACTATAGAAGGGTCAATCAGAAGTTAACCCTTATCATTCGGAATACACCTTCGTGTGAAATACGTTTGACTAAAATAGTTCAAGGGTAGTGCCAGAATAGCTTGGCGCCTCTAGGCGCCAAGCTATTCTGGCACCACCCTTGAACTAAAGCCATTGGTCTGTATCGTTATCTGTAAGTATTATAATGTAGCTTGCATATGGCAGTGTACAAATTTGAAGCGTTTAGCCTCAGTATGATATGGGTTAAACAAACACACAATGACTGAAACATGTAACCAAGCAAAACTGGAAATAAAAACTGACTCCACTATACATGAAAATATCATGACAACTACTTTAACCCAAAAAAAGGCATATTCTTTTATCACATGCAAACAAGTACCCAACAGAAAAAAGAAACACGCTTAGAAAAGATGGTTACAACACAATTTATTAATATTTCGGGTAAATACCCTTTGTCAAAATGGACAGAGAGATTAGTCGCTACTTATCTTCATTCGCAGAAGGAATGTGGCAACTTTATCACATGTATCTGATCAGATAAATAACTTGTAATGCCATCAAAGAAGAATTACTTGGACGTATATGTGGGTACCCACTACATCAAGTGTTTATTTCTTTCCCACAGGGATGAATATGGTCTATTATCATGCAATTACTTTTCTATATGTTGACTGGCTAAATGATTTTCTTTCAAATGATCTTTGCAACAGGTTAGCTCTGAAGAACACACTGCAACACTCTGATTGTCTGCTGACTTATTGGTAATTAACAGCACTCTGATTACATTATATATATATATATATATATATATATATATATATATATATATATATATATATATATATATATATATATATATATATATATATATATATATATATATATATTTCCCCATGCATAAATTTTATCACACAGCAAGAGAGGGAAACCCGCTTCTGGTTAGTTAGTTTGGGTTTAACGTCCACAGCACCGAGGTGATCATGGACGGCCCTGACGGGCGGGTTATGGGGGACAGGGAAATCTATTGCCGCTTCTGAGCATTCACACATTTAAATTATTTTGGTGGCACTGGTCATGCTGCATGCATCACAAATAGTCAAAGGAAAAAATAAACCTTTTCATATTCAGAATCACAAATGTTTATATTCGAGACATAGTAAACTTACTCTTAAATTTCATATATATATGAAAGCAAAAACCATTAATAGTCTTATGTGATATTCAGGATGGCTACACTATTTCTGCTTACAACAAAGCACACGGAAATCACCATATGGAGTGCACTCCCCTGACTGAAGTGGTTGGTTAGTTCGGGTTTAATGTCCACAGCACCGAGGTGATCATGGACGGCCCTGACGGGCGGGTTATGGGAGACAGGAAATCTATTGCCTATGGAGTACGACCTGAACACTGATCAACTCAGGCGCACTCCAACTGTGCCACTTTGATTTACCAGGACCTTTCAACGGACATGCTATTGAACAAATCAGTTTTTCTCCCCTGGATTGTGAGTCCAGCTACCGGGGCCGGGACGAGATTCGAACCCACGACCCGGCGATTCCCTTCGCTTTCCTGCTCCGCCGTTTAACCGCCTGAGCTATTTCGGACTCTCCTGACTGAAGTGTCGTCAGCTAGGGAGATATGTGGCTTGCTTCATCTAAAGTTATCTCTTGGACTGGTTAGATTTATGAATACTGAAACCAAATATTGCTTACAGATGTGATTGCTTGATCATAATTTGAACGACTTCACGGATGTGACGGATATTTAGATTCAGGTCTAGTAACACACCGGCTTCCTGCTTGTCAGGACTACATGTAGCAAAAGTTGAATCGGTATTACGCAACGCTATATTTTTCAAATATGTACTTTATAATGAGATAATTATGTTACAGCTACTTAAAACAGCGATGGAAAGCAGTAAACATACTTGAAGGGATCAGCAAAAGACTCAGATAGCTGTTTCTGTTGCACCGGCTGTCCTCTGCTTCACACAGTAGGCAATCTGTGAAAAAACAAAACATATATCAGTGTATAATCCCTCTCTCACCTCCTCCTTCTCCTTGCTCTCCCTAAAAAATATGCAATGGGCACTTGAAATTGGGCAAAATCTGTGTGGATGTTATACATTGTACATTTTTTCATGGAACGGTGAGCAGATGCATAATATTATACTTGGACACATTTTGCTTGATATAGTGGCTATAAATAGCAGATACGACTTCTAGACCTGAATCGGAATAAACTAGGCATTAGCTGCGGACATGTTCAATCAGGTCAAGTAAACACATACGTTGGTTATCAGCACTATATCAAGCAAAATTTTGCTCAGTATCGTTATGTACACAGTCAAGAACAAACATTTTGTGCAGTCCTTTATTTTGCAGCTGATTGCGGTGTTCAGACAAAACATTAGCAAATTGCTGCATATTGGACAGTGTACTCTTCGCTTTCCATGTAATCGTACGTGTTATTCATTCTGCTTGAAATTACATCAAGGATAATGCAGAAAACTGCCAGCAAGTTTGTTTATTTTAGTCATTTTGTTATCAATCACAGGTCATCACTTTTGTGAGAAACAATAGCAGACGGAAAGTCAGTTTCACAATAGTGCAACGGTTCATGCCCCCTGCTTGCTACGTGTATTATTTTTATTTATTATTATTATTATTATTATTATTTTATTTATTTATTTATTTATTTTTTTTTTTTTGGGGGGGGGGGGGGGGGGGGATATGGTGACACATGCAAACCACCAGACTGCAATGGCTTTTGAAAAGGAAAGTATACTAAGCAAATTCATGAGTATTAATTTGCTTATTATACAACATATCAATATATGTGTCAAAGAAAGGGAAACTTATGGAGTGAGTATATAACTCAAAGTTATCTCTTATTCCCATCTGTATTATAGGCTAGTGATAGCTTCCATCAATTTATGCTTCATTATATACCTTACCTTTGTTTTTTCATCAGTCCAGCTGCCTCAGTGTCCCTGAGAATTGTCTCCACACCTGAGAGCTTGCCTTCACTGAAAACACACACACACACACACACACACACACACACACACACACACACACACACACACACACACACACACAGCATTTAAAAATCAGAACACATTTGTTCTTCCTTCTTTCAGTCAGGTTAAGAAAAACACCACAAGAATGTCACCACACTGTTGATATCCTACAACAGACTTGAGCAATCCAGACCAAAAAGGTGACTGCCAAGCGTGTGAAATGCAAAGAAGTACCCAACGGAGAAAGAAACACGCTTAGAAAAAACGGTACAACACAATTTATTAATATTTCGGGTAAATACCCTTTGTCAAAATAGACAGAGACATAAGCCGCTACTTATCTTCATATGCAGAAGATAATGTTGCCACATTCCTTCTGCATATGAAGATAAGTAGCGGCTTATGTCTCTCTTTGTTTGTCTATTTTGACAAAGGGTATTTACCCGAAATATTAATAAATTGTGTTGTACCGTTTTTTCTAAGCGTGTTTCTTTCTCCGTTGGGTACTTCTTTACAACAGACTTGGAATTGTTGAAACATGCAGAGAATTGTCATGCCCTGCCTCAACAGCTTTCATTCTTCCTCCAAGCATCGAGTTTAGGTGGAACCTTACACTTGTACCTAAGTTCAGTTTGAAAACATATTTTTCACATTATCGCATGAAAGTTGAGTACACAATAGAACAGGTGCAAATGATAACATTGAAGTGCTATAGTGTGTCCATGTAAATCACCACAAACCTTCCGCTGCCAGTTTCAGATTCAGCAGAAATTTCTGACACAAGAGGTGTTGCCAACTTCAGCCTTGTCCGTGAGGCAGGGCCTGGTGTAGAGGTTGAGTGACCTGGCAAAGGCTCAGGTGTGTCCATGGTCGACGGCCCTGGGATTGGGCTATGAGGTCTGACATGAAAAAATAACACATTATAAGCTAAAATATCTCTTGAACACTTGCATGATAGAAGTACATGTACCTATGCATCATTGCATGCATGCATGTACTTGAAACTATAATCAGTTGCTACTGGATTTGCTGATAATTAAAATATAACAATGCTGACAATAACAAACAGTCCACACAATTTAGGGTAGTTCAACGCTAAGTGTTATATGTTAAATATTTTTTGCATCTCGTTTGTAGTACATTTGGAAATGCATGTGTTTGTATGCTGTATTTTTTAACTCATTCTACCCCAGACACACCACAGCAAGATAAAGATCGACCATGATAGTTCAAGGGTGATGCCTGAATAGCTTGGCGCCTATGGGTGCCAAGCTATTCTGGCATCACCCTTGAACTATCATGGTCGATCTGTCCTGCACTGCAATGCAGTCTTCAGAGGACAACAGCAAAATTTGGGGATTTTGGTGATGGGGTAGAATGAGTTAATGTAGATAATCTTGAGATGTACAGCCAAGCCGCTTTGAGCCTTTTTGCAGGAATATTGCATTGTACAAGCACCATTTGTTGTTATTATTTCATGTACATGCATTTCCTTTACACAGCAGTGTTGTACATCAGGGGAAAATGAAAAGGAAGGCCAGGGGTGGGGGAGTTTAGATGCACCCCACCCACCCCACCCAAAGAAAAAAAGGGGTGGGGGAGGGGTGGGAGAAGTTCTTTTCCCTCTTGTGGAAGTATCAGTAACACCACACATATATATCTCCAAATGTGAGCCACCTAGCCCCTCCTCGCACATCGCTGCCACCCCCCCCCCCCCACCCCCCTGGTCCTTGACATTTTAGCCTCGTGTGATCAGGTTCAACATTACCGTAATAACCCCACACACTCATCTCCCCTCTGTCCACACGTGCATATCTTGCTGCCACAGAATATCTCTTCAGTGTTATTTGCATCAATGCTGAATTTCTGCTACTGAACCCATTACATTCACAAGGTTCAAATATCCTCACCTGACAGTCACACCTACAGCTGCACTCGGGACATGAGCCCCACTAACTGCACATGATGTCTTTGTAGCTTCATAGCTGTAATACAATGTACACAAACCATAGTATTTCATGTGCTGCACTGATTGCAATGGTATACCAATTTACCTATTTGGGGCACCACACCACAATGTCACAGTGTTTCAATACTCAACTGTGTGTGAGTGTGATTATGTATGTTGCAGGGGTGGATCAGTTACCTCAGAGGGGTAGGTGGGGGGGGGGGGGGCGGGCAACGTTTTGCTTGGGACCCTCAACCTGACAACAAAAAAAGGCCTCCCTGTTGCTATACCTTTTTCCAGTGGCACAAAAATCAAACAGGCGGGGGTGAGGTGCAGGGAGTGGGGGGGGGGGGGGGGGGGGTGGTGGTGGTGGAAGAAGGCCTGTGTGTCTCACCACAATATCAAACAAAGGGGGAGGGGGGAGGGGGGGGTAAGCGCCAGAAACCCATTGGAAGAGGGGTGGGGGGCCAAACACCCCCCCCCCAAAAGGGTCTTTATTTTTTAAAACTTTTTTTATTGCAAGGAGGGGGAGGGGGCTGCACAAATCCGCCCCTGTGTTGTATTACACAACACAATTTACATAAAGATAAATACACATGCTAAAACTGGTCCAACGTATTTGACACTATGATGTAGATCTGCATGCCTGCTGCTGAAATGGAGACAAGTGTAATAATAATTACAGTATTTATAATGCGCTTCTCTTATAATAATTATAACTCTAAGCGCGCACTCACAACTCGCACACGCATGCGCACGCTTTAGACAATGACTCGCGTACCACAAATAGTGAAATACATTATGACGGTCAGCTTGGGGTGGGGAGTGTGGTGATATAGTGCTAAACCTGTTGAAAGAGGTGGGTTTTGAGGGCGGACTGGAAGGAGGAGAGAGATTGTTTCTGACGGAGAGAGAATGGGAGAGTGTTCCAGGTGGATGGACCGTAGACGGAGAAGGAGCGGGGGCCGAAAGTGTTGAGTTTGGTGCGAGGGATGTGGAGGCGGAGAGGGTCGGAGGCAGAGCGGAGGGAGCGGGAAGGTGTGTAGGGGTGAAGTAAGTTGGAGAGATAGGCAGGAGCGCAGTTGTTCAGGGATTTGTAGCAGAGAGACAGAATTTTGTATTGGATGCGTTGGGGGATGGGGAGCCAGTGAAGGAGTTTGAGCAGGGGTGTGATGTGGTCGGATTTTTTCTTCCTGAGGACGAGGCGGGCAGCATTGTTCTGGACGCGTTGGAGAGTGAAAGTGGTGGAATGAGGGAGGCCGGAAAGGAGAGAGTTGCAGTAGTCGATGCGAGATAAGATGAGAGAGACAGCAAGTTTGGTGGCAGCTTCGGTAGTGAGGTATTTTCTGATCTGACTGATGCGGCGGAGGTGGAAATAGCATGCCTGGGCCGTGGCGGAGACGAAGCTGGTCATTGACAGAGAGGAATCGAGGATAACGCCGAGGTTCTTGGCTGAGTCAGAGAGGGAGATGGGGGTGCTATCGAGTTGAAGGTGGAGAGAGGGAGGGAGCTGGGAGAGTTTCTGGCGAGTGCCTACCAGCATGGCTTCCGTTTTGTCGTTCAGTTTAAGCTTGTTTGCTGTCATCCAGTTTTTCACATCTTCGTAGCAGTCAGCCGTGCGAGTCAGTAGTGGCTGGGTGTTGTCGAGTTTGTCTTTGTCTAGCAGTTGTGAGTCGTCAGCGTAGAGGCGGTGGTGTATGCGGTGAGACTGGATGATGTTGGACAGAGGAGAGGTGTAGAGTGTGAAAAGGACCGGGCCCAGGACGGACCCCTGTGGAACTCCTCAGGAGAGCGTGACTGGGTTGGAAGAGACGCTGTTGATGGTGACGGACTGCTGTCTGTCGGAGAGGTAGGAGAGAAACCAGGAGTGAGCAGAGTCAGTGATGCTGAAGGAGTGCTGGAGTCGGAGGAGGATAGAGTGGTCTATAGTGTCAAAGGCGGCAGAGAGATCGAGTAGTGTAAGAAGGGAGATGTTGCCCGAGTCGGTGGAGAGAAGCAGATCGTTTAAGATATGTAGAAGGGCTGTTTCAGTGCTGTGATGTTTGCGATAGGCAGACTGGAATGGACTGAGGAGGTTGTTGTCGGTGAGGTGGAGGTTGAGCTGGCTGAGAACAACCTTCTCAAGAAGCTTGGACAGGAAAGAGAGATTGGAGACTGGGCGATAGTTCTTGAGTTCGTTTGGGTCGAGGTTGTGTTTTTTTTAGGAGAGGACAGACGATGGTGGACTTGAAGATATCGGGGATGGAGCCGTTTTCTAGAGATGCGTTGATGATGTCGGTAATGAAGGGCAGAAGTTTTGGAAGGCCGTCACGGTAGAGAGAAGCTGGGAGGGGGTCTAGTTCGCAGGTTTTGAAGGGCATGGACGTTATGGTCTTGAGGACTTCATCCTGAGAGACGGGGTGGAAGGACGAGAGGGGAGTGCCGGAAAAGGTGGGTTCGGGAGGGCAAGGCGGAGAAGGCAGAATGTCGAGTGTGTTGCGCAGAGTTTGGATTTTGTCCAAAAAATAGGTAGAAAAAGCGGATGGGAGTTCTTCTTTGCTGTGTGTGTTGGGGAGAGGAGAGTCTTTAGAAGTGCCTAGGAGTGTGTTCATGGTAGCGTAGAGGGTTTTGGAAGAAGTGGATTCCAGGATTTGGTTTTGAATGTGTTTACGTTTGGAGTCGGAGATCATTCTGCAGACTTTGGATCTAGTTGTTTGGAAGATCTGTCTGTGGGCAGTGAGGTCAGGTGATCGCCAGCGGTGTTCCGCTTGTCGGCGCTCGCGCTTCGCCTCAGTTATGTCGTCAGTGAGCCAGGGGGAGGGGAGTCGGTTGGGTATGGAGCAGGTGGTGACAGGGGCATGGGTGTCTAGAAGTTTTCGAAGGGAGGAATCGAAATGGGATGCAAGATCGGGAGAGGGGGCAGGGTCCAGGAGAAGGTCGACAGCTTCGTCGAAGAAGCTCTCGCGGTTGACAGATTTTAGTTTGCGACGAGAGACGAGCTTGGTTTTTTTCGGGGAAGGTAGATTGAGGGAGACGAGAATAGCGAGGTGGTCAGAGGGAAGCACAGAGGAGGTGTCAGAGTCGAGAAAGAGTTGATCGGAGGTGCGGGTGATGATCCAGTCAAGGGTGTGGCCGAGTCGGTGGGTGGGTTTAGTGATGTGTTGTGTAAGATTGTGGTTTGAAAGTGACGTGCAAAGGCGTTTTGTGTCAGGGTGGTCGGGTTTGTCAAAGTGGGAGTTAAAGTCGCCTAGAAGGATGTGTTTTCCAGATTGTGTGCTGTAGTGGTCGAAGAGGAGGTCAAACTCAGTGAGGAACATGGAGTTTGTGAGTTTGTTTTGAGAGCTTGGAGAGGGGCGATAGATACATGAGAAGATGAGGGACTGGCCGGGGAGTGTTGCTACGGCCTCGACAGATTCAAAGGAGGGATGAACAAAAGGTAGAGACTGAGAGAAGGAGAGGTGAGCGGAAAGACAGTCCCTGTAGATGATGGCAAGCGCGCGGGAAGGAGGCCAGGCGGTAGCCACTCGGAGTGACTTTGGCGATGATGGGTTCATCGCCAGCTGAGCGGAGCCACGTTTCGGTGATCACGACAACATCTAGGTCATTGTCTAGAATGAAATCTGAAATCACGTCAGCTTTGCAATCTTTGCAGACAGACTGTTCATTGAACAGACACAGTTTTAGGTTGGAAGAGACAGCAGATGGAGAGGGAGAAGAAACGGACGAAGAAGAGGACAGAGGAGGGTAGGGAGGGGGGGGGAGAGAGGATGGAGGGGGGAAAGAGGAGTGAGGGATGGAGGGGGGAGGAGGAACAGGCGGGGAAGGAGAACCGGGTAAGAAAGAGGATGTGAGAGGAGGGTGGGGGGGGGGGAGAGGGGGGGGAGGAGAGTAGGAAAAGATGAGGAAGAGGGAGGAAGAGGGTGAAGGGGAGGAAAGAGGGGGAGGAGGGGACGAGGAGGAAAAAGCAGACGAAGGAGGAGGGGGTGAGGGGAGGAAGGGGGATGAGGGTGGGGGAGGGGGCAGCTGAGGAGAGCAGGAAGCAGAGGAAGAGAAGAGAAGAAATGGGAAAAGAAGGAAGGAAGGGGGAGAAGGCGGGGAGGCGGAAGGGGTGGAAGGGCATTGGAAGAGATGAAGAAGTGTGTGGTAGTGTGTGTGGTGGTGCGTCCTGCCTTCTGCTAATTCCGCCCCTGCGGCCTCTTTTACGCAATCGGATGCCGCGTAAGGCATCTGCAACACTGTCGGCGGCACCAGATGCGCAGTAGGTGGCGTGGTGACGTAGAGATAGCAGTTGTTGGTGTGTGTATCTGATGCATGATTGTTTGTGAGGGCAAGAAAGAGAAAGATGGGGAGAGGGCGCAGCAGGGTGTGTGTGTATGAGTAAGTGTGTGTGTGTGTGTGTGTGTGTGTGTGCCGCTGTGTGTGTGAGCGGTGCGGTAGGGAAGAGACCTGATGATACTCAAGGGAGAAAATGTACAGTAGAGGTGTGTGTGTGTGTGTGCGAGTGTGGTAGGGAAGCGACGCTGATAATACGCAAAACCTACACTGAAAGGGCAGAATGGATACGGGGGGGGGGGGGGGGGGGGGATAACAAGCAGCAGACGATCCCGGTAGGTCAACGGTGAGCTCGGACAAAGGCGCCGAAAACAAAAGTGGGGAGGGCAAGATGTCGACTGGGGATAACAAATTTGGGGCTGCAAAGTGTGTGTGATATACACAAGTGACAGTGTACTGATGTTCTCGAGCATCCCTTTGACGTAAGTTTTCACTTAAAAGTAGAATAATATTCCTTACTCGATATGCTGTCAAAATCACAATGCTGGTTCCGCCCAGTTAATTCCATTTTATTTTTCCTGTGACATTTAGACTAGCTAGGGATAGGGGTGGTGGAGATGCCTATGTAGTTTAGGCTTGATGGTATTGGGGACTGTATTATCTGATATTACAATACAAGGCTAAATGAAGCTAGCATTGTATTAGTAACGATCGTGCATAGTGCACAGATAGCATGCATGCGGCACTAGCAAGCGAGTCCACGCTGACAAGTTTGATCTTTGATCCCACAGTGCCAAGTTTGACAGGTCTTTGATCCTTTACCCCTCGAAAACAGGCACCCATTCCATTACAGAAAGAGAACATTTGTATTTGTACCCAATTCTGCAGTGCAATCAAGTTCACAACTCACACATCGAAGTCTACATAAAGCATAATTGGAACCAGCAATGCACCCTCAAAGCTGCAACACTACGGGCCTGTATGAAGCAAGTGAATGAACACATACAATACATTGTGCAAAATGTTACCGACCACCAGCAATGTGAACTGATGTGAGCAACATCATAACTATTTATTAACTGGTTTAAAATCTTGGAAATCAGTGAGAGATAAATTCTACTGAAGATCATGATATCTCATATTCACTAGCGCTCGCGGAACTATAGGAAGATCGACAAATACCGTAGATTACTTACTAATTCAGCAGGAAAGAGGCGAATCCCGGGTTCGTAGTCAAGCCAAGCTCTTGCTTTATGCGTCGCCACCTGTCCAAATTCCATTGTCCAATGTCAATTTTACTTATTTGGGGGATCATCTTGTTTCCCTTCCTCTTTCTTCTCTTCAATTCCGAGTCTGTCAATTTCGGCATGACTCGATGATACTTCCTTTTTTTCTTCGCTGGTTCATCCACCATCTTGTCTCTGATTGGTTATAATTATGCAGATGACCTAAGGTCGTATAGAATAGTTATGATGTCAGCTACTCTCGTCTATCGGAAGCAATCTTTTGATAGGTATAGTTACAAGATTCCGGTGGCCTCTTTTCGCTTTGAACGGACGAAAGAAAGCATTTGGTGGGACAATAGGGTGGTCACTGTCTAAGTGGGTATGTATACTGAAGCCCAGTAAAGGCTTTTTGCAAACTGAAGCATTAAAAAAGGTCGCTCGTGCCCCTTTAAACTGAACGACGACAAAACGGAAGCCATGCTGGTAGGCACTCGCCAGAAACTCTCCCAGCTCCCTCCCACCCCACCCGGGTCTGCCCTGGGGGACTTGGGCGGGGTTAGGTATTTTTTAGTTCCCAGGGTCACCCTGGTCAGCCCCACAGGGTGGGTTTTTCTCTCTATTCTGGGGCATGTGTTTCTGTCTACCCTTTGTCCATTCATCTGTATTTGCCTTTTTAAAACTCTCCCTACTGTCTGCACTGCCTGTAGCTCTTGATATTGGATGTGTTGCTAAATGGTCTTAGCTTTATTTAGGCCCCATGTTGTAGGTTTATTTAACGTATTTGACCGGCTGGCGACATACATTCAATTTTCTGTTTAGTTTTTTTTTTTTCACAAGCAGTGCAGGCATGTCCTGAGAAAGCCTTGTTGCTGTCGGGACGTTAAGCAATGTACAATCAATCAATCAGCTCCCTCCCTCTCTCCACCTTCAACTCGATAGCACCCCATCTCCCTCTCTGACTCGGCCAAGAACCTCGGCGTTATCCTCGATTCCTCTCTGTCCATGACCAGCTTCGTCTCTGCCACAGCCCAGGCATGCTATTTCCACCTGCGTCGCATCAGTCAGATCAGAAAATACCTCACTACCGAAGCTTCCACCAAACTTGCTGTCTCTCTCATCTTATCTCGCATCGACTACTGCAACTCTCTCCTTTCCGGCCTCCCTCACTCCACCACTTTCACTCTCCAACGCGTCCAGAATAATGCTGCCCGCCTCGTCCTCAGAAAGAAAAAATCCGACCACATCACACCCCTGCTCAAACTCCTTCACTGGCTCCCCATCCCCCTACGCATCCAATACAAAATTCTGTCTCTCTGCTACAAATCCCTGAACAACTGCGCTCCTGCTTATCTCTCCAACTTACTTCACCCCTACACACCTTCCCGCTCCCTCCGCTCTGCCTCCAACCCTCTCTGCCTCCACATCCCTCGCACAAAACTCAACACTTTCGGCCCCCGCTCCTTCTCCGTCTACGGTCCATGCACCTGGAACACTCTCCCACTCTCTCTCCGTCAGAAACACTCTCTCTCCTCCTTCCAGTCAGCCCTCAAAACTCACCTGTTTCAACAGTTTTATCACTATATCACCGCACTCCCCACCCCAATCTGACCGTCGTAATGTATTTTCACTATTTGTGGTACGTGAGTCATTGTCTAATGCGTGCGCGAGTTGTGAGTGCGCGCTTAGAGTTATAATTATTATAAGATAAGCGCATTATAAATACCGTAATTATTATTTATTATTAAAGCCCTTATGGCTCGCATGTATGACCGATCAACACATGCGTGAGAGTAAGTAAAGGGATGGCTTCTGCATCAACAAACCATTGTTTCCTCAACATTTAGTAAGTTTTCACACATCTTTCAAGCCCCTGTGACCCCTGACCTTTGCGACGAGTCAATTAAATTAGTATACATAGGAAGGTCTTATCATCGGCTACCTTTGTGCCAAATGTTATTTAAAAGTTTGCAGAAATGTTGATTGTAACTACAATTCTATCAAAAATTGGCATTTACACACATTTGCCAACTGCTTGCGACCCTTGACCTTTCTGAGGGGTCATCAAAATTAGTATTCACAGATAGGTCTTACCATCAGGTATCTCTGTACTAAGTTTGGTTTGAAGGTGGGAATAATAATTGAGAAAATTTGTTTTGGTTAAATATGGCTATTTTGGACCTATTTCCTGAGCTCTTGTGACTCTTGACCTTTACCAGGGGTCATCCAAATTAGTATGCAGAGTTTGTCAGCGTCAAGGTGTTTGTAACTGTAAAAGAGAGAAAGAGGAACACATTGACTTGTGATCAACTGAAATGTGTTTCTTTTCCCCTAGAATTTGTATCTCTCACCAGTACAAGCATGTTTTTTGATCAAACAGGAATGTGTGCTGTCTAGAGAGGTTTCGTCATTCTGTGTTAAATTCTCATGATGTCAGTTGATCCAGTTGTCTGTACATAGATATTGACACCCATGGTCCTGTTTATTTCCCCAGAAGAGGAAGAAGCAGAAACACCACTGGCTGACTCTGAGACAGATGGACACCACAGGGACTTTACAGCTACTACAGTCAATATGGCTGGAGAAGTCATAGACAACACTTCTGGTGAAGACACACACACACAACACTACTGGTGAAGACACAGTCGCCACTACTGGTGAAGACACAGACACCACTACTGGTAAAGACACAGTCACCACTACTGGTGAAGACACAGACACCACTACTGGTGAAGACACAGTCACCACTACTGGTGAAGACACAGTCACCACTACTGGTGAAGACACAGACACCACTACTGGTGAAGACACAGTCACCACTACTGGTGAAGACACAGTCACCACTACTGGTAAAGACACAGTCACCACTACTGGTGAAGACACGGTCAACCCTACTGGTGAAGACACGGTCAACCCTACTGGTGAAGACACAGTCAACACTACTGGTAAAGACAGTCACCACTACTGGTGAAGACACAGTCAACACTACTGGTAAAGACACAGTCAACATTACTGGTGAAGACACAGTCAACACTACTGGTAAAGACACAGTCACCACTACTGGTAAAGACACAGTCAACACTACTGGTAAAGACACAGTCAATAGCTACTGGTGAAGACACACTCAACGCTACTGGTAAAGACACAGTCAACACTACTGGTGAAGACACAGTCACTACTACTGGTGAAGACACAGTCATCACTACTGGTGAAGACACTCAACACTACTGGTAAAGAAACGGTCAACATTACTGGTAAAGACACAGACAATATGACTGGTAAAGACACAGACGCCACTACTGGTGAAAACACAGACAACACTGCCGGTGTGGAGAGAGACGGTCCTGTCCAACACCCACAAGTCAAACTGGATCCAGCTATCGAGGTCGAACCTGGTGTCCAGCTAGAACTTGGGATCAGCAAAGAGTCTGGGGTTAATCTGGAACCTGACATCAAGCTAGTGTCAATCTCTGTGCCCAGTGTTTACAGTGACATGGACTGTGACACTAAACATGACATCAAGCTAGCGTCAATCTCTGTGCCCAGTGTTTACAGTGACATGGACTGTGACACTAAACATGACATCAAGCTAGCATCAATCTCTGTGCCCAGTGTTTACAGTGACATGGACTGTGACACTAAACATGACATCAAGCTAGAGTCCGACTCTGTGCCCAGTGTTTACAGTGACGTGGAGTGTGATACTAAACGTAACATCAAGCTAGAGTCTGACTGTGTCCAGTGTTTACAGTGACATGAACTGTGACTATGAACGTGACATCAAGCTAGTGGCAATCTCTGTGCCCAGTGTTTACAGTGACAGGGACTGTGACACTAAACATGACATCAAGCTAGAGTCTAACTCTGTGCTCGGTGTTTACAGTGACATGAACTGTGACAATAAACGTGACATCAAGCTAGCGGCAATCTCTGTGCCCAGTGTTTACTGTGACAGGGAATGTGACACTAAACATGACATCAAGCTAGAGGCTAACTCTGTGTCTGGTGTAATCAGTGACATGGACTGTGACACTAAACATGACATCAAGCTAGAGTCCAACTCTGTGTCTGGTGTTATCAGTGACATGAACTGTGACTTGGGGGTATCTGTGGATCTTGATGGTAGAACTTTGTCAACAGAACAAAAACCCTTGACCACAGAAAGTCCCAGTGCTGAAGAGAGTCAGATGCCATTTGAATGTGGGCTGTGGGATGCATGTTTCCAGTTGTCCAGTCAGTTGATGCAATACGTGTCTACTCACACAGGGCAGAAGCCTGACACTGTTACCACAGAGCAGAAGACAACTACAGCTGACAGTGCATGTATTGATGTACAGACATCTGCAGATACACCAAGTGGGAGAACATGCTTTCGTAGGCACTGTGCAACTTTCCACGAGCCACAAACATGCACCCAAGATGGTTTAAGTGGCGCTAACACAGGCCAGAAGCCACTTAGGTGTTCAGAGTGTTGTGCTAGTTTCACTTGCCCTAATAGCTTGAAACATCACATGCTGATACACACAGGCCAGAAGCCACATGCATGTACGGAATGTAGTGCTAGGTTTTCTCGCTCTAGTCACTTGAAAAAACACATGATGATACACACAGGCCAGAAGCCACATAGGTGTTCAGAGTGTAGTGCTAGTTTCACTTACTCTGCTAGCTTGAAACGACACATGCTGATACACACAGGCCAGAAGCCACATGCATGTACAGAATGTAGTGCTAGGTTTTCTCGCTCTCATCACTTGAAAAGACACATGCTGACACACACAGGCCAAAGGCCATATAAGTGTACAAAATGTTGTGCTAGTTTCACTCACTGGAGTACCTTGAAAAACCACATGCGGATACACACAGGCCAGAAGCCACATGCATGTACAGAATGTTTTGCTAGTTTCACTCACTCTGGTTACTTGAAAAGACACATGCTGATGCACAGAGGCCAGAAGCCAAATACATGTACAGTATGTAATGCTAGCTTTGTTTTATTTCGTCACTTGAGAGAACACTTGCTGACACACACAGGCCAGAAGCTATATAACTGTACAGAGTGTAGTGCTAGTTTCAATCGCGCTGGTAACTTACAAACACACATGCTGAGACACACAGGTCAGAAGCCTCATAAGTGTATAGAATGTTGTGCTAGTTTCGCTCACTCTGGTACCTTGAAAAGACACATGCTGCAACACACTGGCGAAACCATATAAGTGTACAGAGTGTAGTGCTAGTTTCACTCAATCTTTTGGCTTGAAAAAACACATGCTGCAACACACAGGCGAGAAGCCATATAAGTGTACAGAGTGTAGTGCTAGTTTCACTCGATCTGTTGGCTTGAAAAAACACATGCTGATACACACACGCCAGAAGCCACATAAGTGTAACGAATGTAGTGCTAGTTTCATTCGATTTGGTGACTTGAAAAGACACATGCCGACACACGCACGCCAGAAGCCACATAAGTGTAACGAATGTAGTGCTAGTTTCATTCGATTTGGTGACTTGAAAAGACACATGCCGACACACGCACGCCAGAAGCCACATAAGTGTAACGAATGTGCTAATTTCATTCGGTTTAGTGACTTGAAACGACACATGCTGACACACACACACCAGAAGCCACATAAGTGTAACGGTGTAGTGCAAGTTTCATTCGATTTTGTGACTTGAAAAGACACATGCTGACACACGCACGCCAGAAGCCACCAGAATCCCCACTTCCCACACAGCCTGTGTCCCCTCCTTCACATCCTGAATCCCCATTTCCTACACAGCCTGTGTCCCCTCCCTCACCTCCTGAATCCCCACTCCCCACACAGCCTGTGTCCCCTCCCCCACACCCTGAATCCCCACTCCCGACACAGTCTGTGTCCCCTCCTTTACATCCTGAATCCCCACTCCCCACACAGCCTGTGTCCCCTCCCTCACATCCTGAATGCCCACTTCCAACACAGCCTGTGTCCCCTCCCTCACATCCTGAATCCCCACTCCCCACACAGTCTGTGTCCCCTCCCTCACATCCTAAATCCCCACACCCCACACAGCCTGTGTCCCCTCCCTCGCATCCTGAATCCCCACTCCCCACACAGCCTGTGTCCCCTCCTTTTACATCCTGAATCCCCACTCCCCACACAGCCTGTGTCCCCTCCCTCACATCCTGAATCCCCACTCCCCACACAGCCTGTGTCCCCTTCTCACATCCTGAATCCCCACTCCCCACACAGCCTGTGTCCCCTCCCTCACATCCTGAATGCCCACTCCCCACACAGCCTGTGTCCCCTCCCTCACATCCTGAATGCCCACTTCCCACACAGCCTGTGTCCCCTCCCTCACATCCTGAATGCCCACTTCCCACACAGCCTGTGTCCCCTCCCTCACATCCTGAATCCCCACTCTCCACACAGCCTGTGTCCCCTCCTTTACATCCTGAATCCCCACTCCCCACACAGCCTGTGTCCCCTCCCTCACATCCTGAATCCCCACTTCCCACACAGCCTGTGTCCCCTCCCTCACATCCTGAATCCCCACTTCCCACACAGTCTGTGTCCCCTCCCTCACATCCTGAATGCCCACCCCCCACACAGCCTGCGCCCCCTCCCTCACATCCTGAATCCCCACTTCCCACACAGCCTGTGTCCCCTCCCCCACATCCTGAATGCCCACTTCCCACACAGCCTGTGTCCCCTCCCTCACATCCTGAATCCCCACTTCCCACACAGTCTGTGTCCCCTCCCTCACATCATGAATCCCCACTTCCCACACAGCCTGCGCCCCCCTCCCTCACATCCTGAATCCCCACTTCTCACACAGCCTGTGTCCCCTCCCTCACATCCTGAATCCCCACTTCCCACACAGTCTGTGTCCCCTCCCTCACATCCTGAATGCCCACCCCCTACACAGCCTGTGTCCCCTCCTTTACATCCTGAATCCCCACTCCCCACACAGCCTGTGTCCCCTCCCTCACATCCTGAATCCCCACTTCCCACACAGTCTGTGTCCCCTCCCTCACATCATGAATCCCCACTTCCCACACAGCCTGCGCCCCCCTCCCTCACATCCTGAATCCCCACTTCTCACACAGCCTGTGTCCCCTCCCTCACATCCTGAATCCCCACTTCCCACACAGTCTGTGTCCCCTCCCTCACATCCTGAATGCCCACCCCCTACACAGCCTGTGTCCCCTCCTTTACATCCTGAATCCCCACTCCCCACACAGCCTGTGTCCCCTCCCTCACATCCTGAATCCCCACTTCCCACACAGCCTGTGTCCCCTCCCTCACATCCTGAATCCCCACTCCCCACACAGCCTGTGTCCCCTCCTTTACATCCTGAATCCCCACTCCCCACACAGTCTGTGTCCCCTCCTTTACATCCTGAATCCCCACTTCCCACACAGTCTGTGTCCCCTCCCTCACATCCTGAATGCCCACTTCCCACACAGCCTGTGTCCCCTCCCTCACATCCTGAATCCCCACTTCCCACACAGCCTGTGTCCCCTTCCTCCCCCGCTGATCCTTCCATTCCTTCTGCTCCTGCATTTGTGGCAGGAGACTTTGTAAAAATTGTGCTCACTGGACGCCAGCGGATAGTGCCTTTCTACGCAAAGGTGCTGGACGTTGATGGCTGTGAATTGCATGTCCGCTACTTCCAAAAAAGGCTGGACAGCAAGAGTTATGTGTGGGCTGAAGAGTCCTGGGTTGAGGTCCAGCAGATCATCAAAAAGGTTCAACCCCCCACTCTTGCTCCTGGCCGTGGAGTTCAGTTTTTTTTCACAGAGTGACTGGGGGGAAAAGCTGGACAGTACAGCCATTGCGTACAGGATGGAAATCGGTGCAGAGAAGACCAAACTGATGACCAATAACACCAGTTGCATTGGCACTGACATCATGGTTGGAAGCCAAAAACCGGAAACCGTTAATAAATTCAAATTCTTAGGAACCATTGTGACAGATGAGGGATCAAAACCAGAAATACTGTCCAGGATTGCGCAGACAACAACAGCACTGACAAAATTGAAGACCATATGGAAGGACAGAAACATCACACTCTGCTCCAAGATCAGACTGATGCGCTCCTTATTCATCTCAGTGTTTTTGTATGCCTGCGAGTCATGGACCCTCACAGCAGACCTTGAAAGGAGGATACAAGCCACTGAAATGAGATGTTTTCGAAGGTTGCTTGGCATTTCATACAGAGATCACGTCACAAACGTGGAAGTGGGAAGCAGAATCAGGCAAGCCATCAGGTCATATGAAGACCTATTAGCTATTGTGAAAAAACGCAAACTGAAGTGGTATGGGCATGTCACGCGTTCATCAGGGCTTGCCAAAAGAATCCTGCAAGGCACTGTGCAAGGAGGACGAAGGAGAGGAAGACGGAGGAAAAGATGGGAGGACAATATCTCAGAGTGGACAGGACTGAAGCTGCGCGATACGCTAAGAATGGCAGAGAACAGAGAGGAATGGAGGGAGCTGGTTACCTAGTCGGCAGTGGTACCCCAACGGTCGGCAAGACTACGGGATGTAGATAGATAGACGGGGGGGGGGGGGGGGGGGGGGGGGGGGGGGGGGGGGGGGGGGGGAGGGGGGGGAGGTTAATTGTTGGAACTTGAGTATGCAATCAAAGCTGTATAGCCAACATGCCTTTAACATTCTGGTTCTCATTCTACCACAGACACACCAAAGCAAGATAAGGATCGACCATGATAGTTTAAGGGTGATGCCAGAATAGCTATTCTGGCATCACCCTTGAACTATCATGGTCGATATGTGTCCTGCACTAGAGTGCAGTCTTCAGAGGACAACGGCAACATTTGGGGATTTTGATGTTGGGATAAAATGAGTTAAATCTTAGTCAACTAGAGTTCCTAAGCACCACCAGAGGTGCTGGGAGGGAGATTCAGATCATTATGTTGGCATGACTTTATCATCTCGTTATACAAAACTATGCACACAGTCCAAGAAGTGGGAGAAGACGCGATAAGCGCCTTACTAACAATCTGCCAGGGGATTGGCCCACACCTTGGACCCAATCACTTATAATAACTCTCCCCAAAAAAGGCAACTTAGATCAATGCCAGAACTATCGCACGATCAGTCTTATATCCCACCCAAGCAAAGTCATGTTAAAGATCCTACTGAGCAGGCTAAAGCCACAGGCAGAGGAAATCATAGCTGAGGAACAGGCAGGCTTCAGACCAGGGCGCAGCACAACTGAGCAGATCTTCAACCTGAGAGTTCTATGTGAGAGATACCTCCAGCACCAGCAGGACCTCTATCATGTCTTTGTGGATTTTAAGAAAGCGTTTGACAGGGTGTGGCATGCAGCCCTTTGGTCCACCATGAAGCTATACAACATCAATGCCAACCTGATCAAAGTCATAGCAAACCTTTACAACAAGGCCACTAGTGCAGGCTGCTTCAACGGCAAAATAGGAAGCTGGTTTAGGACTGCAGTTGGAGTCAGACAAGGCTGCTTGCTCTCACCTACTCTTTTCAACATCTTCCTGGAAAGAATCATGACGGACACTCTGAAAGATCATGAAGGAACTGTCAGTATTGGAGGCAGAACAATCATGAACTTGCGCTTTGCGGACGACATTGATGGCCTTGCAGGAACAGAGAAGGAGCTAGCTCAGCTTGTGGAAAAGCTGGATAGTACAGCCATTGCATATGGGATGGAAATCAGTGCAGAGAAGACCAAACTGATGACCAATAACGCCAGTGGCATTGGCTCTGAAATCATGGTTGGAGGCCAAAAACTGGAAACAGTTAAGAAATTCAAATACTTAGGAGCCATTGTGACAGATGAGGGATCAAAACCATAAATACTGTCCAGGATTGCGCAGACAACAACAGCACTGACAAAATTGAAGACTATATGGAAGGACAGAAACATCACACTCTGCTCCAAGATCAGACTGATGCGCTCCTTGGTCATCTCAGTGTCTTTGTATGCCTGCGAGTCATGGACCCTCACAGCAGACCTTGAAAGGAGGATACAAGCCACTGAAATGAGACGTTTTCGAAGGCTGCTTGGCATCTCATACAGAGATCACATCACAAACGAGGAAGTGGGAAGCAGTATCAGGCAAGCCATCGGGCCCTATGAAGACTTATTAGCCATTGTGAGGAAACGCAAACTGAAGTGGTATGGGCATGTCACACGTTCAGCAGGGCTTGCCAAAACAATCCTGCAAGGCACTGTGCAAGGAGGACGAAGGAGAGGAAGACAGAGGAAAAGATGGGAGGACAATATCCCAGAGTGGACAGGACTGAAGCTGGGCGATACGCTGAGAATGGCAGAAAACAGAGGAATGGAGGGAGCTGGTTGTTAAGTCATCAGTGGTGCCCCAACGGTCGGCAAGACTACGGGAGATAGATAGATAGATAGATAGATAGATAGATAGATAGATAGATAGATAGATAGATAGATGCACATAATATAGGATTTTAACTATTTTGAAAGTTTGGTCTCTCTATATGCTTTTCTAGACCACAGAGTCATGATTCTCTGCACACTTTTCTTTCATTTCATGAGAGTTCTCCACACCCAGGTCTGCGCTGACCCCCACCCGGGTTTGCCCTGGGGGACTTGGGTGGGGTTAACTACTTTTTAGTTCCCAGGGTCGCCCTAGTCAGCCCAAAAGGGTGGTTTTTCCCTTCTATTCTGGGGCATGTGTTTCTGTCTACCCTTGGTTCATTCAACCGTATTTTCCTTTTTTAAACTCTCCCTACTGTCTGCGCTGCCTGTAGCTCTTGATATTCGATGTGTGTTGCTAAATAGTCTTAGGGTTATTTAGCATATTAGACCGGCTGGCGACATACATTCACTATTCCAGTTTTTTTTTTTTTTTTTTTTCACAAGCAGTACAGGCACGTCCTGAGAAAGTCTTGTTGCTGTCGGGACGTTAAGCAATGTACAACCATCATATGAGAGTTCCTAATTTCACTGATGACGAAAGTTGGTTTCCATGTTACATCAACTACCATTTTTAAATCATATGGTCCTGAGCAACTGCAAAAGTCGCCATTTTCAAAATGTTCTTGTCAGTGAATTTGCTGCATGTTACTGATGTTGTTTCACTACATAGACATGATCTACATATCTTAACTCATTCTTGTCAGTGAATTTGCTGCATGTTACTGATGTTGTTTCACTACATAGACATGATCTACATATCTTAACTCATTCTTGTCAGTGTATTTGCTGCATGTTACTGATGTTGTTTCACTACATAGACATGATCTACATATCTTAACTCATTCTTGTCAGTGAATTTGCTGCATGTTACTGATGTTGTTTCACTACATAGACATGATCTACATATCTTAACTCATTCTTGTCAGTGAATTTGCTGCATGTTACTGATGTTGTTTCACTACATAGACATGATCTGCATATCTTAACTCATTCTTGTCAGTGAATTTGCTGCATGTTACTGATGTTGTTTCACTACATAGACATGATCTGCATATCTTAACTCATTCTACCCCAAGACCGAAACCTCCAAATGTTGCTGTTGTCCTCTGAAGACTGCATTGCAGTGCAGGACGCAGTCGACCATGATAGTTCAAGGGTGATGCCAGAATAGCTTGACGCCCATAGGCACCAAATTATTCTGGCATCACCCTTGAACTATCATGGTACATGGTCGGTCCTTATCTTGCTGGGGTAGAATGAGTTAAAAGTCTTGTGGGTAAACTGAATGAGCTGCCGAGCGACTTTCCACTTTCACTAAGTGCTTGGTGCAAGCTTGCTTCCAAAACTCTCATTATTGTGCTTGGTTTGTTTTTGTTGGTTTGTCTTGAAGTGTTTTTAAACCAAAATAAACTGTCTAATTTGATCCTGCCTTTCATTGTTGTACAGTATTTCCATTTATTTTTGTACAGTAATTCCATTTATTGTTGTACAGTATTTCTATTTATTTTTGTACAGTATTTCTGCTGGTTTCACTCAATCTAGTAATTTGAAGACACACATGCTGATACACAGAGGCCAGAAGCGACATACTTGTACAGAATGTGGTGCTAAGAGTGAAGGGAACTGGACGATCCTAAGACAGCCTTCTCATTGTCATAAGTCCAGGCCTAAAACAAAGCTATTTCCGCCATCACCCACCTCACCTCTTACAAAACCCCTACCGCTCTCATTGCATTTTTTTTTTTTTTTTTTTTTTTTACCCCCACCCGGGTCTGCCCTGGGGGACTTGGGTGGGGTTAGGTATTTTTTAGTTCCCAGGGTCACCCTGGTCAGCCCCACAGGGTGGGTTTTTCTCTCTATTCTGGGGCATGTGTTTCTGTCTACCCTTTGTCCATTCACCTGTATTTGCCTTTTTAAAACTCTTCCCTACTGTCTGCACTGCCTGTAGCTCTTGATATTGGATGTGTGTTGCTAAATGGTCTTAGCTTTATTTATGCCCCATGTTGTAGGTTTATTTAATGTATTTGACCGGCTGGCGACATACATTCAATTTTCTGTTTAGTTTTTTTTTCACAAGCAGTGCAGGCACGTCCTGAGAAAGCCTTGTTGCTGTCGGGACGTTAAGCAATGTACAATCAATCAATCAATCAATCAATCTCATTGCATTTTTTCATTTTCAAATGCACTCGTAAAATACAAATAATAATAATTACGGTATTTATAATTCGCTTATCTTATAATTATAACTCTAAGCGAGCACTCGCCCCCACCCGGGTCTGCCCTGGGGGACTTGGGTCGGGTTAGGTACTTTTTAGTTCCCAGAGTCACCCTGGTCAGCCCCACAGGGTGAGTTTTCCCCTCTATTCTGGGGCATGTGTTTCTGTCTACCCCAGGTCTATTCACTTGTCCCCACCCGGGTCTGCCCTGGGGGACTTGGGTGGGGTTAGGTACTTTTTAGTTCCCAGGGTCACCCTGGTCAGCCCCACAGGGTGCGTTTTTCTCTCTATTCTGGGGCATGTGTTTCTGTCTACCCGAGGTCCATTCACCTGTATTTGCCTTTTTAAAACTCTCCCTACTGTCTGCACTGCCTGTAGCTCTTGATATTGGATGTGTGTTGCTAAATGGTCTTAGCTTTATTTAGGCCCCATGTGTTAGGTTTATTTAATGTATTTGACCGGCTGGCGACATACCTTCAATGTTCTGTTTAGTTTTTTTTTTTTTCACAAGCAGTGCAGGCACGTCCTGAGAAAGCCTTGTTGCTGTCGGGACGTTAAGCAATGTACAATCAATCAATCAATCTATTCACTTGTATTTGCCTTTTAAAAAATCTCCCTTTTGTCTGCACTGCCTGTAGCTCTTGATATTGGATGTGTGTTGCTAAATGGTCTTAGCTTTATTTAGGCCCCATGTGTTAGGTTTATTTAACGTATTTGACCGGCTGGCGACATACATTCAATGTTCTGTTTAGTTGGGTTTTTTTTTTTCACAAGCAGTGCAGGCACGTCCTGAGAAAGCCTTGTTGCTGTCGGGACGTTAAGCAATGTACAATCAATCAATCTAAGCGAGCACTCACAACTCGCGCACGCATGCGCACACTTTAGACAATGACTCGCGTACCACAAATACATTACGACAGTCAGCTTGGGGTGGGGAGTGTGGTGATATAGTGCTAGAACTGTTGAAAGATGTGGGTTTTGAGGGCAGACTGGAAGGAGGAGAGTGTTTCTGACGGAGAGAGAGTGGGAGAGTGTTCCAGGTGGATGGACGATATACAGAGAAGGAGCGGGGGCCGAAACAACTGCAAAATACATTGTCCAAAGCCTGTCCGTCAAAAATTCAGTACGAGAATACATTTTTAGACACAGATGTGGATTTCCCGAAGAGAGCGCAAACAATCCCGTATCTTTTACCTATACGCAACTATGTCACAGATGCTATAGAACACTGCAATATAGATATCTAGTCTATTCCCATTTTACCAGTGTTACGTGGTTGAATCGTGGTCGTCGAATGATAGTACACCAGACGCACACACGTAGAGTTCTTTTAAATAAACCTCCGTTCAGCTGCAATCCGTCACACGTGGCTTAAGGATGTAGACAATACTGGAGTAACAGTTCCAACAATATTTTATTACAGCGATGCGATTTCCACGAAATGCGTTCACAATTGCACCAACAATAGTACAAAATCTTCTCGACTCTGACACAAAGCGTCTCTCATACAATGTACATCAGCCTTCACTGCAGATCTCCGTTACTGACAATGAAGCACGATATCTTGCGTAACGTTCTCTCAATATCAAAGCGTTTTACGATACAATGCAATTATACAACTGAACACTGTACCGACGCTGTTACATCGCAATCCTACGACTGAACAATGTACAGACTCTTGTTACATCGCAATCCTACGACTGGACAATGTACAGACTCTGTTACATCGCAATCCTACGACTGGACAATGTACACGGATGCTTCCTAGCACGATCTTTTATAGTGGTATGTTTTCTAGCAAAATCGTACAACACAACCAGTCAGAACAAAACACGCAACTAAAACTCAAAGGTACATTCAGACTGGAATATTCTGTAAAAGTCTGGCTATTATTTACTAGCTAAAAAAATAGGTGAATCCCCACTCATCCTAACTTCACACATGCGTACACGAAACAGGTCGCGACCTTGACCGCTCAAAACTTGTAAACATGCTAACGGTGCACGGGTTCTAACCGCCGAATGACACGCACGCAGTAACCCGAATACACAAGCTACTTCTTGGCTTTTTCTGACTCAACTCCGTTCGGCAACAGATACTCAAAACTGCACTATTCGTAAACGAATGTGAAATTTACTGAAAAAGGTATGTAATTATAAGAAATCGTGATAGCTCAAATAAAACGTTGAATCGTTACCTACGATTTATGCACGCACGCTCTCACAAAACAACACAACCATAATCGTAACATTACCCCCCCCCCCCCCCCCCCCCCCCCTTTTAGAACGAAATTTCACAAAATTTCTTCTCAAATCCAAAAATACGATTGTGGTTGTCTAAACCTACACAAAACCATAAATATCACAAATTTCACATCAAAACCAAAATCAAATCAACTGCACAACAATAATTAACTCACAGTTCTTTCAAAAATGTCCTGAATAAAAACATGCTCCTTCACACTGTCCTGCACAGGTAAACAAAATCATTCTACGAACCATAGATTAAACTAAAAAAATGAATGTCAAAGTTCACCTCTGGAACAATGTCAAATCATGAATACAGTTCACAGGTTACTGGTCCTGGGTCGAACACTGTCGGCTTATCGTTGTCGATCAGTCTCATAAGTTCCGCTTCGTCGTAGACCAGCTTTTCCTCCTCCTCTACATTTTCCGCGTCATTATCATCATAATCATCTCTCATCTCCAACATCGGCGCACTTTTACTCTTCACAACATGGCTGTTGACCTTTACCTCCCCCGCGCCATCTTCACTACCTTTCTTATCAGCTGCAGAGATAGTAATACTGAGTGGACAAAAGCTCCATTATCATAATGACTGAGTTAACCCCTTATTTATAACTTTTTGACTCTCCATTTTTCATGTCCCCGGCACAGAGTAAATACCATTGGAAGTTACCCCTAAATCATTATTATTTAAACAACCACAATTTTATGAAAATAAAAAATAATACTTAAGGGGTTAACTCAGTCATTGTGTTCCCCCCCCCCCCCCCCATGCTGGTAACCCTGGAGCTATCACATACACAAACACCTCATGTCTACGCTTGTCTGAAAGACATCCACCTCTATTCAGATATACCATAAATGCGCTGCAATTATTCACATTTTCATGTCGGGACTAGATTGCGCTATAAAACCGAAATCTCATATGGCCACCCGTCACGATATGTACCACACTCCAATCCGTATTCACGAAAACCTTCTAGCCTTTCTATTTAATGTAAATCACAGACAACCCCACAAGCAATGTACAATCACAAAGAGAGGCCCGTGCTTATGTCAACATTACAAGCACTGATGAACCTGACTCGGGGTGTTTAATGTTGACTGTTATTATTTAATACACCGGAGAAACTACATGGCTGTGTTTACAAAGCACTCGAGAGAAGCTGCATGACTGTTTATACAGCACTCGAGGTGCTGGGCCTGACTGTTATTAGATACCACTTGAGAAAGTGCTGACAGAGTTTGTACCTGAGAAAACTGCTTGATCATGACCACATTCATATTCTGCACTCGAAATCAGGCATAAACAAACCAGTTTGAACAGGAACAGGACTGTTGGCGTGCCTTGGAACTAATGCGTATTAAGATATTTTCTAGTATAAAACCAAACCCCAGAGCTAGGTACAGTCAATCATGACACAATACTCTGCTAAAAGTGCGATTGCACAAACCTGTCTTCTTCGTAAGCGGCTGTGTTATCGTCAGGCAAGAGTGGCTCGTTTTAAAGAAGAATTGGAGAAACTGAATGATGATGTACAGGAGTTTAACACAAGCTTAAATAATACTGAAGAAGAGATGAAACATATTGCTGATGCAATAATTGCTTTTCAGGAAGAAAACAACTTTCAGTCAGTGCCAGCCATGATAAAAGATACACCTGTTCGGCTTTGACATGTGGTCTTTGGTACAAAATAGGTGACCACTAAAAATTTTTCATCTTCTTTGAGCTGTCAAAGGTTTCTGACCTTTCTGATGAGACTAATTAAGTCGAAACAGCTCCTCGTTTCAAAGGTAAGTGCTTTTTTATTTCACTTATTATTAAAAATATATTTTATTATAAAATGAACACAGATGAACTGCTATTATTAAATGATATTGGCGCTGTAGAAAACATATACTTAGATTCGAAGCGGGAACGACTTTTATCTGTAGTGATTTCTGGTCATTCCAAAACTTATCTCGGAAAGCAATATTCAACCGAAGATATACAATCCCTCACGGCTGCTGATTTATTTAAACTTCATTTTAAATATGAACAACACATGGCTTCACTAATGACTCGTGATTTGAGCAAATCAATTGTCTGCTTATATTCAAAAGCTGTGAGTTATGCCCTTCCTGTAGACATTGAAAATCTCACAAATGACCTCGAGAGTAACCCCATTGTAACGAGTGCAATTGGTAAATTAGCTTGCCTTTTATTCTACAGGTTCGGTAATTTGCTTGCTCCACTGGTAACATTAATTGTAACTAGCAGCCATATCGATTTTACGAAATTAAATTTTTTTGTTGATAAAAATGGACGACCAACAGACGACCCCCCAAACGACCCCACAGATGAACCCTGTTTCGGATCCTGCCCAGACCCCGATTCACACAGTGACAAAAATTAAAAACCCAGGCCGCGTTGAGTCAGGTAAACGTTTAGCCGAATGGAACAAGCAGAAAAAGTTACAGCTACAGGCGCTAACAGAAAAGGCTCATGTAAGTGACCCGCCGTCAACACCGTTAGGACCGTCAGGACCGTTAGGACTGTCAGGACTTTCAACACCCCTGTCACACACACATCAAAGTGAAAGACCTTCAACCCAGTCTAATTCTGAAACAGCAAAATATGTAGTTGCCGCATTTGTTGTCGGATCTGGTTTTGTAGCTTACCAATTATACAAAAAATACAAGCCACAGACTCGTACAGTGACCAAAAAATTAAACACTCCATCATCAAAAACAGAAGTCTCCACATTACCAACAATACCCAAAGTTGTCGACCCATTTCATATGCAGTAATAAATTTATTATTTTAATTTTTTCTTGCCTAAGAAATGAATGACTCAAAGAATTTAATGAATCTTGTGTATCACTCTGCAGTAATCAGTGCATTAGCAGTAGCGTTTTCTATGCTGGGAAAAAATCTACTCAAAATGAAATCAGCAGACCTCAGTAGACTCGATTTCGAAGACAGCGCTAAGCTAATTGTAGTTGTAACAGCGTCAATCGCCACGAAAGACCTTCTTGTTAAACAAGGAATTATTCCCGAAAATGTTTCTATGTAAATAAAATAAATATGGCGACGATAGCTATTATGATAGGAGGTGCAATGGTTAACGCCCTCGCATTTAGCGGCTCTAATTATCTCTTTTCAAAAATGGGTAGAGAAGAATCTGCAGAAGACTTGAAACGTCATAATGAAGCATCTGAAAAACTTGCTCAAGCCCAGCAAGATTATGAAAAGAATAGAATTGAGAAACTTGATTTCATCAATGAAAAACTCAGGCTAGAAGGTCACGCACAACATACGTTTTCAAATACAGACGAAGCAATCCGTGAGTATTTTTTAGTCATGCGTGAAGACATGTCTATACCGAAACCAAAACTAAGTGACTATTACAAACCAAGCCCAGAACAAAGAAACGGGGAGATAATCTTTGTTCTAGTGGGAATGATATTTGTTTATTTTACTGGAGTTTTCATTGCTAGAAAAAATGGCAGCCGAAAATAAACTATCGAAAATATATTACTCACCATCAGGGTATTATAAAGGAGCAACCGCTATTCAGAAATTACATGCCGCTGTGGGCGGAGATATATCACTCAATCAAGTCAAACAATGGTTACAGAGACAGGCAATTTGGCAGATATATCTTCCTGCTCCAAGAAAGATATCTAGACCTCATTTTGAAAACACATCACCAAATGACACACACCAAATGGACCTTTTGTTCTTACCACATGACACAATAAGAAAGAAACGATACAAGTATGCATTAACTGTTGTAGACATAGCTTCAAGGTACAAAGACGCTGAACCCATATCTGACAAAACAGCCAGTACAGTTGCTACTGCTTTATCAAAAATATATAGTCGAGGCCCTTTAAGATACCCCAGACTAGTGCAGGTTGATGACGGATCTGAATTTAAGGGTGCAGTTAATCAGTTATTTGCGAAGCATGGCGTACTGGTCAGACGTGGTATTCCAGGCGTGCACAGATCGCAGGCAATTGTTGAAAACTTTAACAAACAGTTATCAGAAAGACTTTTCAGTTACCAGTATTCTAAGGAACTCATGCATGACACCCGGAACACTGAATGGGTAAAGAGATTACCTCATGTGATAAAAGCAATGAACGATGAAGGACACCCAAAACCTGCTGATGCTATTAAATTGAAAACAATTACAGAGCCAAAAACAATGTCAGCACAGGCACCCGACACAAGTTTATTTACTAAACAGGTAAGATATCTATATCAACCAGGTGAAGCTGAAAATGACATAAAGCGCAGGGCGACAGACCCTATCTGGTCAACATCCGTTCATAATATAAAAAAAAATAATTCCCAGCGCAGACGCAACAATATATTACCTGTTCGACCTTGCACCCCAGAGAGCATTTGTCAGAGAAGAATTACAGATTATTCCCCCAGACACCGTTACTCATTTCAGTAACTAAGTCATCAATTAATTCATCAACCAGTTCATCACAAATGTCTTCAGATAACTTGAGCCTGTAATGTCCAGGTGCATAAGCTTTTTCCTTAGTGTGAAACACTCTTTTCGTGTCTCCAACTGCAAGTGATTTCTTATGTGTTTGAATTATTTCAAGATTATGTTTGTTTGATCTCAGTGACTTGTTTGGATAATCAGGCATTAATGCACCATCTAACACTTGCTTGTAATGTTCATGACGTATGTCTTTATTTTTTATTGCTGTTTTTTTTTATTCCTTTGGCTTTCGACTGACTTCCCTTCTGGTGCAGTATAGAATACATTTTGGATCTCAGTCCAACATACTCAACTATTGGCACACCATTTAGTTCATCCTTAAACTTACCAGGCACTTTTTTGTTTTGTGTGCTGAACAGTGGGTGATCCTTAGGATAGTCAGACGTGTCATACATGTGTAACTCTGTTTTCATGTCTTCATAAAAGTCTTCAGTACACACATCAATGATCATAGAGTCAGTGTCAGTGTATAACAATCGGCACTCAGGATACTTTGGTTTAAAGTAATCATAATAAAATTCAAGCATCACCAGTTTTGACAACTCAAGAATTGCCATACCAATGAATACTGGCTTGTCCAGTTTAACAATCTTTTTTTTGAGTGACACTGCATACAATGATGAATGAAATTCTTTATACCCTGTGTACTGCGGCTTACCTGTAAGTTTAATTGCGCCCAATTCAGTTGTGACCAGTCTCACATCTTTTCTGTGATGAGGATTTTCCATTGTCTTGCCAAAACAGGCATTGTTCATAAGCTTAAAGAAGTCTTTGTCAAATGCAGTGTTGCCGTCTCTGGCACGCAATGTTGTGTTCTTCATTATATAATCTTTCATGAAAGCACTCTGATCAAATTGAATTCCTCTGTGAACTTTCTTTAGTACTAACCCATGTCTGATGTAAAACTGCAACAAGCGATAGTGACACACGTAATTGAATTTGTCATTCAAATTTGGTACAAGTTTGGTGTCTTCTTTTTTCCCTGTCATACTCATTTTCTCAACAGCTAATGGATAATCATTGTGGTAATCATGTAGATGATGTGGGTACTCTAGGTCTACTTCAAAGATCCAACCCTTCGCATCGTTTCGGTCAAGATTCATAATATTGTTTGTTAACCCTGTTACATCATACTGTGACAAATCATACAGACAAAAGTTTTTCAAGGGCAATAATTCACACATTGCGAACCCATACAAGTTACATGCATCCAAGTACATAATGAATGAGCTTGACCCAGGGTTTGAGGGGTCAAAACCCTGGTCAAGGTCACCATGACCGTCCAGATATTTATTGTTGGCTCTGGCGTAATTGTTCGCTGCAATACTAATGCCTCCCCTCAATCCACGTTCCACCATTTCACCCATCGTACGATCAGACAACAGGTCTATAGATATCTTACTGGATTTCAAAAATGCATCCCATGTCATGCCAGGACTAGTAATGTAACAAGCAGGGTCAAGTTTGTAGTGTAACAACCCCTTTTCACGGTAACTTTCAAATACGTCTGCTAGCAAACAAACGTATGCTTTCAAGTACTGGTCATGATAGTCACCAATTGTTTGACATCCTAACTTGCCCCACGCATCAAGTGCGTGTTGATATTCAGAGTCAGAAATACCTTTTCCAGTTAGTGTAGAATAAAATTTATCTTTTGGTGGCAGTCTTGTTTCTTCAAACACAACCCAGTGATCAATGTACTCATACGGATAGACACCTTTCTTAATCAAGTCTGGCTCAAAATATTTACTCGTTATTGGATACTCAGTCAGTCCTTCTGCCAGACTAGCAAGGCCTAAAGACAAATGTTGCATGGAGTCATAAAATGCTAATTTATCTAACCTAAAAGTCAAGTATTTTTCAGTTGTCTGGGCAATACAACTTATGTTTTTGTACGACTCGTCTACAGCCTGCATGATAATGTGTGAATCATACCCTTTGAGATTGTGAAAAAAGATTGGTAACTTGTATGTCTTGGGATCTATTTTTAATAATAAGTTACAATTGCTATGTGCAGCACCCCTGTAACGCCCAGTTATGTGATCGTGGTCACGAACTTTATCACCCTGGAGGGGTTGTTCACAAATCCAACATGTCTCAGCTGTATCAAATTTCAGTTTGTCTTCTTCTGTCATCACCAAAGGCATCTGACATGTTGTGAGATATTGTACTACCTGACTATACAGATGTCTCATTTCTGTTAAAAACAGACAAGCTGCATTTTCACCTCTGTAGATAACAGGTTCTGAATGAAGACCGTCTGACCTAACAATAATGTATCCAAAAGAACACACCACTTGGTCACTCAACTTTATAGTCTTTGGTAATGACTCTGGAACAAGACCTTCATATTGAACAACTAATGATTCAAAATCTGCATACACTACAAACGGCAGCTTTTGCTGATTCCCATAGTTCTTAAAATACACTTGACTACCAGGATCTGGATACTTAAGTACAGTTTGTATGTCATCAGCTGATCTGCAGTGTAAAACATGTTTGTGCACTAGTAAAATAGAGGAGAATCTTTGTAAACATTTTTTACAAACTTCCTGTTTCCCATTGTGTTTTGTCGTATGTGCATGAATTAGACGTGACATATTCCTGATAATTGTGTAGTGAAAGTTATTGTCATCGCCGATTAGCAACATGTCAACATGTTTATCTTCTGACTGACCATATGTTGGTGCAATTGGGGACACTCTAATTGGCTGTAACTTGTTCTCAGATTCATTATCCCACACATACACATTCACAGATATACCAGGATTTAATTTTTCAAACAAGTCTATGTCCTCTATTTTAACAGGGAACTCAATGCCACTAAAGTTGAGTTCATTTACAAATTTGATGTAGTTAGATACGCGATCAGGTCTTGACCTCACAAAGTGTAGTTTAGCAAGCACACACCACATGAAACAGAAATTGTCTTTGTTCTGAATATTAACAACAGCTTTTTTGTTTGCGACCTCTGTTGGCAGTGGTATCCATGCTTTACCTAATATAGGATGATACCTTGACTGCTTTAATTGTAGTTCATGTACATGTCCTTCGTGCCAACCAGACCCCTTCATTTTTGCACTGTCAATCGCCTGGAGAAAGTCTGGTAATAGTCTGTCTCTAAACACGTTCTCTACCTCCGGTTCTCTTCTTGTGTTAACTGTGTGTTGTCTTGTTGATATGTACGATACAATCACTTCACCGTCCACCCTAGTGAATTCAATTTTAGCAACAATCTGAATCTTCACACTGCCTGTAAGGAGATTTTGTTGTATGACAGAAAAAGAGTTTTCTATTGATTCGTAAACATTATTAGTATTTGATATGGGTAAGTTTGTTGTGTGAAACACGTTTCTTAAACCAGATGAGCCAGGGTTTGATGGGCCAGGGCTTTGTGAATTGTCCGTCATTTTTATTTGACTGACAAAATAATAAAATAAAAAATATTAACGTTAACTCTGCTGGCTCACCTTGTGTAATACCACTTTATTAACTGTAACACTGTCAATATAAACATTTAGTTTGCGCAGTTGTTTAAATATGCTATAACAAACGTCTCCTAACCAATCATAGTTGGTATCATTAACTTTAAAGGTAGGTGTCTTTAAATCAACTGTCATGCACTCCACATCTGGATGCTCATCGACATAATCCAAAGTCACACTATATGTAGCATATATTTCTGATGGTGCTGAAAGGCTTATGTAAGTCTGTTTGGGTGATATTAAGTCAGTAAAGTGCATAACATCTTTGAAAAGGTGTGTGAGATCAAGCACCTGTATGATTTGTCCGTCTGTCATTTTTATTGGACAAACAAATGTATAAATTAATTTACATCAATTTACTAACCCATACCCTGTTGGCTGATCTGTCTTTAAAATGAGCTTTAGATGCTTAGTTGATTTCAGTTTATTTTTTACATCATCCCGTTCATGCTTATTTGGGATGACATCGTTCTCTCTGAGACAGTCTTCAAAGCTGTCACGATCCTTACAGTAAAACAAACAGATAAACTTTAACTGTTCTCGAAAATCTTTCAGTACAGCATTATATTTCTGAGTGAGAATCCATACACTGATGTTTGCATGTCTGCCACTGAAGGCAAGTTCTGATAGAGTGTTTCTCTTTTTGACAATGTCTTTCTCTGCAGAACAGTCATCAACAATAAACAACGTTGGCTGTCCTTCAAATTGCTTGTAAAAATATTGTAGGTAGTCATTCAGTTTTTTCTCAGGGTCGACTAAGTATATGTTGCTGTCAGTCCAAATGAATAAACGGTTGTGATAAGCTTTGTTGTGTTTGATTGTAGGACAAAATATTACAATGTTTTCAAAGTGGTGTATGTATCTTGTTTGTAATAAGTCAAGTACGAATTGAGTTTTCCCACACCCTGTGGCACCAACAAATAAGCCACAGTGTGGATCGAGTGTCATTAAGCTACGGTTCATTTTAATACACAATATAATTTTAATATATGTGTCCACTCAGTCTGCTTTCTGCAATATTGAGTTGTGCATCATATATCAGGTACAAATATATGTTTATGGCTGCAGCAGTTTCAACCTTCTTTTGTATCTGAATTGTTATTCCGTCACTACCGTTCTCGACAGTTCGTCCTGACCCATGAAGATAATCGTCATCTGTACTACGAAGGTCTAGCCACAGTGCGTATTTGTTTGTAAGATATTGTCCGATCCTAACATCATACAGATGTAGATCTTTGCACGCAATGTTTGCTGGTTTATCTCTAATCCTTCCACCTGCAAAATACTTTGTGGTTTCGTCATAGTGCTGGTATGGTAACATTCCTGAAGCGTACACTTGATTAGGACGGCCTTCAATTGTGCAGGACAAATGTGTAATCTTAGGATTGTAGAATTTTTCTGAATCCCGTTTATATGGATCTGCTGGTTCAACAAACAACATAAGAATACCTTTCAGTGACCTAGCAGGTGTGTTTAAGTTTATGTTCCACATTGGGTCGCTTTTGTCTTTGGGTATTAAACTATGTCTAATCACCCTGTCATAATAAATTGGAAGGCTTGACTGGTACTGATTTTGAATGAGTCTGGCTAGATCAGTGTGTGTGACAATTTCATATTCCAAGGAAATGTTAGAGATCTTGTATGTTGCATCTGTGGCAGATGATTTAATAACTTTGGAGTAGTCATTGAAAGTTAGTTCAAAGCTCAGACGGTCATTCAGTGCCCCTTGATAATAAGGCAAATGAGCTGTGAGGATTTCAAACTCAAGTGGAATGTAAAATCTGGTTCCATATGTTTCAGCTATAATAACGTCATTGGCTGCTGACATTGATTTATCTCCAGCATTGATTCGAAGTTTACAAACATTATCTGGCTGTATGCCTTGATAAATACGGTCTTCTCGTTCTTCTCTTGTGAGCCAAAGGTCTTTGTAACAGTAAAACACATCTGAGTCGTCAAGACTAAACACTTCCTGTCCTTCAAGTTTTACTTTAATAGTTCTAACAATTGCTCTGCCAAGATTGTTAACCAGTGTTCTGTTTACGTCTGCGTCTGATGATAGTTCAATATTAAATGCTAGGCGTGCAGTGCCAGGAACAATAACGTCACTGGGACCTAGGTTTGGAAACTTGACTGTAAGTGTTTGGTTCTGGTCTATGGTACTTGGATTGTTTGTGATGACGATTGATTGTCTTATGCCCTTAACACCCAGAGGCTCACGTAGTTTTCTGTATGGGTCTAACTTTGATCCGTAAGACTGTGTCATTTTTATTATGCACAATAAAAAATAATAAATTAAGAAAACAATGGCAGCAGGAGGATTTAATCATGAAGATTTTGAAATGGATGACACGTATGATTTTGGTAATACAACAGATATGACAGATATGACTGGTACAAGAAATATTTACAGTTTACGTCACGAACTTTTAGAAACCAAAGTGAACTCATTTTATGATCATGTTGGTGGCCGCCCAGACAACGTAGACCCTAATCAGTTTGAACTTGATGGCAGGGGTCATTTATATTTAAACACTGTTGACAAAGGAAAAGTACTATTGACTAACAAAAAAGACCCTAGTAGGTTTAGGGCTTTAAGTACAATAAAAAATGAAGGTGGTGTTGATGCCTTGCGTCAACTTGGTATTGGTGGGTCTCCTGTCACGCCGCGTCTTGTTAGTGTTCTTCATGACACGCAAACAAAGTTGCCAACAGGGCAACAAATTGAAATGGCACCAGTAACAAGCCTACCAGAAATAGCAAACACTGTGATACAAGAAACCTCATTTACTGAAGGGCAAATAAATGACGCTTTGAAAACAATAGATGATCCACCTTTGTCAATGAGGGAGATTATGGGATTGGATAAATCACTGCAGACAATAAGAGGTGAGATGGTTAATAATCTTGCCAAACTGGGAGAGCTTGATAAACACATAGAACGTGAGAAAGAGAAACTGGCTACCGCAGACACAGAAATGAAAGAAAGAATCCAACACAGATTAAATGATTTGCAGATAGAAAGATCAGGACGGTTAGAAGTGATTAGTATTGGGAGGGAAAAACTTAAAACCCAAGTTAACAGAATTAGAGAAACTATTCAGAAAATACTTCACGAAGACACAACTCTGGCTGAAAGACTTAAAACACTTTTCAGAGAGCAGGGTATCACAATTGCTAGTTTAATTACTGCTCTTGGGTTTATTATCAGTACTGTAGTGCTGGCTGTCTCCGGTGCTGGGGTTAGTGGGGGTGCACCACCAACCCCGGGCCCACCAACCCCGGCCCCCTCAGATCCAAAAGATTTACAGTCATGGGTAAAGAAACAACTCCAACTACAGAGGAATCACCTTGCTGTCAGTACCAGGAAAGGTCTTCAACAGGATCATCCTAGAGAGAATGAAGAGCTCCGTTGACCCCCAGCTGAGAGACCAGCAAGCAGGATTCAGGAAGAACCGATCATGTACAGACCAGATCGCCACTCTCCGCATCATCGTGGAACAGTCTCTGGAGTGGAGCTCCCCGCTGTACGTCAACTTTGTGGATTATGAGAAAGCATTTGACAGCGTGGACCGAGAGACTCTGTGGAAACTCCTACGACACTCCGGTGTACCCACAAAGCTCGTCCGCCTGATCAAGAGCAGCTATGATGGCATGACATGTCGCGTGATCCACGAAGGGCAGTTCACCAGAGAGCTCCAGGTCAGAACTGGTGTCAGGCAGGGATGTCTGCTGTCTCCGTTCCTCTTCCTACTGGCCATAGACTGGGTCATGAAGATGACCACAGAGCACAGACGAAGTGGAATACAGTGGACACTGTGGACACAGCTTGACGACCTCGATTTTGCAGACGACTTGGCATTACTGTCCCACACTCATCAACAAATGCAGGACAAGACCACGAGGCTTGCTGACATCTCGTCCCAAGTGGGCCTCACCATTCACAAACAGAAAACAAAGACAATGAGGCTGAACGCAACCAGGGAAGAACCAGTCTTGCTTGCTGGCACCCCGTTGGAGGAGGTGGAGTCCTTCACCTATCTCGGGAGCATCATAGACAAAAAAGGCGGCACTGATGCAGATGTCAGAGCACGAATCGGTAAAGCCAGAGCAGCCTTTCTCCAGTTGAAAAAAGTGTGGAGTTCCAGAGAGCTGTCACAACACACCAAAGTCCGGATTTTCAACTCCAATGTAAAAGCAGTTCTCCTATATGGAGCAGAGACATGGAGATTGACAAAAACCACAGTCAACAGAGTACAGACCTTCATGAACAGTTGCCTTAGAAGAATTTTGAAAATCCACTGGCCAGAGAAGATCAGCAACGTCAGACTCTGGGAGAGAACAGAGCAGATAACAGCAGAGAATGAAATTGGGCGAAGAAGATGGGGATGGATCGGTCACAGTCTGAGAAAGCCAGCTTCCAGTATCACTAGGCAGGCATTGTCATGGAACCCCCAGGGAAAGAGGAAAAGAGGTAGGCCGAGAAACTCCTGGCGTCGAGACCTCCAAGCAGACATCAAGAGACTGGGAACCACCTGGAGTAGAATCGAAGGAGAAGCACAGGACAGGAGTTGCTGGAGGTCTCTCGTCGACGGCCTATACCCGGGTAGGGGTGACAGGCGTAAGTAAGTAAGTAAAGAAACAACTGTCTCACATTTCAGACCTGCTTAAGAAATTGGCTCTGAAAGCAGTAGACGTGTTACCCAATTTAATTGGCACGGTTGTCAGCTGGTTGATTAATACTACAGCAAAGGTAGTTGGGTTTATGGCAGAACATGTGTGGGTATTTTTGGTGACAGTAGGAGGGTTAATGGTGGGTTATTTAATGAAACAGGTAAAGAAGTAATACTCCTAGTCCTGTTAATCCTATTACCAATGCTGTTCTCTCTGACTCATGTGTGTCAAGGGTTGGTGATGGTGTTATCGTTATGGGTACCGGTGTCAAAGCTGGAGCTGTTACTGTCTGTACAGGTGATGATGTTACTGGTGCCGTGGCCGGGGCCGGAGGTGTTACCATCTGTAATGATTTTAATGACTGAACATGTGTGGTTGTGGCCCCCAAGTTTACAGATTGATTGAGACCTAGTTTTTGACCAACACCTGCAACAATGATTTCATTATTATAATTTGTGATTGTCCCCATTTGGAGTTGAAGATCAGATGGTAACATGTATAACCCGACGCCAACTACAAAGTCAACTTTTGATCTGGCATATCTGAGTACGTCTTGGTAGCGTTGTATGCTTGATGGGAGATCTATCACTGAATTTATTGAATCTTCAAGATTAGCAAGAAACTGTTTTTGTGATTCAAATTTTCCACTTCCATTCAAAATATTCGATTTTGTTAGTGATTGTGCACCTAGTATAAACCAGACATATGTTCTGATTGACTCATTTACGCGCTCGACTCCTGCTTGAGTAAACCCGTCACTCCTGTCCAAGACAAATGTGGTCCATGCGTTAGTCTGCTTCTGCTCTATTGATCCTATCCAGACTTGTGATTTTGATGAGAATGAAGTGTAACCAGGGTAATAATCTTGAGGGTATTGTCTGTGACTCATAGCATAATACAATGTACCCATGCCATTGTGATCATCAAGTTTTTGTGTGAAGTCATACTTAGTGCCGGGGTTGATGTTAAATTCATTACAAATGCGTTCAAATGCTTTCATATCCATGGGGTTGTTATATCTGTTGAAACTGGATTCAGTGGGCAGTGGGGTATGCAGTTCTGACAGTATACGTCTAAGCTGGTAATAAACATGGAAACGATAGACAGACCTAATCAGTTTGTTTGAGTGATTCAAATGATCTGTAAATGAAACACCACAGCCTGTAGTTGAGCATAGTATGGCAAAGTTAAGTTAATTTTGAAACATCTGTAGTGGACTTGAGGACCACTTTCTTGCAGTAGAGTCGTCTGTTATTGGAGGGTTTAGGTAATGGTCAAACGGATTCGGTACTTTGACTTGGAATAGATCTTGTACGCTTGCATCAGACACAGCAATATCAAGCTGATTTAGTTGAATTATTTTCTGTTCATAAGTAGGTGCAACATTATATCTGGCATTCACATTGAATTGAAATGCATTTGTAGTGGTGATGGTTGGTGATTTAAATTCCATCCTTTTTTATATGAGATAATAAAAATGTTTATTACCTTAACAAATCTTGACACAAGCAAACCAGTGTGGTTAACTAATGGGATTGATAATCGTGATGGTAGCAAGGCTGCAGCTATCCATGAAATGTTCTATACAGTAAAATGGTTTAATGTAACAGATGATATATATAATAAAGTAATTTTTGATGGTAAGACTGAAGCTATACCACCTGGGTATTATGACTTTTGTACTATAGCTGAATGGTTTCAAAGTAAATTTAAAATTAAAGCAACTTTAAATCCAGCTAACCTACTTGTTACATTAGAATTTCTGAAACAAGATTGGTTAAAAATTTCAGATAGATTTGCATATTTACTTGGATTTTATATTGACGAAGATTGGTATAGAACAGATGATTTAGATGAAGCTATGTTTGGTATTATAACAATGAAGACCAAAAAACTTAAAATAACTGGAAAACGTCCTGTCAATTTGTCAGTACACACAGTGCTAAATGTTTATTTGAAAGAACTAAACACATCTGAGAATGTTCACAATGGAAAGCCTTCAACTTTGTTGAGATGCTTACCAACTGGAACTGCACCCTATTGTGAAAGTGTGGTTGTTAGATTTCCTAATTTGCAGTTTAAGAAATTAGGTTCTAGTTTCTTTGAGTCACTGAGTATATCTGTAACTAATCAGGATGACAAACCAGTTCTTATGCATGATTTTAGTGTTGTGTTGGAAATTAAATAATTTTATTTTTGTTTATAAAAATGAGTGGTCTTGGTCCAAAGCCTAGAATCATACCAGTTGCGTGTCCAGTAACAGAGTTGAAAGATTTGGCAGACGTACAGGATTTTGAGAAAGAGGGGGATGTTGGAGAAATATATGGTTTTGAACTTGATTTAAATGGCATGTACAAGAGGAAAGTAATTGTTGACATGAAAGACGGTGAAAAACAGATTCCTAAACTTGGTCAGCTACGTGATGTTACTGTACCTACTCCACCTGTAAATAATTCGCCCTACAACTTAATACATGTGGGAAATAAGTGGGTGGTTTCACCTGTACCGGCACCACCACCCACAATTGACTGGGACATAAAGATTGAATTTATTAGTCCTTATGTATACACTGATGACGAAGGTGCCTTAGTGTTTAGGAAGGTTGTTAACTCGGGGCCACTTATTGTAAGCCTTGTTCCAAGTTTTGCTTCAGACGACAATAGCAGAGAAAAACTGAAAGTTGAAAATTATGAGAGACGGAGATATCTTCTTACACATAGGAAGGGTAGGTCTGATGCGAAGGTCGTGTTTGCACCAATAAACTTTCCTATCGCAAGAGAAGCGACAATAGTATTTGAAATTATCATGAGATCAGTAACTACTGCTAAAGAGGCTCAAATTGCACAAGTCCCCACCCGGGTCTGCCCTGGGGGACTTGGGTGGGGTTAGGTACTTTTTAGTTCCCAGGGTCACCCTGGTCAGCCCCACAGGGTGAGTTTTTCTCTCTATTCTGGGGCATGTGTTTCTGTCTACCCTTGGTCCGTTCACCTGTATTTGCCTTTTTAAAACTCTCCCTACTGTCTGCACTGCCTGTAGCTCTTGATATTGGATGTGTGTTGCTAAATGGTCTTAGCTTTATTTAGGCCCCATGTGTTAGGTTTATTTAATGTATTTGACCGGCTGGCGACATACATTCAATGTTCTGTTTATTTTTTTTATTTTTTTTTTTCACAAGCAGTGCAGGCACGTCCTGAGAAAGCCTTGTTGCTGTCGGGACGTTAAGCAATGTACAATGTAAAGTCAAATTGCACAAGGAATTAAACTTACATGGAATGAAACAGTAACAGAATCATCAAAGGTCTTTATTGCCATTACAAAAAATAATGATGTTATTAATGTTTCGAGCAGTGTTCCAGCTGTCAAGGTGGTGGTCGACAAAGCAACTTTTGTTCGTCTAACTTACATAAACCTTGAACACATTGATCTTGTTGCATTTTATTATGCTAACAAATTGTATACTTTTGAAGAGTTGCAAAATGTAATTGCTGATTAAATAAAAAATATTTGTCAATAAAAAAATGGTAAACTTCTATCTGCAACTACCGACGCTTGAGCCAACTGAAACAAATGTGATGACTAAAACAACACTTGCACCTGATCCACATATGCCAATTGCTTCAGATAAAACATTACCATCAGATGCATTCAGATTAAATAATATTACAGAGGCAATTAAATATTTGGAAAGTGAAGAGACGAGGTACTCCAGATGTAAAAGGAGGTATAAGTCAGTATTTAATTCTGTTCAAAACAATTCTATGGCTATTGGTGCAGTTTCGGCCGGATTATCTGTAGGAGGTATAGCTCTGTTCGCCACAGGAATTGGAAGTTTCACGGGAATAGCAATTGAGGCAGTTAGCGTTGCTACATGCCTAGCATGCTTTGGTTTGGAGGCCTTAAACAAGAGGTTTCACACGAAATTACAGAAACATGAAGCATTGAGTACGCTTGCTGGTGCAAAGCTGAGCAGTATGAAACTTATTATCAGTAAGGCATTGAATGATAATTGTATTGATGACGAGGAATTTAAGCGGGTCCAGGATGATTTAAATAATTACAAAAAACAAAAGTCTGAAATCCAAAATAAAATGCGTAGTCAATCTCCCGTGAATATTGAAGAACTGAAGGCTAGTTTTTTAGCGGAAGGAAAAAAGATCGGTGTTCAGGAAACCACAGAAAAACTACACAATCTTTTAAGCAAATAAAAATCAGATTTGGTAATCAATCAATATTTTTGTCATATGCTTCGCAGAGAGATGACACGTCATTTACACCACTTGTGCCTGATTATTTAACCCCATCAGCACCACCACCTGAGTATTACTGAGAAAAAAAAGTTTTTTTATTGTCCTTGTATCTTGATAAAACTGTCTCAGTATACGTGACTAGAGTCAAGTTGTTATTAAGTACTTGTAAGTAATTAGGGTAAGTAATTAATAAGTTCTTAATGGTAAGTAGTTAATAAGTTCCTATTGTAACTCACTTTAAGGTAACCTAAAGTTAGTTGTAACTTAAAATTAAAACAAAACTTATCTTTAGGTGATGTTTCTTAACACATAAATCCATTTCTAGCAAAACACATCTTGCTTTCAAAATGACAACACAACCTGTAAAGACGGCTGCATCGAGCAAACTAGTCAGCCTAAGCTGAGACCACTCATGACGCTAAGCAAACACCCTTTGTTAGTTCCAAGGCACGCCAACAGTCCTGTTCCTGTTCAAACTGGTTTGTTTATGCCTGATTTCGAGTGCAGAATATGAATGTGGTCATGATCAAGCAGTTTTCTCAGGTACAAACTCCGTCAGCACTTTCTCAAGTGGTATCTAATAACAGTCAGGCCCAGCACCTCGAGTGCTGTATAAACAGTCATGCAGCTTCTCTCGAGTGCTTTGTAAACACAGCCATGTAGTTTCTCCAGTGTATTAAATAATAACAGTCAACATTAAACACCCCGAGTCAGGTTCATCAGTGCTTGTAATATTGACATAAGCACGTGCCTCTCTTTGTGAAAAAGGGGTGGGGTTGTCTGTGATTTACATTAAATAGAAAGGCTAGAAGGTTTTCGTGAATACGGATTGGAGTGTGGTACATATCGTGACGGGTGGCCATATGAGATTTCGGTTTTATAGCGCAATCTAGTCCCGACATGAAAATGTGAATAATTGCAGCACATTTATGGTATATCTGAATAGAGGTGGATGTCTTTCAGACAAGCGTAGACATGAGGTGTTTGTGTATGTGATAGCTCCAGGGTTACCAGCACTGGTTTGACCAGGGTGTTTGATTGATTTTTTTTTGTCTAGGGGAGGGGGGGGGGGGGAATGGAGGGGAACACAATGACTGAGTTAACCCCTTAAGTATTATTTTTGATTTTCATAAAATTGTGGTTGTTTAAATAATAATGATTTAGGGGTAACTTCCAATGGTATTTACTCTGTGCCGGGGACATGAAAAATGGAGAGTCAAAAAGTTATAAATAAGGGGTTAACTCAGTCATTATGATAATGGAGCTTTTGTCCACTCAGTATTACTATCTCTGCTGCTTCTTCTTTGTCGGCGCTGTCGTCATCCTTTCTGTTCTCACTGCTCTTGCGGCTCTCGTTGGCTTTCCTGATAGTCGCGTCTACGTCCGCAGAAAGGCTGAGCTTCATTTTGGGGGACATCACTCCATCGACATTGCCATTATCGTCCTCATCAATGAATAGGCTCTGCATCGTCTCTCTCATGGTGATCAAATCTTCGACGACCTCTTGATTTTTATGTTCATACACCAGTTTCTGGTTACCTCTCTCGTTATCCTCTTCCTGCAGCTTCAACATCTCCTTTGTCAGAGGAGTTCCGTCTCGCTCACGATCCTCGTTCACCCGGCGATTCAGCAACCCCATTTGTTCTTCACGGTGGCACTCAACGTCGTCCCGCAGACTGTCCAAATTCTTTTGCTGAAGATGGTTGATGACTGCTCGCTGTTCAACTTCTAGCCTATCTATCTTGTGCGTCATAGTCATGTTCCCATGATTCTGCTGTTGCTCCAGCGTCTTGCGCTTCTCTTCCTCTAACTTCTCTTTCACCATGGCTGTTTCTGTATTGTTAGCCACTTTTAGAGGGATGGTGTGGTAGCTCTCCTCTTCCTGACCTCTCGTAACTGCACAGGTTTCAGGTTTCCACTTCGGATCTGGATCGTCTGGGTTTCTGGCACCATCAATGTTTCCGATGATAAGGTCGTAGACTGGTGTTTTCACGCACAACGCCTTCACCTCTCCTGTTAGATACGGGGTGTTAACACTGACTTTGGCAAGGGGGGTGATTCTTACAGTACCGTCAGCCAAAATGAGGGTGGTCGACTCCTGTAGCTTCTGATCTTCAGCTACTAGGTCTTCTTTCACGATGACGCAACTACAACCAGTGTCTCTCAACACTCTCACTGATGCTTTGCCGACAAATCCTGACACCACCGGCATATTCGGCACTTCATTCTCAGGCAGCGCGATGTTTGAGACTGGTAAGAAGGTAGTCCCATCGCCGACAGGATGCGTCCATTCTTTCGGAAAGATTCAATCAGCTCTGGTGTCGCTCGCCTGTATCTAGCTTCACAGTCACTGGATGACGTCACATCATTTGCTAGTACAGCGGCGGCTCTGTGTTGAGACGTAGTATTACTTCTGCCTGCTATCCCGCGATCTTGGTTAGGTCTTCTGATGTCGCCTCGAGGAACATCTTTAGAAGGACACCGTATTGCTTTGTGACCTTTTTTTCCCGCAGAGAAAACATGTCAGGTTCTCCACTGGCTTGTATTTCGGGGTATCTCTCACATTGTGGATTTCCTCTGCTGGTGCAGACACACGCTGCTGCTTACTGGACCCGAACTTCATGTTGTGAGCGTCGAGGTACCTTTGAGCGAAGTCTGCCAGGGCCTTCAAGGACTGGTCTTTTTGCTGTCTGAGGTGGGCGGCCAGGTCTTTAGAACATGCGTTGAAGACTTGTTCTTTGATGATGAGGTCACACAAGTCTTGGTACTCTCTGTTTAAACCAGCCAGCTCTATCCATTTCTCCAGGTAACTTCTGAAGTGGGCAGTGTTTGTGTATGTATGTTTCTCCTGCCCACTTCCTAAGTTCCGGAGAAAGACATGGGTTATATAAGAGACCTGATCCATTCGTTTGAGGATGGAAATGATCGTCTTATTCTATACCTGTGTATTTCTCTGTGGGCTGGCGATTGGGTGCCTGATAGGCGGGGGCAGGGGATCTAACTGTTGTCTGTCCAGCGCTGTGATTCCCCTTGGTTTGCATACAATTCTGCCAGCGCTAGCCTCACCTATCTGGTTTGTGAGAGACATTCAGACTGGAATATTCTGTAAAAGTCTGGCTATTATTTACTAGCTAAAAAAATAGGTGAATCCCCACTCATCCTAACTTCACACATGCGTACACGAAACAGGTCGCGACCTTGACCGCTCAAAACTTGTAAACATGCTAACGGTGCACGGGTTCTAACCAGCGCCGAATGACACACACGCAGTAACCAAAGAATACACAAGCTACTTCTAGGCTTTTCCTGACTCAACTCCGTGCGGCAACAGATACTCAAAACTGCACTATTCGTAAACGAATGTGAAATTTACTGAAAAAGGTATGTAATTAAAAATCGTGATAGCTCAAATAAAACGTCGAATCGTTACCTACGATTTATGCACGCACGCTCTCACAAAACAACACAACCATAATCGTAACAACCAGTAACACCTGCTATACCTCCATGGGAACATAATAATGCTACTTTCGATATAGATTACACAGATTTGACAAAAAGATGAGGATGTAAACATTTTAGCAAATTTAGTGAACAAAAACAGTTACAGACAACATTTTAAACATTTCCAAATTTTCACCGTTGGGTTGTCTTAGATTCTTCAAACTGTAGTGCAGACTTTGTTATTCGAGATCTCAAAGTGAAGAAATCTTTTTATCTCGGTAAAGGATTTTCTATATTTACGTCTGAACCTATGTGATTCTCATGACACAAAATTATATTCAACTTATGATATATTTAACATTTTGATTTGTGTTGATTCTAAATCTGTCCTATATAGTCTAAGAAGCTGGGATTTGTAACTCTAGAAAAGTCTTTGTAAATGAAATAAAACATATTATGAGCTGTATTATGTCTAGAGGAATAGGGATCGATTTTCGCACTGCGGAATTTATTGAAATGAAATTTGTGACAGATAAGCCACAAAAAAGAGCTATAAATAGAGAAAATTCAGCAGTTTGTAATAATAAAATTATGCATGTATCTCTACATGAAATGTACTCTGTGCTAAATAGTTTTTTTTCACAAAGATGATATGAAATATACCTATCATGTTCCACCTTGTTCAAGAAAACAGCCTCATTGATATACAAGTTAAGACTAAAATCTCAAATTCTCTAAATTCCTGAGCATGAGGAAGGAGCTAGAAAAGGTGCCCTAAACATTGCCTGCTTCACATCACCCTGGCCAGCATACCACAGCTGGCGCGGATACCTCTATTGCGGTCGAAACAAGAAAAATTGTAAACAAAATGTGACACTGCTCAATATTGGATCTTGGAATGTGTGAACTCTGCTGGACATCGCCAAGACCGACAGACCTGAAAGAAGAACTGCCCTGGTGGCAAGAGAACTGGAGCGCTACAAGATTGACATTGCAGCCCCCTCCGAGACGGACGCGCCTAGCCAATCAAGGTCAAGTTACAGAAGCAGGTGGCGGCTATACATTCTTCTGGAGCGGACGCAGTGCCGATCAATGTCGCGATGCTGGAGTGGGCTTTGCCATCAGGAACCACTTGGTCCGCAAGCTCTCTAGTCTCCCCAGGGGCCTCAACGACCGTCTGATGAGTCTGCAGCTCCCCTTGAGAGGCAAGCCCAGCATCACGCTGATCAGTGCCTATGCCCCCACCATGACCAACTCAGAGGAAGCCAAAGATAAGTTCTATGAAGAACTCGACTCTCTGATCTCAGCTGTACCAAAGTCAGACAAGCTACTTGTACTTGGAGACTTTAATGCCCGAGTTGGAAGGGATTTTGTTACAAAGCCTGGGACGGTGTCATCGGTCACCATGGAGTGGGCAAGTGCAACAGCAATGGTCTGCTCTTACTGAAAACCTGTGCCATGCATGACCTTCTCATCACTAACACAGTCTGCCGCCTACCAGACCGTAACAAGACGTCATGGATGCATCCCGGCTCAAAAATTGGCTGTGTCTTCTGAGGTTCTCGGGACCACTTCAAGGAAAAGTCATGACTGGTTCGACGATAACGATGAGGAAATAAAAGCCCTCCTCCACGAAAGCACAGGCTACACAGAGCCCACCAGAATGATCCTTCCTCCGTCTCCAAAAAGCCTTCACGAGCACTCGCAGAACGGTTCAAACCAAGCTCAGGAAGTTGCAAGACTCGTGGCTCAGTCAGAAGGCAGATGAGCTCCAGAGTTACGCGGAAAATCACGACTCCACAAGAGATTTTTCGATGCTCTCAAGACTCGCTACAACCCTCTTTCTTCTAGGACCTCTCCCCTCCTGGGCTCTGACGGTAACACACTCATAACTGAGAAGGTCAAGATCCTGGACAGATGGGCAGAACATTTTGAAGCTGTGCTGAACAGACCATCCAGGACAAACGATGAGGCGATTGACAGTCTCGATCAAGTAGACTTAAATCTAGAGTTGGACTCTCATCCCCTCGAAAGTGAAGTGCAAAAAACTGTTGACCAGCAGTCAAGAACAAGAGTTTTACGACCGACTCCAGAGTGCCGTGGACAAATGTGCGGAGCGAGACATCACCATCGTCACCATTTTAATGCCAAAATAGGGGAGGACAACACCGGATACGAAGAGGTGATGGGGAGACAGGGACTAGAGGAGATGAGTGAGAACGGGGAGAGGTTTGTAGACGTTTGTGCTCTAAACCGACTTGTCATTGGAGGCAGCATCTTCCCACACAGAAGAATACACAAAGCAACTTGGGTCTCACCTGACCATACTACAGAGAACCAAATAGACCATATGTGCATTAGCAAGAAATTTAGAAGATCCCTTCAAGATGTTCGAGTGAGGAGGGGAGCAGATGTCGCCTCAGACCACCATCTGCTTACCTTAAGAATAAAGCTCAAGTTAAAGAAAAGCCGCACAGAGACAACAAGAAGACAGTGCTATAATGTAGGCCTCCTGAGAGAGACTGGAGTGAGAGAAGAGTTCAAACTGGTGCTGTCCAACCGGTTTCAAACGCTACAGGAGCTAGTAAATGAAGAGGAGGCGGTCACCACAGAGCAGTAGTGGAAGGCAGTTAGAGAGGCGCTGAATTCAACCTGCAAAGACACTGTAGGGGTCAGGAAACACCATCACAAGGACTGGCTGTCGGCACAGACCTTGAAGAAGATAGAAGTGAGGAAGCAGAAGAAAGCAGTTGTCAACAACAGTCGCAAGAGAGCAGCCAAAGCAAGGGCACAGGAGGAATACTCGGAAGCCAACCGCGAGGTGAAGAGGAGTATCAGGGCAGACAAGAGGGCCTACACAGACAACCTGGCAGCAGAGGCAGAAAAGTCAGCAGGCAGCGGCAACATGAAACAGCCCTACGACATTACCAGAAGATTGTCGGGCAATTATGGCCATACAGAAAGACCAGTAAAAGACAAAGAAGGCAAGCCTATTGCAGACAGAGCAGACCAACTTGACAGATGGGCCGATTGATTGATTTATTGTACATTGCTTAACGTCCCGACAGCAACAAGGCTTTCTCAGGACGTGCCTGCACTGCTTGTGAAAAAAAAAACTAAACAGAAAATTGAATGTATGTCGCCAGCCGGTCAAATACGTTAAATAAACCTACAACATGGGGCCTAAATAAAGCTAAGACCATTTAGCAACACACATCCAATATCAAGAGCTACAGGCAGTGCAGACAGTAGGGAGAGTTTTAAAAAGGCAAATACAGGTGAATGGACAAAGGGTAGACAGAAACACATGCCCCAGAATAGAGAGAAAAACCCACCCTGTGGGGCTGACCAGGGTGACCCTGGGAACTAAAAAATACCTAACCCCACCCAAGTCCCCCAAGGCAGACCCGGGTGGGGTGACAGATGGGCCGAGTATTTTGAAGAGTTACTGAACAGACCCAGCCCACCCGACCCCCCAGACATCCAGCCAGCAGAGACCGACCTACCCATCAGCTGTGACAGACCCAGCCGGGAGGAGATCAGAAGAGCAGTGGCATTTTTGAAGAACGGCAAAGCGGCAGAGCCAGATGGCATCCCAGCGGAGTCTCTGAAAGCAGACCTAGAGACAACAGTAGAGATGCTGTACCCACTGTTTGGAAAGATCTGGGAAGAGGAGGTGATGCCGGCTGACTGGAAGGAGGGGTACCTAATCAAGCTTCCCAAGAAAGGCGACCTCAGCAAGTGTTCCAACTACAGAGGAATCACCTTGCTGTCAGTACCAGGAAAGGTCTTCAACAGGATCATCCTGGAGAGAATGAAGAGCTCTGTTGACCCACAGCTGAGAGACCAGCAAGCTGGATTTAGGAAAAACCGATCATGTACAGACCAGATCGCCACACTCCGCATCATCGTGGAACAGTCTCTGGAGTGGAGCTCCCCTCTGTACGTCAACTTTGTGGATTACGAGAAAGCATTTGACAGCGTGGACCGAGAGACTCTGTGGAAACTCCTTGGACACTGCGGTGTACCCACAAAGCTCGTCCGCTTGATCAAGAGCAGCTACGATGGCATGACATGTCGCGTGATCCACGAAGGGCAGTTCACCAGGGAGCTCCAGGTCCGAACCGGTGTCAGGCAGGGGTGTCTGCTGTCTCCGTTCCTCTTCCTACTGGCCATAGACTGGGTCATGAAGATGACCACAGAGCACAGACGAAGTGGAATACAGTGGACACTGTGGACACAGCTTGACGACCTCGATTTTGCAGACGACTTGGCATTACTGTCCCACACTCATCAACAAATGCAGGACAAGACCACGAGGCTTGCTGACATCTCGTCCCAAGTGGGGCTCACCATCCACAAACAGAAAACAAAGACAATGAGGCTGAACGCAACCAGGGAAGAACCAGTCTTGCTTGCTGGCACCCCGTTGGAGGAGGTGGAGTCCTTCACCTATCTCGGGAGCATCATAGACAAAAAAAGGCGGCACTGATGCAGATGTCAGAGCACGAATCGGTAAAGCCAGAGCAGCCTTTCTCCAGTTGAAAAAAGTGTGGAGTTCCAGAGAGCTGTCACAACACACCAAAGTCCGGATTTTCAACTCGAACGTAAAAGCAGTTCTCCTATATGGAGCAGAGACTTGGAGATTGACAAAAACCACAGTCAACTGAGTACAGATACTCATAAACAGTTGCCTTAGAAGAATTTTGAAAATCCACTGGCCAGAGAAGATCAGCAACGACAGACTCTGGGAGAGAACAGAGCAGATAACAGAAGAGAATGAGAGGAACTTTGCGGGACAGCCAAGTCGCTCCAGGATCTGCCACATGCCTTGCCTGCTCACAGTGTCGAACGCTTTTGTTAGGTCGACAAACGTTACGTACAGCCCTTTGTTCTGCTCACGGCACTTCTCCTGAAGCTGTCTCAGCACAAAGACCATGTCGATGGGGCTCCTGTTGGCTCTGAAGCCACACTGGCCCTCTGGGAGGTGGTCTTCGGTGATGACATGTTCAGCCGATTCAGGAGCAGCCTTGCGAGAATTTTCCCGGCAATGGACAGCAGGATAATTCCACAATAGTTGGAGCAGGCAGACTTCTGTCCTTTGTTCTTGTACAGGGTGATGACGACTGTATCACGGAGATTCTTTGGTAGTGTTCCTTCCTCCCAGCAGCAGAGAAAGAGGTCGTGGAGCTTGTTGTGCAGTGCTGGGCCTCCATGTTTCCAGATCTCTGGCGGGATTCCGTCAATGTCTGCTGCTTTGCCACTCTTGAGCTGGTGGATGGCTGTGAGGGTCTCTTCAGCGGTGGGCGGTTCGTCCAAATCAGTCAACCTTTAGTGGGAGGTGTGGGATTTGGAGGATGACTGTTTCTTGAACAGTGCGCTCAGCGCTGAAGAGGTTCTGAAAGCCATTCCGACCAGCGGTTCAAGATGGCGGTATTATCTGTGAGGAGGACCTGTCCATCCCTCGCGCTGAGACCATATGGCGTTGAGGCGCGTCCCCTGGGTGGTGGATGGGGGTCCCTCGTGAAAGGGGTGCACGGAATGAAATAAGGTGCCGTGAACCAACATGGTCTAAGGGAAGGAGATCCCGACAGAAAACCCCTGGTCCTCATAGCAAGGGGGTTGGGCGTGGGGGTAGCTTCCCCACCCTGCAAATAAAGAAATAGCAACAGAAACGCCGACGAATAGACAAACAGCAGTTCCTTTTTTGGAGGAGGAAGGTTCTTCTACCAGAAGATTTATGACGTCGTGTGGTGAAAGCTGGAAGTCTTCGGAAGCCACAAGACCGAGCCGCCTCTCTCTATCCAGGGACACAATCATGGGCACATGGAATGTCAAGACCATGTACCAGAGCGGGAAGGCCGCCCAGATAGCAGCGAAAATGCAAAAGTACAACCTTGCCCTGCTAGGTATCATTGAAGCCAGATGGACGCAATCTGGCCAGAAAAGGCTGTTACGTGGGGAGATGATTCTGTATTCAGGTCATGAAGAGGCGAATGCCCCCCCCCCCCCTCCCCCCCATACAGAAGGTATAGCATTCATACTGTCACCAGTGGCACAGAGAGCGCTGATGGGCTGGGAACCTCTTGGGCCAAGAATTATCACAGCAGCCTTTAGAACCAGGAAAAAGATTAAGCTAAACGTCATCCAGTGTTATGCGCCCACTAATGACAGTGACGAGGAAGAGAAACAAGAGTTCTACGACCGACTCCAGAGTGCTTTGGACAAATGTGCGGAGCGAGACATCATCATCGTCATAGGCGATTTTAATGCCAAAATAAGGGAGGACAACACCGGATACGAAGAGGTGATGGGGAGACAGGGACTAAGGGAGATGAGTGAGAACGGGGAGAGGTTTGTAGACATTTGTGCTCTAAACCGACTTGTCATTGGAGGCAGCATCTTCCCACACAGAAGGATACACAAAGCAACTTGGGTCTCACCTGACCATACTACAGAGAACCAAATAGACCATATCTGCATTAGTAAGAAATTTAGAAGATCCCTTCAAGATGTTCGAGTGAGGAGGGTAGCAGATGTCGCCTCAAACCACCATCTGCTTACCTTAAGAATAAAGTTCAAGTTAAAGAAAAAGCCGCACAGAGACAACAAGAAGACAACGCTATAATGTAGGCCTCCTGAGAGAGACTGGAGTGAGAGAAGAGTTCAGACTGGTGCTGTCCAACCGGTTGCAAGCGCTACAGTAGCTAGTAAATGAAGAGGAGGCGGTCACTACAGAGCAGCAGTGGAAGGCAGTTAGAGAGGCGCTGAACTCAACCTGCAAAGACACTGTAGGGTTCAGGAAACAACATCACAAGGACTGGCTGTCGGCACAGATAGAGAAGAAGATAGAAGTGAGGAAGCAGAAGAAAGCAGTTGTCAACAACAGTCGCACGAGAGCAACCAAAGCAAGGGCACAGGAGGAATACTCGGAAGCCAACCGCAAGGTGGAGAGGAGTATCAGGGCAGACAAGAGGGCCTACACAGACAGCCTGGCAGCAGAGGCAGAAAAGGCAGCAGGCAGCGGCAACATGAAACAGCTCTACGACATTACCAGAAGATTGTCGCTGCTGTACCCACTGTTCGGAAAGATTTGGGAAGAGGAGGTGATGGATGCTGACTGAAGCTTCCCAAGAAAGGCGACCTCAGCAAGTGTTCCAACTACAGAGGAATCACTTTGCTGTCAGTACCATTCATCATTCAGTCCTCTCTGCGCCGTCTGGTGCTTGAGGCGACGGCAAGGGAGCGCCACTTTTGTCTGTCAGCTGCTATTTTGGGTGCTTTTTGCAGAGTAAGGCCTCTGTTCTTGAGCTCTCGCTCCACGGTTCGGCGCCACGTCTCCTTTGGTCGCCCACGGTTTCTCTTCCCCTGTGGTGTCCATCTCAGTGCCACCCTTGGTAATGAGTCAGGTGACATTCTGCAAACGTGGCCTAGCCATCTCCATCTCCGTGTGGCGATGGTTTCAGCGATGCTGTCTGCGCCTGCTCTCTTCCGTAGTTCCTCGTTTGTAATCATGTTTGGCCAGAAGACCTTCATGATCCGTCGCAGGCACTTGTTCTGGAAGACATCCAGCTTGCGTTCCGTAGCGGTAGTGGATTTCCAGCATTCTGACCCATACAGTACCAGGAAAGGTCTTAAACAGGATCATCCTGGAGAGAATGAAGAGCTCCGTCGACCCCCCAGCTTAGAGACCAGCAAGCAGGATTCAGGAAAACCCGATCATGTACAGACCAGATCGCCACTCTCCGCATTATCGTGGAACAGTCTCTGGAGTGGAGCTCCCTGCTGTACGTCAACTTTGTGGATTACGAGAAAGCATTTGACAGCGTGGACCGAGAGACTTTGTGGAAACTCCTACGACACTACGGTGTACCCACAAAGCTCGTCTGCCTGATCAAGAGCAGCTACGATGGCATGACATGTCGCGTGATTCACGAAGGGCAGTTCACCAGGGAGCTCCAGGTCCGAACCGGCGTCAGGCATGGGTGTTTGCTGTCTCCGTTCCTCTTCCTACTGGCCATAGACTGGATCATGAAGAGGACCACTGAGCAGAGAAGAAGCGGAATACAGTGGACACTGTGGACATAGCTTGACGACCTCGATTTTGCAGACGACTTGGCTTTACTGTCCCACACTCATCAACAAATGCAGGACAAGACCACGAGGCTTGCTGACATCTCGTCCCACCATCCACAAACAGAAAACAAAGACAATGAGGCTGGACGCAACCAGGGAAGAACCAGTTTTGCTTGCTGGCACCCCGTTGGAGGAGGTGGAGTCCTTCACCTATCTCGGGAACATCATTGACAAAAAAGGCGGCACTGATGCAGATGTCAGAGCACGAATCGGTAAAGCTAGAGCAGCCTTTCTCCAGTTGAAAAAAAGTGTGGAGTTCCAGAGAGCTGTCACAATACACCAAAGTCCGGATTTTCAACTCAAACGTAAAAGCAGTTCTCCTATATGGAGCAGAGACTTGGAGGTTGACAAAAACCACAGTCAACAGAGTACAGATCTTCATAAACAGTTGCCTTAGAAGAATCTTGAAAATCCACTGGCCAGAGAAGATCAGCAACGTCAGACTCTGGGAGAGAACAGAGCAGATAACAGCAGAGAATGAAATTGGGCGAAGAAGATGGGGATGGATTGGTCAGTCTGATCCAATATCACTAGGCAGGCATTGTCATGGAACCCCCAGGGAAAGAGGAAAAGAGGCAGACCGAGAAACACCTGGCGTCAAGACCTCCAAGCCATAGAGCGTATATATAGGGAGAGGCTATCTGGCGCTTATCAGCGTGGGGACCGCCCGCCATACTGCGGGTTCCACTAACCGCTGCCTCCGCACTGTGTTTATGCTATAGCCTGTATATACTGCTGCCTTTTAACACCTGTCAGAGATAAGGATAATGGAATGCCAGGCGTGTGAACTGTACAGACTTGTACTTGGCGTGCATTTCCAAAATAATACACACATTATAAAATAACCAAGTAGTCTAAAAGCGTTTCAGGGTTTCCTTACGGCCCGCACGGCAACCGGTTACTGATCTTACTTTACTATGACTGTGCTATGCTTGCGGAAGATCCACTAAAGCTTTTGAATGTTATCTTGGTGCCTTATAGTTCTAAGGAATCGCGCCAAAAGTATTGCTCTGCTCTCCGACTCTCCTTGGTCGATCCATTTGGCTCGGCAGCCGGAATGCCAGTCGCTTATGGAAATCAGTTGTACCTTTAGTTCCCTGTTTTTACACCTCTGTGTCCGTACGTTACTGATCCATCTCTCTTGCCCCATATCATATACACTATGTGCATACTGTGGATGAAATGAAAAACATAAGTTCTTAGGACTGCCTTCTTCCTGCACGCACACCGACTGCATAACACTCCCGGACTGACACACACACACGCACACACCCGCCATCACACACACACATACACATACACACACACACACACACACACACACACACACACACACCCGCCATCACACACACACATACACACACACACACACACACACACACACACACACACACACACACACACACACACACACACACACACACACACACACACACACGTCACGCACAGAGAGAGAGAGAGAGAGAGAGAGAGAGAGAGAGAGAGAGAGAGAGAGAGAGAGAGAGAGAGAGAGAGAGAGAGAGAGAGAGAGAGAGAAACAGACAGATGATGATGAAACGTTTTTATTCAGGCCGATAAAAAGTTATAGCCATAGCAATGCCTATCTTCCAAACTGCCCTGCTACTCTACACATATAACAATACACCAGACGATACAGCAAAAGATAAAACATATATAAGTAAAAAGACCCATCCCCCCCCCCCCCACCCTCAGTATATGTACAAGTATGAACCTGACATGTTAATGCAGACAATCGATCTATTACATAATCTGCAGCAACAGTAGAAGATTATTAGGTAATAGGAAACTTGTCACTAACTATACGAATAGTAGCATAATAATGGAGCCGAACATACTATGACTTCTGAAGTAAATATTTATGGAGGCGATCTTTGAAGACACTAATCTTACAGATGATTTCAGGTGTGGAGGTAAAATATTCCACGCTTTATAGCACCTGAAAAGGAAAGGCTGGTTTTACAAATGTCTAATCTAATTTTTGGAAGGTGGATCGAACTATTTCTCGTGTTTTTCCTATTACTGTCGGGAAATAGAGTTCTTAGATAGGGTGGGGCTTGCATGATCGTGTGCAGTAGAACACAGCGATTAACTTTAAACTGTTTATTCAATGTTAGTAACTTGAGAGATTTTAATTTTTCGTCAGTCGAAGTATGACCGGGAAGTATTAATTTAATGCTAAGACGATACAAGGAATTACTACTTTTTTTCACGTGAACTTCGCTGCATCCATCTAGAACTGTAGTCACAATGCGTTTTAATATGTGCATGGAAAAATAGTTAACGGATATCAGTATTAATTATATGGCGTAGTTTTGATAACAGAAATAGATTTTTGGAGATTGTTTTGCATACAGAGTCAGTATGCGGTTTCCAGCTTAATTGGTTGCCCACTATAACGCCTAATAAGCGATGCCTAGTTACTTGTTCTACAGGCAGGCTATATAAGAGGTAGGCCATGCTAGTGTTTCTGACGTGTAGTAACTAACATGCTCTTTGTCTTTAGAATACTAATAATCATGTGATTATCACTGCACCAGCCACAGTGACAGAGGCAGAAGAAACAGAAACACAGACAAACAAAAGGCTGAAACAGACAGCCACAAGAGGCAGAGACACTGACTGATAGACAGACAGAAGAGGCAGAAATACTGACAGACAAACCGACGAACATGAACTCTGAAAATGGAGCTGATTATTTGATTATGCAGACGCTTTCTGAGTCTTTCGTGCCGAACTCTATAAATAATGTAAAAAGAATCTGACATTCACTGTCAGTGTTTCAGTGCTTCCGTAGGATTTACACACTCATACCTATCTTTATGAACAGATAGAACGGTATGACACGCGAACATTTTCAATTTATACCATGAAAGTATCGTATTTTAGCCGACTAAACAATACAAAATGTTCAATGGTGGTGTCAGAACAGCACATTTGGGAGCTGTACACCGAAGACTTTATTTTTGTACAGGTGGGACATAGCCCATTACAGTTTGTGCATTTAGGAGCTTAGGTATTCTGGCACCACCTATGAACTATCATGGTTTGGCGCTAAGCTATTCTGGAACCATCCTTGGTGAACATGGTCGATCCTTCTAGGTGCCACTGAAGCTATTCTGGCGCCACTCTTCGAACATTTTCACTACGGCTGAGGCGCCAAAGCTATGATGCTATCACACTTGAACTATCATGGTAGGCGCTAAGCTATTTTGATACCACTCTTGAACATGGTCGTGATCACTCTAAGTGTCATGCTATTTTGGCACAGCCCTTGAAATAGTGGTAGGCGGTAGAGGCATTCTGGCACTACTCCCTCAGTCAGTATGTGGTCGTGATCACTCTAGGTGCTAAACTATTCTGGCACTACCCTTGAACCATCATGGTCGATCTATCTTCTGTACATGTCAAGCCTCGATGCGTTAATGAGATTCAGCCCGTCATTATATGTGAATGCAAACGTGAACTGTCTCTGCCGCCTAGTGCCAGAAACGCTGGCGTCGGAACTCTCAAGATGGCGGCCGCTGCCCACGCGACGCCGCACGCTGCGAGGCTGGACTGAACCGCCACTCCCTATATATACGCTCTATGCCTCCAAGCAGACATCAAGAGACTGGGAACCACCACTCCCTATATATACGCTCTATGCCTCCAAGCAATGCCTCCAAGCAGACATGCACTGGTCACCGCCCGGTGGCTAGTGCACACAGGAGCCTTAAAAGATCTCCAGCCGCCCAAGGTAGAGAACACGGCCAGCCAGGCCACGCCCAACACAACGAACAGTGACTGTCAAACAACAGCCACCGCTCCAAAAACAGCCCACAAAAAGACCGGCACCACGCCCACCTACGTCAAGCACAAAGGGTGCGGAAACACCCCGCCCACGACACAGGAGACCGGCACAGAGACGGAAGCCACACCAACCCTGACCATCAAGACCACTGAGACCAAGAACACGGGTGCAGACCCGGCCCCACAACAGCCTCCACCACCGCCAGCCAACGGGCCAACTACCATCCAACGGCAACACCGACGCCACAGACCACCCAAGCGCTTCCGAGAGCACCGACCCGCGCTACTCCCCACGCCACCACCACACCTCCGCCTGCCACCCCACCACCGCTACCCACCACGCGCATCCCAGCGCCCGACCCCCAGACCCAGAATCCACTGGCCACCACCACCTCCACCACATCTCCCACCGGCATCCCATACCCAGCCACGGTTTCACCGGCCACCACCACCACCGCCACCACTCGTACAACAACTGCTAGAGTGGCTGGCCCATCAACACCTCCCAGCCTGGCACTGAAAGCGACGGACAACCGGCCACACCACCCGCCTCCTCCACCACCACCCGCCCGGCCCCGGCAACACCACCAGCCACCGCGCGACGGGGCGACAAACAGACAACGACATACCCCCCCCCCCACCCCCTGCTCCCCCCCCCCCCGGGCGAAATCAACGAAAGTTGGAAGCCCTAGTCCGTTCCAAATTTGCACTTGCACTTGCAAGCAGACATCAGGAGACTGGGACCCACCACTCCCTATATATACGCTCTACGCCTCCAAGCAGACATCAGGAGACTGGGACCCGCCACTCCCTATATATACGCTCTATGCCTCCAAGCAGACATCAAGAGACTGGGAACCACCTGGAGTAAAACAGAAGGAGAAGCACAGGACAGGAGTCGCTGGAGGTCTCTCGTCGACGGCCTATACCCGGGTAGGGGTGACAGGCGTAAGTAAGTAAGGACCTGCCAGTACCTGCCATGGAGTCCATCAGCGCTTCGCAGGGGACTTTGTACCAGGTGCCTGGGGCCATACACTGCTTCGAGTGCTTCGTAGAAACCCCTATAGTCACCGTTGTCAGCGCAAAGCTGGGTCCTCTGTGCGAGTCTGGTTCCGGCGCCCTTCAGTCGTTCTGCAGATCTTTGAGCTTGCGCTGGAGACTGCTGCAGACGAGGCGGAAGGCAGACTTTTTCACAGGGCAGGAAGGCTGGGCTAGGTGGGCTAGATCCTCGCCAAAGGATCAGCGTCAGGTCTCGCCTATAACCCGACCACGTTTAGTAGTGCACCTTCGTTTTTGTGTATGTATGTTTCTCCTGCCTACTTCCTACGTTCCGGAGAAAGCCATGGGTTATAGACGAGACTGAAGGTCTGATGCATCCTAGGTGTGCGGGACACGCCACGTTCAGAGGCAATTTTAAACCAACGAGGTGTAACGCTCAGAAATTTATCAGTCAAGCCCCGTCAGTAAGGGGCCCGGTGTTTTTAATTATTATTTTTTTTTTTGCTCTTCTTTGGCATTTTGTACCAGAGGCAGCATGCTGGAATTTGCTTAAAATCTCTTGATAGATGAGTAGAGACATGTTTGGTGCTTTGATTCATACCAGCCTTGGCTTAACCAGCGGAATCTGTTTGTCCTAGTTTGAGTTGCCAAGCGGATGGTGACTGATTAATTTTGAGGTGTGTACCAGTTGTGGCTGCGCGTGTATAGGGTTGGTACAGCCGAATCATGTTGATCTAGCCAGGAAATGAGACGGGTGATGTCCTTTTTTTTAATATTTTATTTTGTGCATGGCAAATGTGCAGCAAGTGGGCAGTAGTGTTGTTTAGGAGATTGAAAAATTAGGGGATGACTGGAACAGACTAAGGCTTGGGCATTTTAACAGATGGGACTGCAAGGGAGGCCCACTGTGTACTATGGCTAGCAGTACCCCAAACCGGAAGCGTCTGAAAATAGTATGGTTCCCAGCGTATGCCAGAACCGCGTTAACCACTCTTTACATGACCGTACTCTCAGCATTCAGATTCAGCGGCAGCGCGGACAGACTGACAGAAGCACCCCTACTCTCAGACTCTATTTCCGCCACCCAAGATCAGAATAATAAATGCACATCAGTTTCTTTTTGCAATTTCACATGAAAAGACCCACTTAGTGGCCAGTCCTTAAAACATTTTGGCCTATTAACCTACACTGGACGGGATAAGGCCATAGAAACAGTTATGAATGTGTTGAGGAAGCATTTCCTTATACAGAAATGGTGGGACTTTGATTAGAGGGCACAACGCATTGTTTTGTCATCAGACAGTATTGGCTGAAGCACCCCAACACTGTCTGAGAAGCCCCTTGGCGACCAATCCTTACAACATTATTTTTTATTTTTATGCTATGACGGACGGCATTGTGCCCTCAAATTCCCATCCTTTTTTAATATGGAAATGCTTTCTGAACACTTTTGTAGCTGTTTTATATAGCCCTATGCCGTCCATCATAGGTTAAGAGACCACGAATGTCGTAAGAACTGGCCGCCAAGAAGCTTCTCAGGCAGAGTAAGGGTATTTCAGTCAATACCGTCTGACGGCAAAACGATGCGTTGTGCCATCTAATGCCCATCAGTTTTGATTATGGAAATGCTTTCTGAACACATTCTTAACTGTTTTATATGGCACTATGCCGTCTATCATTCGGTTCAAGAGACCAAACATTTTCCGCTTATTAAGCGGAAAGTATTGGCCGCCTTGCGCAGGTTTCTCAGTGTAGGGGTGCTTCAGCCAATACTGTGTAATGACAAAACGATGCATTGTGCCCTCTAATTACCATCCTTTTTAAATATGAAAATGATTCCTGAACACATTCATACTTGTTTTATATAGCCCTATGCCGTCGGACCGTCTGAGAGACCAAAGATTTCTTAAAGACTGGCCACCAAGCGGCTTCTCATACAGTGTAGGGGGGCTTCAGCCAATACCCTCTGATGACAAAACGACGCCTTGTGCCCTCTAATGCCCATCATTTTTGAATATGGAAATGCTTCCTGAACACATTATAACTGTTTTATGTGGCGCTATCACGTCCAGCATAGGCCGGTTAAAACACCCAAATGTTGTAATGGCTGGCCGCCAAGTGGGTCTTTATAGGTAAAATTGCGAAATGAAATGTGCATTTATTATTCAGATCTTGGGTGGCGGAAGTAGAGTCTCAGCGTAGGGGTGCTTCTGTCAGTCTGTCCGCGGCGCCACTGAATATGAATGCTGAGAGTACGTGTGACGAGTGGTTAAAGCTGAGGTGCAATGAGAAAAACCCGCCCAGCGCGTGTTTTAAAAAGACTCTACAGGACAAAAAATCGGTTCGTAACACAGTTGACGGAGTTGGCAACTGCGTATCCCGAGCTTGCAAAACTCTCGGAAAACGACAGACCACTTCCTGTTGCACGGAAAACATCGCGATTAGCAGATCGGACAACAGCAGACGATTCTGTGACACTTTGAAACTGACCAACAGCCACGGATTTTACGCGTTGGGGACTATGATGGCAGAATGTACGGCTGTACATGCTGTAATTATGACTCCTGACACTTTGTAGTTGTGAACGAATTTTTTCAACACGTACCTCCAGTCCAATATAGGCTAATATAAATAAATAAAGAAGCATTGTGATGTACAACCAACACAGTAAATTGGATGAGAGAGAGAGGGAGAGAGAGAGAGAGAGAGAGAGAGAATCGACTGTTTACATAGATGCCAAAAGATACAAGGTCGCCATGGGTCGAGCTGAATTTTAGTAGCTGCCCTTCGTATGGAGAATTTTTTTCGCTGTAGGCCACTCCAGATGAAAAGATATAACAACAAACACAAAACGACAAATAACCCCTCCTTCCTCACCCTTCCGATATCGAATAAAGCTTCAGGCTGTGCTGTGTAACTTACGGATAGCTCGGCCTGGTCCATATCCAGTGTGCGTCCAGGCAAGACACAAATGGCCTGCTCTGTCCGTCGGGTGGTCGAGTGTCGTCTGCTACTGTTGCTGTCAGTAGAAATATCGCTGGTTTAGATCAGTGATCGCGGCCGTTCCCACTCCGCGCTGCATACAGGAAGTGGCCTGTCTTTTTCACGGGAGTTTTGCCAGCACGACAAACGCAGTTGAAAACTGAGTCAACTGAGTTCCAAACCGGTTTGCCGAAGTTAGCCGAACGTTCACGACAGGGCCCTCGCTGGGTCCTGCAAAGTTTTTTTAAAACACGTGCGGGGCGGAGTTTTTTGACTGTTTCTCAGCTTTAACGCGGTTTTGGCATAAGCTGGGAACCATACTATCTTTGGACGCTTCCGGTTTGGGTGGCTGCTAAGAACTGGCTGTTCTCTTCAGGGCCATAAACGGTGTCAATTCTTGGGTCACACAAAATTGAACAACAGCGCTTATGAAGTCATAACTGGACATCAGTGACTGCATGTAAGTTGTAGTACAAATAGAAATCTTACTGAATTATCATGAACTCATTTCATCCTATACACCCTTGATCTTAGGTCTTCCCTTTGTTGACTGTGTAGCCTTGTGATGGCACTCATTTCATCCTATACAACATTGATCTCGGTGTGTGGCCACACAGGGCAATTGCTTCCGGTGCATGTAGTAACTTTTTTTCCGCCAGAAATAGTTCCAAAAATTTCCTCCCTTTTTGCCATTTTTTTAGGGTGTAAAACTTCAATTGTGTGCCTTTTTTGGCGTTTTGAGCAACAAAAGGCATGACAGGTGGTGTGAAAAAGAGCAAAATCTGGGTAATTTTAGTCGACCTAGTGTGTTCATGGGAGCCTAATTGGGGCATGTGCACGGTTGTATGCAGGCTTGCAGACGACAGTTTTGTCATGGGGTACTTAGTGCATTTGAGTGTTGTGAAAAACGCTAACTCTTAATTTTTGTAAGAATTGCTGAAATAGGTTCTCCTGTGATGTGCTCCAAGTGGATTTTTTGTTTTGGCAGAAAATTTCTTCGTTCATAGTTTTATGCTGCAAGAGGCTAACAGATAACAGTGTGTGAAAAGGGGGCGTAACCTAATTGCCCTGTGTGGCCTGTAAAGGCAGAGTGAATTTTTCTACTATTGGCGTTTGGAAGGAGATTGTGCCAAAAAATCGACATTTTTTGCTTTTTATGCTGATATCAGGTGTTTTTAGGCCATGTTGGCCCTTTTGATGCCATACAGATAGCTTTATTTAGCTGTATAAGGATTATAGAGGCAAAATGGTGCATATTTGTGCGAAGGGGAAAGAAAAGACTAGAAAACACATAGGAACAATCCCAGGTCACATTTTCTGTCATAGTAGTCATTCAAAAACCCTTCTGACAAGGTAACAGTCATCTAGATGAAATTTAGTTAAATTTGATTTTTGTCGGTTGGCCGATTTTTTTGCTTTTGTTTTGACTGCATTCAAAATACCCGTTTATCCTGCACAGTGTATTTTGGGCTTTGTGAGGGTCATCTTAGTGAAAACATGCTGTAAACTGCAAACCTCAGTGTGGTGACACCAAAACATGTTGTTTTGACTGGTTTCTGAAGTCGGTTTAGATGGTATGGTGCGGTGAAAAGGCACGGTTGTCATAAATATTATCGAGAAGTTAGTGTGTGAGAAATCTCTTCACCTTTTTCAAACACAAATCATCCTGCTGTATCCTGAGCATATCTATTATGCCTAAAAATCCATGCCACACATTTCCACCCACCCACCACCCACCCCAAACACCACCTTCTTACCCCCGTGCCCCCCCCCCCTCCCCACCCCCCCAAATATCCCTCACCCCCAACCCTCAGTCATGGTAAGCCTAACGTTACTATGCTAACTCAGATCCCAAAACTATGTTAACCCTAATCCTAACTCTATTATGCTTACCCTAATAATACTAACCCAAAGCATTAACACGCACACCTCCCCCCCCCCCCCCCCCCCCTCCCCCCCCCCCCCCCCCCCCCCCCCCCCCCCCCCCCGAATGAACGCACGCGTTCACGTGAAATTTTTGCTACTTTTTCAAGCATTTTACACTATTTAAAGCATTCTGCTGCTTTGCCATGCAAAGTAGTCAAAGTCAGAGAAGCACCTTGGTCCCTTGAGTTGGCTGGTACAAGGATTTGTAGCTGTTTGCAAGAAAAAGCATGTTGGCTGGTGATTCATTTTCAGAAAAAGTGCGGAACATAGCTTCAGTTGCCTTCAGTATCTTAAGCCTTGTTTAAAGCTGGAAGGAGGGAATAAAAGAAATGACACCTCATGCAGACTAGTTGTGGTTAGGCAGTTTGCTGAATTTTTTTAAACAGTGCAAGGGCTTTTCTATGTTGTCCAGTTGGGTTCAAAGTTGAAAAAACTGTCAAAATGGTTCCTGCTTGGGGGGGTAGTATAGCAAATAAATTGCCAAAAAATAACCAACTGTTGAAAATTGTACTTGCTGGTTGTTTTGAATGCGTAACATGTGTGTCTGCTTGTCTGCAAAATATAGGGTTGCTAGCTTGAACATAAGTTTTTCTTTTTGGATCTTTACATGTGTGGTGCTGACAGTCAGCCGCAAGAGCGAATGGTACTCCGGGCACCAAGGGGTGCAGGTAGTAATTTTGGTGCAGCTTTAAAACCATCAGCCATTCATGTCTGAAACTTGGCAGTGTATCTTCTTATAGGGTACGGTTATCAGTGATAAAGTTTTGATTGCAGCTGACAACTTTTTTGTTTCATTACAGGCCACACAGGGCAATTGCTTCCGGTGCATGTAGTAACTTTTCCGCCAGAAATAGTTCCAAAAATTTCCTCCCTTTTTGCCATTTTTTTAGGGTGTAAAACTTCAATTGTGTGCCTTTTTTGGCGTTTTGAGCAACAAAAGGCATGACAGGTGGTGTGAAAAAGAGCAAAATCTGGGTAATTTTAGTCGACCTAGTGTGTTCATGGGAGCCTAATTGGGGCATGTGCACGGTTGTATGCAGGCTTGCAGACGACAGTTTTGTCATGGGGTACTTAGTGCATTTGAGTGTTGTGAAAAACGCTAACTCTTAATTTTTGTAAGGATTGCTGAAATAGGTTCTCCTGTGATGTGCTCCAAGTGGATTTTTTGTTTTGGCAGAAAAGTTCTTCGTTCATAGTTTTATGCTGCAAGAGGCTAACAGATAACAGTGTGTGAAAAGGGGGCGTAACCTAATTGCCCTGTGTGGCCTGTAGCCTTGTGGTGGCACTCATTTCATCCTATACACCCTTGATCTCGGTGTGTAGCCTTGTGGTGGCACTCATTTCATCCTATACACCCTTGATCTCGGTGTGTAGCCTTGTGGTGGCACTCATTTCATCCTATACACCCTTGATCTCGGTGTGTAGCCTTGTGGTGGCACTCATTTCATCCTATACACCCTTGATCTCGGTGTGTAGCCTTGACACAATAATATGAAATAATAAAAAAACCCACATATATCCCTAATAAAATACAAACAATTGAGAAAACTAATCCACAAGCTACTGAATCTCCTCAGCGGGAGCACTAACAACACATTCAAATTAAATGGATGCTTTCGCTTCCACAATAAAGACCTTCATAGCACAAGGCTCCTTTAAACACAATATTTCAGAATACACAATATCAATATATAATGAAACAAATACCCCTTAAGAAAGCACAAACTCAATATATTTCACAAGCCACTGGACCTTCTCGCGCCCACTCGGCACCGGCCTCTACGTGGCTTGGGTGGGTAGTCACCTCAGTCACTGACTGGGTGGGCTAGCGAAGGGGTGCCATCTTTGTCCAGGATTAGGACTTGATGTCAGCAGATATGTTGTTCAGTCTTTTTCACTGGTCCGGTTTTTAAGGAGCTGTGCTAACCCAGGTTATACCATGTTGGATTGGTCCTTACATATACTTGTGAGCTTTTGGTCCTTTGGATCCCAAGTGTTTGCCATGCTTGGAGACCCGTGTCGGGGGGAGAAGAGGATCCTGGTGGCTGAAACACTCCACTTTGGCCTTGGCTTCTGCCTAAACGGGAGGCTAGTCGTACCGGCCTAGTCAATCGGCTCTTGTCACGTTGAGCCCTATCCCACTGTGGACATGCGGGTTGCTATACGGAGCACCATGCTATAGCCTCTGCTGCTGGTTAGGTGCTTTACGCCAGTATTCCCCTGCATTCAACGGTGTGATAAAAGTAGATAGTGGCAGCGCGCCCAAATTACTGCCATCAAGCAGAAGAAAGAGCAGTTTTGCCTTGATTTTAATGACCGCCATAAGAAGTCGCCTGCTCGGCGTTAAACCCAAATAACTAACAAATTGATTTTAATGAAGATTTGCATGCAATCTGTTGAAGAAAAAAAAATATATCACTGAAGCTGAAGTATACTTTAATATTTCCTCTTTCAAATGAGCCTATTTTGGTCCATGTAAGTGTTTTCTACAGTGAGCAATGTCACCGAACTTATTGGTCACTTTTTCATCATTGCACGCCGTGACCCCAATGGCAGCAGTGGTATTGTGTCGATATGGTCAGAATGCCTCCAAAATTGGCATGTACATCAAGTAATATATCTGATCTTCAGAAATGTTGCATTTGTTTGAGACACAGGCACATGAAAGTTTGTTTTTTTTTCATATTTTTCCACAACCCACCCCCTCTACTTTTTCTGTTTTTTCCAAGTTTACACACACATGCAATACAGTCAAACTGACTTCTGGTGGGCTGGACAACTGAAAAATGTTACCATGACACTGACATTGATGAAAAATGAGCTTTCAGACCCAAGGCCATTTCCTTGTGTATCTCGGGGCAGCCAAAAAGACAATGCCCAGGCATCCTTATTGACCTTGTTGTCTGGTGACAGCAAGCAGGAAGAGGCCCGTAACCAGCTGCCATGCCCTATATGCTGCTTGCAATCTGGTGACAGCAAGCAGGAAGAGGCCCGTAACCAGCTGCCATGCCCTATATGCTGCTTGCAATCTGGTGACAGCAAGCAGGAAGAGGCCCGTAACCAGCTGCCATGCCCTATTGCTGCTTGCAATCTGGTGACAGCAAGCAGGAAGAGGCCCGTAACCAGCTGCCATGCCCTATAGGCTGCTTGCAATCTGGTGACAACAAGCAGGAAGAGGCCCGTAACCAGCTGCCATGCCCTATATGCTGCTTGCAATCTGGTGACAACAAGCAGGAAGAGGCCCGTAACCAGCTGCCATGCCCTATATGCTGCTTGCACTCTTTTTCTCAGGCAAAGGGAGTCATGAAACAGCTGTGCAATTTAATCCTTTCGCCGCCGATCTTGCCTTTTGGCGAGTAACTCGGTCATGTTCACTGCACTTGATCGTGACTCTAATGCATGAGGTAGTTTTGGTCAATAATGGTGCATTATGGGACAGGGGAATCCCCTCTTTCATTCCGGCACCATCTTTGAGTGCTTTTGAGAGTTTTTCTAACTTTTTTGGAGCGGTGCTTTTTCGTGATGGCTGACACTTCGAAAGGGCGAAGTGAGCGACACAAGAGACTAAGGAGGAAGTTTTGCGTCGTTTGAACCTCCTACCATCACAAACTGATGTTGATTCGGACGAGGAGCATCCAAGTGTCAACGAAGTTGACAAAGAGATTTTTGGAAGTTGCAAGACAGCTCTGATAACGATCGGACCTATCAGCCAGAACCGAGTACGAGCACTCTTGCAAGCAGATTTCATACAGAAGAGTGTTGTGTTTTTCTTCATGGACTAAGCTTGCGAGTGGGTGTGTTATGGATTATCTGTAGAGCTCTGAACAACCAAATATGCTTCACTTGTGAGTTGAACATTTATTTTCTCAAAATCATTACCAACGGCATTATTACTAGGAATACTTCGCTTAGCTTAACAATTTTAGCCCAAAAAACTCATTGTGTACATTACCACAGGGGAGGCAATCACCCGGGGTGCCCTCCCCTCCTCCCTATCCGGTGGCGCGCTCACAGTTTCCCGGCAATCTCTTCGCTTAGCTGCTCAGGACAGGCCATATGCATTTCGTGCTCCGGCTGTAGTTAGGTGGATTACCGTTGTGTACTGTGGACTTTTGGATTTATGTGTTCGGACTTTCGTGGACGTTGGATTATGTGCTTTTGTGTTGTGATTGGATTACCTAAGTGGTCTGTGGATTACATGGTGTTGGTTTTCTGTGGATTTACCGGTTTGGCAATAGCAAGGTAAAGTAGCGGTGACTGCCTCTAACCGGTTTCGACCGGGCAGCAGCGGTGACCCGGGCAGTGATATTAGGCAAGCCGACCGGGAGCACGCTTCTTCTTTGGAGGTTCCCCGCTTTCACTCGGTTTGGTTGTTTTTTTTTCTGTCCTTTGTTACAGTACTCAGGTACGGACATGCACCAAGTGTGGCGCCTTCCAATGGCCGAGCGACGGCCATGATGTCTGACTACCCTGCTTGGGCTCCTCCTCCGACCGTACGTGCCGTGTGTGCGGGACTTGGGAGGAAGAAATATGGTCACAGCTGTAGGCGTTTTACCGGAGGGAGAGACCGGCACCGCTCTCACAGTTGAAGTCAAGAAAGGACGCTACAGCAGGGCAGGAAAGGCAGAATCAGACGGAACTGTGAAAAAAGGGGTCTACTTCCCTTGCTGGTGCCTCGGGAAAAACTTCCCCGCCTTCAGCGGATGATTGAGCCTAACCTTTCGGATCGGGGCTTTCCCCCCGTCCAAGCCCGGGCACCAAGAGCTCCACCCCGCCTCATAGAGGCTACGGCTATGCTCGACTGCCAACGATGTGGTACGTCCCCTAGGCACGGGTCGGCATTTGGAGCTAGTACCCCCTGCAGTAGAGAGATTGGGCGAGATTATCACCCTTCAGGTGAAAGACAGAGAGAGAGAGAGCCCAAGTGGGCCCCCCCCCACCCCCCCTCTCTGAGAGGAGAGTGCCCGCCAGCCTTAGGCCGGACCAGTGCCATCACCGGGCCGCGTCTACAACGCACCTCTCAGACAGGCAGGAATGAGGGACACAGAGTGAACTCTACACCTACACCCCTCCGCTTGAGGGCCCGCATATGAGAGAACAACCGTGACGAGATTCGTCCCCATGGAAAGAAATAGGAAGACGAGAAAGGAGTCAAGACAGATTGTTTGGGAGATCGAGGCCCTACCCCCGGAGGACTTACGTCCGGGCAACCACACGGGGCGACGTCGGGTGCCTTCCTGTCGACGAGGTAGGAGAAAGACAGAACATTTGGTCATTAGAGCTAGGTGCATCCCCATCGCGACTGAACCACCAGGACACCTCCCCATGACATAGGAACATGGAGAATGACACAGGCTTCAGGGTCCCGATTCGAAGAATGGAGCCACAGACGAGAACTAACACGCAGGGCAGATTCCCTATGTCCGAAACCCTATTGGGAGGAACGAACTTGGTCAGCAGTCGACGAGAGGTGGTGCCAACATACTCACACTCCACCCTAGGAGGTAGAGAGGAACTCACAGTCGCTATGTACTTGCATTACGCGGGGAGGAAGCCTACATGATCGGTCAGGTGACCACAGCAGCGGGAACCCCCACCGGGTCTGCCCTAGGGGACCTTGGTGGGGTTGTCTCCTTTTTAGTTCCTAGGGTCACCTTGTCTAACCCCTGCAAGGTGGGTTCTACTCTTTTGGGAGTTTGTATTTCTGTCTTTCTGGTCCATTCATCTGTATTTTTCTTTTGAAATTCTCCCTCCTGTCTGCGCTTCTTGCAGTTTTTTTCTTCATTTAGCACAGGCACGTCCTGAGAAAGCCTTTGTCACTTGAGGGACATAAAGCAATCTATACTCACTCACTCGCAGCAGCGGGAGAAAGGGCGCTACAGATAACTATTGCCTGGGAATGCCTTCTTCCCTCTTCGCCTCTCCGACCAGTGGACAGGCTCGGGTACGGCGCAGCGTGGGATCTCTCGGTGATACTGAGCATCAGAGACGCCAGGCAAAAGCGGCAGTTTTTCCGACCAGAGCTTCAAGGGCCGATTTTCCTCAGGGAAACGATAGCCTCGGCACCAGTGCCGGGATCACGGAGATGGCAGCGGCGGGACGGAATCGCCCTCACTTTCGACACTCGACCTCAGCCTGTTGGATTATGGAACGAGCGTTACCGTATCAACACAGGCTGTCCCGCTCTCTTTCGAGTGGGAGCAGCGTCTCACGGGTCAGGATCCTCGTATTGGACGAGGGATCAAGAGGACATCACTTCAACAGGCTGGAGATGGAAGCAGTGTGCTTCGTGTTCTCTCTGAGTGGAAGCAGCGGCACGCAGGTCAAGATATCCTCATCTTTGGACGAGGGATCAAGCCGTCAAACACCTCAACAGGATGCAGATGAAAGCAGGGCGGCTCACGCTCTCTCCGTGGGAAGCAGCGTCTCACGAGTCAGGATCCTCATAATGGATGAAGGATCAAGCGGGAAAACACTTCAACAGGCTGAAAATGGAAGCAGTGTGCTTCGCGTTCTGGCCGAGAAGCAGCGGCGCACAGGTCAAGATATCCTCACCGTTGGACGAGAGATCAAGCCGTCAAACACCTCAACATTTTGCAGATGAAGCAGGGTGGCTCGCGCTCTCTCCGTGGGAAGCAGCGTCTCATGAGTCAGGATCCTCGTAATGGACAAAGGATCAAGCTGACTAACACTTCTACAGGCTGGAGTGAAAGCAGTGTGCCCCGCATTCTCTCTGAGTGGAAGCAGCGGCTCACAAGTCAGGATATCCTCGTACGTGGATGAGGGATTAAGCCGTCTAACACTTCAACAGGCTGGAGTGAAAGCCTTGTGACTCGCGCTCTCTCTGGTTGGGAGCAGCATATCTGGGTCAGGATTACGCGTAATCTCCGACAGCTCGACAGTGGTGGTCTACATCCAGAACCGGAGGTCGAGGAGGCACTAAGTCTGCACCCGGAGGACGTGGTTTGGAGTGGGGGTAGACAACGGACATGCTTAGCAGACGGTCGGTGCACTCCAACACATCTCAGATTCGCCACGCTTTGGACGAAGCGTCTGGGTTTTGCCGCGTTATTCCGCTGGCCGTCATCGCCCTGAGAGGAAGGCTGCGACGATGACCGACGCATCGGGTGGCCCAGTGCGTCACGTCGCTCCCTCGCAGGCTTCTGGATCTAGCGGAGGCATTGGGCAACCACTCGGCAAGACGGCGGCGGACAACAGAGGTTCTTCTGAAGACTCCTGATGACCAGAGAGGATGAACATCTACTTCCACCAGCAGTGATGTGGAGTCTCTTCCGGGCGGTGCTGTGCTAGTGGATAAGGTGGTGTGGATGCGGGCGGCGGCTCCCCACAGAATACAGACTCATACGTGAAGAAGCGGAAGCGAGGCTTGAACAGGACTGCTTCCTGGGTTCGCTTCCTTCTAGCTGACGCGGGATTTCCTTGAGAGGGTGACACCTTCTGTGAGCAAGCGTCTGAAAGACACCTGGGACCTTTCAGCCTCAGTCCATCGGAGCGGGACACACACGGAGCTAGTGACTGCCTTAGGATGGCGTACCACTCCGCATCTTACTCCTTGGCGGAGATCGCCGGCGGCGACTGGATATGAAGGGACACGCGGTTGTGACGGGTTCCACGCTCGCTGTCTTTGGGATAACACAGCGGTGGAAGGCTCCGCGCGAGGACACTCTTCTGTGGGACCGACTTGGCAGAGGATAAGGCGACAGCGCATGATCCCTTGCCACCTCGGCAGGATTGTCTCCACTCGCTTCAGTCAGCGGTGGAGAGATGGAAGCTTTGGCCACAGCGCTACTTGGTGATGCGGGAACCCTGCATAGAAGGACGAGTTGACAGTGAAGCGTTTTGCGCACTTAGCTGACGTATAATATTACCTGGAGTGAATCAGGTACTCTGTTTGCATCATGTAGCTGACGTATAATATTACCTGGAGTGAATCAGCTACTCTGTTTGCACTGAAAATTGACTCGTCACGATTTCTGTAGAACACCAACTCTACTGATGGGAGATTAGAAAATTTGGACCATATACGTAATTACGTATGTAATTTATCCAGTTTTAGAACATTCGATATGGCATTATTGATTTAGGTGTCGACTTTCCCATCTTATATCTCTAAAGCTGCCCTTTTAGCATTTGGTGTTAACAAGAGGAGCTCTAAACCTAAGGCCAGACGGGAGCTTTTGAAGGTGCTTAGAAAGGCTGTGGGAAGTGTCAGCTGCCAGCCTCAGGCCCGTGTGTATCAGTCTTGTCCTGTAGATACTGTCGAGGCTCTCCAACCTGCCCCCAATGATTTTCTCACTGAGCCTGACTATCTTGTTCAGCTTCCTCAAGTTCTCCTCACCCAGGGTGCCAAACCATTAGACAAATGTTGTTTTGGTATTTGCATGTGCATGGTTTTTGGCTCACATGTGAAGCAAAAGTGAGTATGTTCTGGGCCAGTGGTCGTCCATCCATCGTCCGCTTTCGTAAACTTAACGTTGACATAATTTAATTTTTCTCAAATACTATTGACAACTTCAAAGCCGAACTTGGTACAGAAATACCTGATAGGAAGACCTTTCTATGCATACTAATTTAGTTGATCCCTCAGAAAGGTGACAGGTCACAAGAGCTCAAGAAATAGGTAAAATAAAAAGATAGCCATATTTTGACAAAAGATGCTTTTTTTTCTCAAATACAATTTACAACTTCAAATCCAAACTTAGTACAGAGATACCTGATGGTACGACCGATCTATGCATACTAATTTGGATGACCCCTCAGAAAGGTCAAGGATCACAAGAGCTCAGGAAATAGGTCAACAAGAAAGGCAAAGCCCTTATGGCTCGCGTGTATGACCGATTTACACATGCGTGAGAGTAAGTAAAGGGATAGCTTCTGCACCAACAAAACCATTGTTTCCTCAAAATTTAGTAAGTTTTCACACATCTTTCAAACCCCTGTGACCCTTGACCTTTGCGATGAGTCAACTAAATTAGTATACATAGTCTTATCATCAGCTACCTTTGTGCCAAATGTTATTGAAAAGTTTGCAGAAATGTTGATTGTAACTACAATTCTATCAAAAATTGGCATTTTACACCCATTTGCCGACTGCTTGTGACCCTTGACCTTTCCGAGTATCATCAAAATTAGTATTCATAGATAGTAGGTCTTACCATCTCTGTACTAAGTTTGGTTTGATGTTGGGAATAATAATTGAGAAAAAAAAAATCTTCTTAAATATGGCTATTTTGGACCTATTTCCTGAGCTCTTGTGACTCTTGACCTTTCCTAGGGGTCATCCAAATTAGTATGCAGAGTTTGTCAGTGTCAAGGTGTTTGTAACTGTAAAAGAGAGAAAGAGAAACACATTGGCATGCGATCAACTGAAACATGTTTTTTCCCCCTAGAATTTGTATCGCTCACCAGTACATGCATGTTGTGAACAAACAGGAATGTGTGCTGTCTAGAGGAGTTTCTGTGTTAAATTCTCATGATGTCAGTTGATCCGATTGTCTGTACATAGATATTCACACCCTTGGTCCTCTTTATTTCCCCAGAAAAGGAAGAAGCAGAAACACAACTGCCTTACTCTGAGACAGATGGACACCACAGGGACTTTACAGCTACTACAGTCAACATGGCTGGAGAAGTCATAGACAACACTTCTGGTGAAGACATACACAACACTACTGGTGAAGACACAGTTACTACTACTGGTGAAGACACAGTCACTACTACTGGTGAAGACAGTCACCACTACTGGTGAAGACACGGTCAACACTACTGGTAAAGACACAGTCACCACTACTGGTGAAGACACAGTCACCACTACTCATGAAGACATAGTCACCACTGCTGGTGAAGACACAGTCACCACTACTGGTGAAGACAGTCAACTCTACTGGTAAAGACACTGTCACCACTACTGGTAAGACACAGTCAACACTACTGGTGAAGACACAGTCAACACTACTGGTGAAGACACAGTCACCACTACTGGTAAAGACACAATCACCACTTCTGGTGAAGACACAGTCACCACTACTGGTAAGACACAGTCAACACTACTGGTGAAGACACAGTCACCACTACTGGTGAAGACACAGTCACCACTACTGGTGAAGACACAGTCACTACTACTGGTGAAGACACAGTCAACACTCCTGGTGAAGACACAGACAATATGACTGGTAAAGACACAGTCAACATTACTGGTGAAACTACAGACAACACTACTGGTGTGGGGAGAGACGGTCCTGTCCAACACCCTGAAGTCAAACTGGAGCCAGCTATCAAGGTCGAACCTGGTGTCCGGCTAGAACTTGGGACCAGCAAAGAGTCTGGGGTTAATCTGGAACCTGACATCAAGCTGGCGTCAATCTCTGTGCCCAGTGTTTACAGTGACATGGACTGTGACACTAAACCTGACATCAAGCTAGCATCAATCTCTGTGCCCAGTGTTTACAGTGACATGAACTGTGACACTAAACATGACATCAAGCTAGAGTCTGACTCTGTGCCCAGTGTTTACAGTGACATGGACTGTGACACTAAACATGACATCAAGCTAGCGTCTAACTCTGTGCCCAGTGTTTACAGTGATATGGACTGTGACACTAAACATGACATCAAGCTCGAATCTATCTCTGTGCCCAGTGTTTACAGTGACATGGACTGTGACACTAAACATGACATCAAGCTAGAGTCTAACTCTGTGTCTGGTGTTATCAGTGACATGGACTGTGACTTGGGGGTATCTGTGGATCTTGACAGTAGAACTTTGTCAACAGAAGGAAAACCCTTGACCACAGAAAGTCCCAGTGCTGAAGAGAGTCAGATGCCATTTGAATGTGGGTTATGGGATGCATGTTTCCAGTTGTCCAGTCAGTTGATGCAATACGTGTTTACTCACACAGGGCAGAAGCCTCACACTGTTGCCACAGAGCAGAAGACAACCACTGCTGACAGTGCATGTATTGATGTACAGACTTCAGCAGATACACCAATTGGGAGAACATGCTTTTGTAGGCACTGTGCAACTTTCCACGAGCCACAAACATGCACCCAATATGGTTTAAGTGGCGCTCACACAGGCCAGAAGCCACTTAGGTGTTCAGAGTGTAGTGCTAGTTTCACTTGCTCTAATAGCTTGAAACATCACATGCTGATACACACAGGCCAGAAGCCACATGCATGTACAGAATGTAGTGCTAGGTTTACTCGCTCTAGTCACTTGAAAAGACACATGCTGACACACACAGGCCAGAAGCCACATAGGTGTTCAGAGTGTAGTGCTAGTTTCACTTACTCTAATAGCTTGAAACATCACATGCTGATGCACACAGGCCAGAAACCACATGCATGTACAGAATGTAGTGCTAGGTTTACTCGCTCTAGTCACTTGAAAAGACACATGCTGACACACACAGGCCAGAAGCCACATAGGTGTTCAGAGTGTAGTGCTAGTTTCACTTACTCTAATAGCTTGAAACATCATATGCTGATGCACACAGGCCAGAAACCACATGCATGTACAGAATGTAGTGCTAGCTTTGCTCGCTCTGATTACTTGAAAACACACATGCTGATACACACAGGCCAGAAGCCACATAGGTGTTCAGAGTGTAGTGCTAGCTTTGCTTTATCTGGTTACTTGAAAAAACACATGATGATACACACAGGCCAGAAACCACATGCATGTACAGAATGTAGTGCTAGGTTTACTCGCTCTAGTCACTTGAAAAGACACATGCTGACACACACAGGCCAGAAGCCACACAAGTGTACAGAGTGTAGTGCTAGCTTTGCTTTATCTGGTCACTTGAAAACACACATGCTGACGCACTCAGGCCAGAAGCCACATAGGTCTTCAGAGTGTAGTGCTAGTTTCACTTACTCTAATAGCTTAAAACAACACATGCTGATACACACAGGCCAGAAGCCACATGCATGTACAGAATGTAGTGCTAGGTTTTCTCGCTCTCATCACTTGAAAAGACACATGCTGACACACACAGGCCAAAGGCCATATAAGTGTACAAAATGTTGTGCTAGTTTCACTCACTGGAGTACCTTGAAAAACCACATGCGCATACACACAGGCCAGAAGCCACATGCATGTACAGAATGTTTTGCTAGTTTCACTCACTTTTTTCACTTGAAAAGACACATGCTGATACACACAGGCCAGAAGCCAAATACATGTACAGTATGTAGTGCTAGCTTTGTTTTATTTGGTCACTTAAGAACACACATGCTGACACACAGAGGCCAGAAGCTATATAACTGTACAGAGTGTAAAGCTAGTTTCAATCGCGCTGGTAACTTAAAAACACACATGCTGAGACACACAGGTCAGAAGCCACATAAGTGTATAGAATGTTGTGCTAGTTTCGCTCACTCTGGTACCTTGAAAAGACACATGCTGCAACACACAGGCGAGAAGCCATATAAGTGTACAGAGTGTAGTGCTAGTTTCACTCAATCTTTTCGCTTGAAAAAACACATGCTGATACACACAGGCCAGAAGCCACATAAGTGTAACGAATGTAGTGCTAGTTTCATTCGATTTAGTGACTTGAAAAGACACGTGCTGACACACGCACGCCAGAAGCCACATAAGTGTAACGAATGTGCTAATTTCATTCGGTTTAGTGACTTGAAAAAACACATGCTGACACACACACGCCAGAAGCCACATAAGTGTAACGAATGTAGTGCTAGTTTCATTCGATTTTGTGACTTGAAAAGACACATGCTGACACACACGCGCCAGAAGGCACCAGAATCCCAACTCCCCACACAGCCTGTGTCCCCTTCCTCACATCGTGAATCCCCACTTCCCACACAGCCTGTGTCCCCTTCCTCACATCGAGAATCCCCACTTCCCACACAGCCTGTGTCCCCTTCCTCACATCGTGAATCCCCACTTCCCACACAGCCTGTGTTCCCTTCCTCACATCGTGAATCCCCACTTCCGACACAGCCTGTGTCCCCTTCCTCACATCGTGAATCCCCACTTCCCACACAGCCTGTGTCCCCTTCCCCACATCGTGAATCCCCACTTCCGACACAGCCTGTGTCCCCTTCCTCACATCGTGAATCCCCACTTCCCACACGGCCTGTGTCCCCTTCCTCACATCGTGAATCCCCACTTCCAACACAGCCTGTTTCCCCTTCCTCCCATCTTGAATCCCCACTTCCCACACAGCCTGTGTCCCCTTCCTCACATCCTGAATCCACACTTCCCACACAGCCTGTGTCCCCTCCCTCACATCCTGAATCCCCACTTCCCACACAACCTGTGTCCCCTTCCTCTCCCGCTGATCCTACCATTCCTTCTGCTCCTGCATTTGTGGCAGGAGACTTTGTAAAAATCGTGCTTGCTGGACGCCAGCGGACGGTGCCTTTCTACGCAAAGGTGCTGGATGTTGATGGCTGTGAATTGCATGTCCGCTACTTCCAAAAAAGGCTGGACAGCAAGAGTTATGTGTGGGCTGAAGAGTCCTGGGTTGAGGTCCAGCAGATCATCAAAAAGGTTCAACCCCCCACTCTTGCTCCTGGCCGTGGAGTTCAGTTTTTTTTCACAGAGTGACTGGGGGGTAATTGTTAGAACTTGAGTATGCAATCAAAGCTGTATAGCCAACATACCTTTAACATTCTGGTTCTCATTCTACCCCAGACACACCACAGCAAGATAAGGATTGACCATGATAGTTCAAGGGTGATGCCAGAATAGCTTGGCGCCAATGGGCTCCAAGCTATTCTGGCATCACCCTTGAACTATCATGGTCGATCTGTGTCCTGCACTAGAGTGCAGTCTTCAGAGAACAACGGTAAAATTTGGGGATTTCAGTGTTGGGGTAGAATGAGTTAAATCTTAGTGAACTAGAGTTCCTAAGCACCACCAGAGGTGCCGGGCAGGAGATTCAGGTCGTTGCGTTGGCATGACTTTGGCATCTCGTTATACAAATCAATGCATATAATATAGGATTTTAACTATTTTTAAGGGTTTGTCTCTCTTATCATGCTTTTCTAGACCACAGAGTCATGATTCTCTGCAAACTTATCTTTCATTTCATATAAGAGTTCTCCCCACCCGGGTCTGCCCTGGGAGACTTGGGTGGGGTTAACTACTTTTTTGTTCCCAGGGTCACACTGGTCAGCCCCACAGGGTGGGTTTTCCCCTTTATTCTGGGGCATGTGTTTCTGTCTACCCTTGGTCCATTCACCTGTATTTTCCTTTTTTAAACTCTCCCTACTGTCTGCGTTGCCTGTAGCTCTTGATATTGGATGTGTGTTGCTAAATGGTCTTGGCTTTTTTTAGGCCCCATACTTACTTTTACTTACGCCCATCACCCCCTCTGGGGCATAGGCCGCCGACAAGGTCCCTCCAGCCGTCTCTGTCCTGGGCGAGTCTCTCCAGCTGTCTTTAGGCCCCATGGCGTAGGTTTATTTAACGTATTGGACCGGCTGGCGACATACATTCAATATTCTGTTTATTTTTTTTTTTCACACGCAGTACAGGCACGTCCTGAGAAAGTCTTGTTGCTGTCGGGACGTTAAGCAATGTACAATCAATCAATCCATTCACCTGTATTTTCCTTTTTTAAACTCTCCCTACTGTCTATGCTGCCTGTAGCTCTTGATATTGGATGTGTGTTGCTAAATGGTCTTAGCTTTATTTAGCGTATTAGACCGGCTGGTGACATACATTCAATATTCCGGGCTTTTTTGTTTTTTTTCACAAGCAGTGCAGGCACCTCCTGAGAAAGTCTTGTTGCTGTCGGGACGTTAAGCAATGTACAACCATCATATGAGAGTTCCTAATTTCACTGATGACGAAAGTTGGTTTCCATGCTACATCAACTACCATTTTAAATCATATGGTCCTGAGCAACTGCAAAAGTCGCCATTTTCAAAATGTTCTTGTCAGTGAATTTGCTGCATGTTACTGATGTTGTTTCACTACATAGACATGATCTACATATCTTAACTCATTCTTGTCAGTGAATTTGCTGCATGTTACTGATGTTGTTTCACTACATAGACATGATCTACATATCTTAACTCATTCTTGTCAGTGAATTTGCTGCATGTTACTGATGTTGTTTCACTACATAGACATGATCTGCATATCTTAACTCATTCTTGTCAGTGAATTTGCTGCATGTTACTGATGTTGTTTCACTACATAGAACCCCACCCGGGTCTGCCCTGGGGGACTTGGGTGGGGTTAGGTATTTTTTAGTTCCCAGGGTCACCCTGGTCAGCCCCACAGGGTGGGTTTTTCTCTCTATTCTGGGGTATGTGTTTCTGTCTACCCTTTGTCCATTCACCTGTATTTGCCTTTTTAAAACTCTCCCTACTGTCTGCACTGCCTGTAGCTCTTGATATTGGATGTGTGTTGCTAAATGGTCTTAGCTTTATTTAGGCCCCATGTGTTAGGTTTATTTAACGTATTTGACCGGCTGGCGACATACATTCAATGTTCTGTTTCTTTTTTATTTTTTCACAAGCAGTGCAGGCACGTCCTGAGAAAGCCTTGTTGCTGTCGGGACGTTAAGCAATGTACAATCAATCAATCACTACATAGACATGATCTACATATCTTAACTCATTCTTGTCAGTGAATTTGCTGCATGTTACTGATGTTGTTTCACTACATAGACATGATCTGCATATCTTAACTCATTCTTGTCAGTGAATTTGCTGCATGTTACTGATGTTGTTTCACTACATAGACATGATCTACATATCTTAACTCATTCTTGTCAGTGAATTTGCTGCATGTTACTGATGTTGTTTCACTACATAGACATGATCTACATATCTTAACTCATTCTTGTCAGTGAATTTGCTGCATGTTACTGATGTTGTTTCACTACATAGACATGATCTACATATCTTAACTCATTCTTGTCAGTGAATTTGCTGCATGTTACTGATGTTGTTTCACTACATAGACATGATCTACATATCTTAACTCATTCTTGTCAGTGAATTTGCTGCATGTTACTGATGTTGTTTCACTACATAGACATGATCTACATATCTTAACTCATTCTTGTCAGTGAATTTGCTGCATGTTACTGATGTTGTTTCACTACATAGACATGATCTGCATATCTTAACTCATTCTTGTCAGTGAATTTGCTGCATGTTACTGATGTTGTTTCACTACATAGACATGATCTGCATATCTTAACTCATTCTTGTCAGTGAATTTGCTGCATGTTACTGATGTTGTTTCACTACATAGACATGATCTACATATCTTAACTCATTCTTGTCAGTGAATTTGCTGCATGTTACTGATGTTGTTTCACTACATAGACATGATCTGCATATCTTAACTCATTCTTGTCAGTGAATTTGCTGCATGTTACTGATGTTGTTTCACTACATAGACATGATCTACATATCTTAACTCATTCTTGTCGGTGAATTTGCTGCATGTTACTGATGTTGTTTCACTACATAGACATGATCTACATATCTTAACTCATTCTTGTCAGTGAATTTGCTGCATGTTACTGATGTTGTTTCACTACATAGACATGATCTACATATCTTAACTCATTCTTGTCAGTGAATTTGCTGCATGTTACTGATGTTGTTTCACTACATAGACATGATCTTCATATCTTAACTCATTCTTGTCAGTGAATTTGCTGCATGTTACTGATGTTGTTTCACTACATAGACATGATCTACATATCTTAACTCATTCTTGTCAGTGAATTTGCTGCATGTTACTGATGTTGTTTCACTACATAGACATGATCTGCATATCTTAACTCATTCTTGTCAGTGAATTTGCTGCATGTTACTGATGTTGTTTCACTACATAGACACGATCTGCCTATCTTAACTCATTCTACCCCAAAACCGAAACCCCCAAATGTTGCTGTTGTCCTCTGAAGACTGCGTTGCAGTGCATGACGCAGATCGACCATGATAGTTCAAGGGTGATGCCAGAATAGCTTGGCGCCCAGTGCCAAGTTATTCAGGCATCACCCTTGAACTATCATGGTACATGGTCGATCCTTATCTTGCTGGGGTAGAATGAGTTTAAAATGTTTTGTGGGTAAACTGAATGAGCTGCCGAGCGATTTAACACTTTCACTATGTTCTTGGTGCAAGCTTGCTTCCAAAACTCTCATTATTGTGCTTGGTTTGTTTTTGTTGGTTTGTCTTGAAGTGTTTTTAAACCAAAATAAACTGTCTAATTTGATCCTGCCTTTCATTGTTGTACAGTATTTCCATTTATTTTTGTACAGTAATTCCATTTATTGTTGTACAGTATTTCTATTTATTTTTGTACAGTATTTCTGCTGGTTTCACTCAGTCTAGTAATTTGAAGACACACATGCTGATACACAGAGGCCAGAAGCGACATACTTGTACAGAATGTGGTGCTAAGAGTGAAGGGAATTGGACGATCCTAAGACAACCTTCCCATTGTCATAAGTCCAGGCCTAAAACAAAGCTATTTCCGCCATCACCCACCTCTTACAAAACCCCTACCGCTCTCATTGCATTTTTTCATTTTCAAATGCACTCGAAAAATACAAATAATAATTACGGTATTTATAATTCGCTTATCTTATAATAATTATAACTCTAAGCGAGCACTCGCCCCCACCCGGGTCTGCCCTGGGGGACTTGGGTGGGGTTAGGTACTTTTTAGTTCCCAGGGTCACCCTGGTCAGCCCCACAGGGTGAGTTTTCCCCTCTATTCTGGGGCATGTGTTTCTGTCTACCCTTTGTCCATTCACTTGTATTTGCCTTTTAAAAAATCTCCCTTTTGTCTGCACTGCCTGTACCTCTTGATATTGGATGTGTGTTGCTAAATGGTCTTAGCTTTATTTAGGCCCCATGTGTTAGGTTTATTTAACGTATTTGACCGGCTGGCGACATACATTCAATGTTCTGTTTAGTTGGGTTTTTTTTTCACAAGCAGTGCAGGCACGTCCTGAAAAAGCCTTGTTGCTGTCGGGACGTTAAGCAATGTACAATCAATCAGTCAATCTAAGCGAGCACTCACAACTCGCGCACGCATGCACACACTTTAGACAATGACTCGCGTACCACAAATACATTACGACAGTCAGCTTGGGGTGGGGAGTGTGGTGATATAGTGCTAGAACTGTTGAAAGATGTGGGTTTTGAGGGCAGACTGGAAGGAGGAGAGTGTTTCTGACGGAGAGAGAGTGGGAGAGTGTTCCAGGTGGATGGACGATATACAGAGAAAGAGCGGGGGGCCGAAACAACTGCAAAATACATTGTCCAAAGCCTGTCCGTCAAAAATTCAGTACGAGAATACATTTTTAGACACAGATGTGGATTTCCCGAAGAGAGTGCAAACAATCCCGTATCTTTTACCTATACGCAACTATGTCAAAGATGCTATAGAACACTCCAATATAGATATCTAGTCTATTCCCATTTTACCAGTGTTACGTGGGTTGAATCGTGGTCGTCGAATGATACTACACCAGACGCACACACGTAGAGTTCTTTTAAATAAACCTCCGTTCAGCTGCAATCCGTCACACGTGGCTTAAGGATGTAGACAATACTGGAGTAACAGTTCCAACAATATTTTATTACAGCGATGCGATTTCCACGAAATGCGTTCACAATTGCACCAACAATAGTACAAAATCTTCTCGACTCTGACACAAAGCGTCTCTCATACAATGTACATCAGCCTTCACTGCAGATCTCCGTTACTGACAATGAAGCACGATATCTTGCGTAACGTTCTCTCAATATCAAAGCGTTTTACGATACAATGCAATTATACAACTGAACACTGTACCGACGCTGTTACATCGCAATCCTACGACTGAACAATGTACAGACTCCTGTTACATCGCAATCCTACGACTGGACAATGTACAGACTCTGTTACATCGCAATCCTACGACTGGACAATGTACACGGATGCTTCCTAGCACGATCTTTTATAGTGGTATGTTTTCTAGCAAAATCGTACAACACAACCAGTCAGAACAAAACACGCAACTAAAACTCAAAGGTACATTCAGACTGGAATATTCTGTAAAAGTCTGGCTATTATTTACTAGCTAAAAAAATAGGTGAATCCCCACTCATCCTAACTTCACACATGCGTACACGAAACAGGTCGCGACCTTGACCGCTCAAAACTTGTAAACATGCTAACGGTGCACGGGTTCTAACCGCCGAATGACACGCACGCAGTAACCCGAATACACAAGCTACTTCTTGGCTTTTTCTGACTCAACTCCGTTCGGCAACAGATACTCAAAACTGCACTATTCGTAAACGAATGTGAAATTTACTGAAAAAGGTATGTAATTATAAGAAATCGTGATAGCTCAAATAAAACGTTGAATCGTTACCTACGATTTATGCACGCACGCTCTCACAAAACAACACAACCATAATCGTAACATTACCCCCCCCCCCCCCCCCTTTTAGAACGAAATTTCACAAAATTTCTTCTCAAATCCAAAAATACGATTGTGGTTGTCTAAACCTACACAAAACCATAAATATCACAAATTTCACATCAAAACCAAAATCAAATCAACTGCACAACAATAATTAACTCACAGTTCTTTCAAAAATGTCCTGAATAAAAACATGCTCCTTCACACTGTCCTGCACAGGTAAACAAAATCATTCTACGAACCATAGATTAAACTAAAAAAATGAATGTCAAAGTTCACCTCTGGAACAATGTCAAATCATGAATACAGTTCACAGGTTACTGGTCCTGGGTCGAACACTGTCGGCTTATCGTTGTCGATCAGTCTCATAAGTTCCGCTTCGTCGTAGACCAGCTTTTCCTCCTCCTCTGCATTTTCGTCATTATCATCATAATCATCTCTCATCTCCAACATCGGCGCACTTTTACTCTTCACAACATGGCTGTTGACCTTTACCTCCCCCAGTACCTTTCTTATCAGCTGCTTCTTCTTTGTCGGCGCTGTCGTCATCCTTTCTGTTCTCACTGCTCTTGCCGTGCGGCTCTCGTTGGCTTTCCTGATAGTCGCGTCTACGTCCGCAGAAAGGCTGAGCTTCATTTTGGGGGACATCACTCCATCGACATTGCCATCGTCCTCATCAATGAATAGGCTCTGCATCGTCTCTCTCATGGTGATCAAATCTTCGACGACCTCTTGATTTTTATGTTCATACACCAGTTTCTGGTTACCTCTCTCGTTATCCTCTTCCTGCAGCTTCAACATCTCCTTTGTCAGAGGAGTTCCGTCTCGCTCACGATCCTCGTTCACCCGGCGATTCAGCAACCCCATTTGTTCTTCACGGTGGCACTCAACGTCGTCCCACAGACTGTCCAACTTCTTTTGCTGAAGATGGTTGATGACTGCTCGCTGTTCAACTTCTAGCCTATCTATCTTGCGCGTCATAGTCATGTTCCCCTGATTCTGCTGTTGCTCCAGCGTCTTGCGCTTCTCTTCCTTTAACTTCTCTTTCACCATGGCTGTTTCTGTATTGTTAGCCACTTTTAGAGGGATGGTGTGGTAGCTCTCCTCTTCCTGACCTCTCGTAACTGCACAGGTTTCAGGTTTCCACTTCGGATCTGGATCGTCTGGGTTTCTGGCACCATCAATGTTTCCGATGATAAGGTCGTAGACTGGTGTTTTCACGCACAACGCCTTCACCTCTCCTGTTAGATACGGGGTGTTAACACTGACTTCAGTTTGGCAAGGGGGGTGATTCTTACAGTACCGTCAGCCAAAATGAGGGTGGTCCACTCCTGTAGCTTCTGATCTTCAGCTACTATAGGTCCTCTCTCACAATGATGCAGCTACAACCAGTGTCTCTCAACACTCTCACTGATGCTTTGCCGACAAATCCTGACACCACCGGCATATTCGGCACTTCATTCTCAAGCAGCGCGATGTTTGAGACTGGTAAGAAGGTAGTCCCATCGCCGACAGGATGCGTGGCCATTCTTTCGGAAAGATTCAATCAGCTCTGGTGTCGCTCGCCTGTATCTAGCTTCACAGTCACTGGATGACGTCACATCATTTGCTAGTACAGCGGCGGCTCTGTGTTGAGACGTAGTATTACTTCTGCCTGCTATCCCGCGATCTTGGTTAGGTCTTCTGATGTCGCCTCGAGGAACATCTTTAGAAGGACACCGTATTGCTTTGTGACCTTTTTTTCCCGCAGAGAAAACATGTCAGGTTCTCCACTGGCTTGTATTTCGGGGTATCTCTCACATTGTGGATTTCCTCTGCTGGTGCAGACACACGCTGCTGCTTACTGGACCCGAACTTCATGTTGTGAGCGTCGAGGTACCTTTGAGCGAAGTCTGCCAGGGCCTTCAAGGACTGGTCTTTTTGCTGTCTGAGGTGGGCGGCCAGGTCTTTAGAACATGCGTTGAAGACTTGTTCTTTGATGATGAGGTCACACAAGTCTTGGTACTCTCTGTTTAAACCAGCCAGCTCTATCCATTTCTCCAGGTAACTTCTGAAGTGGGCAGTGTTTGTGTATGTATGTTTCTCCTGCCCACTTCCTAAGTTCCGGAGAAAGACATGGGTTATATAAGAGACCTGATCCATTCGTTTGGAAATGATCGTCTTATTCTATACCTGCGTATTTCTCTGTGGGCTGGCGATTGGGTGCCTGATAGGCGGGGGCAGGGGATCTAACTGTTGTCTGTCCAGCGCTGTGATTCCCCTTGGTTTGCATACAATTCTGCCAGCCCTAGCCTCACCTATCTGGTTTGTGAGTATCTATAACTCGAGGCAAATTTGTATCGTTACATTGTTGTGTAATGTTCTGTGCATCTACTGTGGGAAATCAGGGTATTTACCCGACCACATATAGTAGCGCACCTTCATGTTTGTGTATGTATGTTTCTCCTGCCCACTTCCTAAGTTCCGGAGAAAGACATGGGTTATATAAGAGACCTGATCCATTCGTTTGAGGATGGAAATGATCGTCTTATTCTATACCTGCGTATTTCTCTGTGGGCTGGCGATTGGGTGCCTGATAGGCGGGGGCAGGGGATCTAACTGTTGTCTGTCCAGCGCTGTGATTCCCCTTGGTTTGCATACAATTCTGCCAGCGCTAGCCTCACCTATCTGGTTTGTGAGAGACATTCAGACTGGAATATTCTGTAAAAGTCTGGCTATTATTTACTAGCTAAAAAAATAGGTGAATCCCCACTCATCCTAACTTCACACATGCGTACACGAAACAGGTCGCGACCTTGACCGCTCAAAACTTGTAAACATGCTAACGGTGCACGGGTTCTAACCAGCGCCGAATGACACGCACGCAGTAACCAAAGAATACACAAGCTACTTCTAGGCTTTTCCTGACTCAACTCCGTGCGGCAACAGATACTCAAAACTGCACTATTCGTAAACGAATGTGAAATTTACTGAAAAAGGTATGTAATTAGAAATCGTGATAGCTCAAATAAAACGTCGAATCGTTACCTACGATTTATGCATGCACGCTCTCACAAAACAACACAACCATAATCGTAACAACCAGTAACACCTGCTATACCTCCATGGGAACATAATAATGCTACTTTCGATATAGATTACACAGATTTGACAAAAAGATGAGGATGTAAACATTTTAGCAAATTTAGTGAACAAAAACAGTTACAGACAACATTTTAAACATTTCCAAATTTTCACCGTTGGGTTGTCTTAGATTCTTCAAACTGTAGTGCAGACTTTGTTATTCGAGATCTCAAAGTGAAGAAATCTTTTTATCTCGGTAAAGGATTTTCTATATTTACGTCTGAACCTATGTGATTCTCATGACACAAAATTATATTCAACTTATGATATATTTAACATTTTGATTTGTGTTGATTCTAAATCTGTCCTATATAGTCTAAGAAGCTGGGATTTGTAACTCTAGAAAAGTCTTTGTAAATGAAATAAAACATATTATGAGCTGTATTATGTCTAGAGGAATAGGGATCGATTTTCTTTGGATACCCTCGCACTGCGGAATTTATTGAAATGAAATTTGTGACAGACAAGCCACAAAAAGAGCTATAAATAGAGAAAATTCAGCAGTTTGTAATAATAAAATTATGCATGTATCTCTACATGAAATGTACTCTGTGCTAAATAGTTTTTTTCACAAAGATGATATGAAATATACCTATCATGTTCCACCTTGTTCAAGAAAACAGCCTCATTGATATACAAGTTAAGACTAAAATCTCAAATTCTCTAAATTCCTGAACATGAGGAAGGAGCTAGAAAAGGTGCCCTAAACATTGCCTGCTTCACATCACCCTGGCCAGCATACCGCAGCTGGCGCGGGTACCTCTATTGCGGTCGAAACAAGAAAAATTGTAAACAAAATGTGACACTGCTCAATATTGGATCTTGGAATGTGTGAACTCTGCTGGACATCGCCAAGACCGACAGACCTGAAAGAAGAACTGCCCTGGTGGCAAGAGAACTGGAGCGCTACAAGATTGACATTGCAGCCCCCTCCGAGACGGACGCGCCTAGCCAATCAAGGTCAAGTTAAAGAAGCAGGTGGCGGCTATACATTCTTCTGGAGCGGACGCAGTGCCGATCAATGTCGCGATGCTGGAGTGGGCTTTGCCATCAGGAACCACTTGGTCCGCAAGCTCTCTAGTCTCCCCAGGGGCCTCAACGACCGTCTGATGAGTCTGCAGCTCCCCTTGAGAGGCAAGCCCAGCATCACGCTGATCAGTGCCTATGCCCCCACCATGACCAACTCAGAGGAAGCCAAAGATAAGTTCTATGAAGAACTCGACTCTCTGATCTCAGCTGTACCAAAGTCAGACAAGCTACTTGTACTTGGAGACTTTAATGCCCGAGTTGGAATGGATTTTGTTACAAAGCCTGGGACGGTGTCATCAGTCACCATGGAGTGGGCAAGTGCAACAGCAATGGTCTGCTCTTACTGAAAACCTGTGCCATGCATGACCTTCTCATCACTTACACAGTCTGCCGCCTACCAGACCGTAACAAGACGTCATGGATGCATCCCCGCTCAAAAATTGGCTGTGTCTTCTGAGGTTCTCGGGACCACTTCAAGGAAAAGTCATGACTGGTTCGACGATAACGATGAGGAAATAAAAGCCCTCCTCCACGAAAGCACAGGCTACACAGAGCCCACCAGAATGATCCTTCCTCCGTCTCCAAAAAGCCTTCACGAGCACTCGCAGAACGGTTCAAACCAAGCTCAGGAAGTTGCAAGACTCGTGGCTCAGTCAGAAGGCAGATGAGCTCCAGAGTTACGCGGAAAATCACGACTCCACAAGAGATTTTTCGATGCTCTCAAGACTCGCTACAACCCTCTTTCTTCTAGGACCTCTCCCCTCCTGGGCTCTGACGGTAACACACTCATAACTGAGAAGGTCAAGATCCTGGACAGATGGGCAGAACATTTTGAAGCTGTGCTGAACAGACCATCCAGGACAAACGATGAGGCGATTGACAGTCTCGATCAAGTAGACTTAAATCTAGAGTTGGACTCTCATCCCCTCGAAAGTGAAGTGCAAAAAACTGTTGACCAGCAGTCAAGAACAAGAGTTTTACGACCGACTCCAGAGTGCCGTGGACAAATGTGCGGAGCGAGACATCACCATCGTCACCATTTTAATGCCAAAATAGGGGAGGACAACACCGGATACGAAGAGGTGATGGGGAGACAGGGACTAGAGGAGATGAGTGAGAACGGGGAGAGGTTTGTAGACGTTTGTGCTCTAAACCGACTTGTCATTGGAGGCAGCATCTTCCCACACAGAAGAATACACAAAGCAACTTGGGTCTCACCTGACCATACTACAGAGAACCAAATAGACCATATGTGCATTAGCAAGAAATTTAGAAGATCCCTTCAAGATGTTCGAGTGAGGAGGGGAGCAGATGTCGCCTCAGACCACCATCTGCTTACCTTAAGAATAAAGCTCAAGTTAAAGAAAAGCCGCACAGAGACAACAAGAAGACAGTGCTATAATGTAGGCCTCCTGAGAGAGACTGGAGTGAGAGAAGAGTTCAAACTGGTGCTGTCCAACCGGTTTCAAACGCTACAGGAGCTAGTAAATGAAGAGGAGGCGGTCACCACAGAGCAGTAGTGGAAGGCAGTTAGAGAGGCGCTGAATTCAACCTGCAAAGACACTGTAGGGGTCAGGAAACACCATCACAAGGACTGGCTGTCGGCACAGACCTTGAAGAAGATAGAAGTGAGGAAGCAGAAGAAAGCAGTTGTCAACAACAGTCGCACGAGAGCAGCCAAAGCAAGGGCACAGGAGGAATACTCGGAAGCCAACCGCGAGGTGAAGAGGAGTATCAGGGCAGACAAGAGGGCCTACACAGACAACCTGGCAGCAGAGGCAGAAAAGTCAGCAGGCAGCGGCAACATGAAACAGCTCTACGACATTACCAGAAGATTGTCGGGCAAGTATGGCCATACAGAAAGACCAGTAAAAGACAAAGAAGGCAAGCCTATTGCAGACAGAGCAGACCAACTTGACAGATGGGCCGAGTATTTTGAAGAGTTACTGAACAGACCCAGCCCACCCGACCCCCCAGACATCCAGCCAGCAGAGACCGACCTACCCATCAGCTGTGACAGACCCAGCCGGGAGGAGATCAGAAGAGCAGTGGCATTTTTGAAGAACGGCAAAGCGGCAGAGCCAGATGGCATCCCAGCGGAGTCTCTGAAAGCAGACCTAGAGACAACAGTAGAGATGCTGTACCCACTGTTTGGAAAGATCTGGGAAGAGGAGGTGATGCCGGCTGACTGGAAGGAGGGGTACCTAATCAAGCTTCCCAAGAAAGGCGACCTCAGCAAGTGTTCCAACTACAGAGGAATCACCTTGCTGTCAGTACCAGGAAAGGTCTTCAACAGGATCATCCTGGAGAGAATGAAGAGCTCTGTTGACCCCCAGCTGAGAGACCAGCAAGCTGGATTTAGGAAAAATCGATCATGTACAGACCAGATCGCCACACTCCGCATCATCGTGGAACAGTCTCTGGAGTGGAGCTCCCCTCTGTACGTCAACTTTGTGGATTACGAGAAAGCATTTGACAGCGTGGACCGAGAGACTCTGTGGAAACTCCTTGGACACTGCGGTGTACCCACAAAGCTCGTCCGCTTGATCAAGAGCAGCTACGATGGCATGACATGTCGCGTGATCCACGAAGGGCAGTTCACCAGGGAGCTCCAGGTCCGAACCGGTGTCAGGCAGGGGTGTCTGCTGTCTCCGTTCCTCTTCCTACTGGCCATAGACTGGGTCATGAAGATGACCACAGAGCACAGACGAAGTGGAATACAGTGGACACTGTGGACACAGCTTGACGACCTCGATTTTGCAGACGACTTGGCATTACTGTCCCACACTCATCAACAAATGCAGGACAAGACCACGAGGCTTGCTGACATCTCGTCCCAAGTGGGGCTCACCATCCACAAACAGAAAACAAAGACAATGAGGCTGAACGCAACCAGGGAAGAACCAGTCTTGCTTGCTGGCACCCCGTTGGAGGAGGTGGAGTCCTTCACCTATCTCGGGAGCATCATAGACAAAAAAGGCGGCACTGATGCAGATGTCAGAGCACGAATCGGTAAAGCCAGAGTAGCCTTTCTCCAGTTGAAAAAAGTGTGGAGTTCCAGAGAGCTGTCACAACACACCAAAGTCCGGATTTTCAACTCGAACGTAAAAGCAGTTCTCCTATATGGAGTAGAGACTTGGAGATTGACAAAAACCACAGTCAACTGAGTACAGATACTCATAAACAGTTGCCTTAGAAGAATTTTGAAAATCCACTGGCCAGAGAAGATCAGCAACGACAGACTCTGGGAGAGAACAGAGCAGATAACAGAAGAGAATGAGAGGAACTTTGCGGGACAGCCAAGTCGCTCCAGGATCTGCCACATGCCTTGCCTGCTCACAGTGTCGAACGCTTTTGTTAGGTCGACAAACGTTACGTTTGTTCTGCTCACGGCACTTCTCCTGAAGCTGTCTCAGCACAAAGACCATGTCGATGGGGCTCCTGTTGGCTCTGAAGCCACACTGGCCCTCTGGGAGGTGGTCTTCGGTGATGACATGTTCAGCCGATTGAGGAGCAGCCTTGCGAGAATTTTCCCAGCAATGGACAGCAGGATAATTCCACAATAGTTGGAGCAGGCAGACTTCTGTCCTTTGTTCTTGTACAGGGTGATGACGACTGTATCACGGAGATTCTTTGGTAGTGTTCCTTCCTCCCAGCAGCAGAGAAAGAGGTCGTGGAGCTTGTTGTGCAGTGCTGGGCCTCCATGTTTCCAGATCTCTGGCGGGATTCCGTCAATGTCTGCTGCTTTGCCACTCTTGAGCTGGTGGATGGCTGTGAGGGTCTATTCAGCGGTGGGCGGTTCGTCCAAATCAGTCAACCTTTAGTGGGAGGTGTGGGATTTGGAGGATGACTGTTTCTTGAACAGTGCGCTCAGCGCTGAAGAGGTTCTGAAAGCCATTCCGACCAGCGGTTCAAGATGGCGGTATTATCTGTGAGGAGGACCTGTCCATCCCTCGCGCTGAGACCATATGGCGTTGAGGCGCGTCCCCTGGGTGGTGGATGGGGGTCCCTCGTGAAAGGGGTGCACGGAATGAAATAAGGTGCCTTGAACCAACATGGTCTAAGGGAAGGAGATCCCGACAGAATACCCCTGGTCCTCATAGCAAGGGGGTTGGGCGTGGGGGTAGCTTCCTCACCCTGCAAATAAAGAAATAGCAACAGAAACGCCGACGAATAGACAAACAGCAGTTCCTTTTTTGGAGGAGGAAGGTTCTTCTACCAGAAGATTTATGACGTCGTGTGGTGAAAGCTGGAAGTCTTCGGAAGCCACAAGACCGAGCCGCCTATCCAGGGACACAATCATGGGCACATGGAATGTCAAGACCATGTACCAGAGCGGGAAGGCCGCCCAGATAGCAGCGAAAATGCAAAAGTACAACCTTGCCCTGCTAGGTATCATTGAAGCCAGATGGACGCAGTCTGGCCAGAAAAGGCTGTTACGTGGGGAGATGATTCTGTATTCAGGTCATGAAGAGGCGAATGCCCCCCCCCCTCCCCCCCCATACAGAAGGTATAGCATTCATACTGTCACCAGTGGCACAGAGAGCGCTGATGGGCTGGGAACCTCTTGGGCCAAGAATTATCACAGCAGCCTTTAGAACCAGGAAAAAGATTAAGCTAAACGTCATCCAGTGTTATGCGCCCACTAATGACAGTGACGAGGAAGAGAAACAAGAGTTCTACGAACGACTCCAGAGTGCTTTGGACAAATATGCGGAGCGAGACATCATCATCGTCATAGGCGATTTTAATGCCAAAATAGGGGAGGACAACACCGGATACGAAGAGGTGATGGGGAGACAGGGACTAAGGGAGATGAGTGAGAACGGGGAGAGGTTTGTAGACATTTGTGCTATAAACCGACTTGTCATTGGAGGCAGCATCTTCCCACACAGAAGGATACACAAAGCAACTTGGGTCTCACCTGACCATACTACAGAGAACCAAATAGACCATATCTGCATTAGTAAGAAATTTAGAAGATCCCTCCAAGATGTTCGAGTGAGGAGGGTAGCAGATGTCGCCTCAAACCACCATCTGCTTACCTTAAGAATAAAGTTCAAGTTAAAGAAAAGCCGCACAGAGACAACAAGAAGACAGCGCTATAATGTAGGCCTCCTGAGAGAGACTGGAGTGAGAGAAGAGTTCAGACTGGTGCTGTCCAACCGGTTGCAAGCGCTACAGTAGCTAGTAAATGAAGAGGAGGCGGTCACTACAGAGCAGCAGTGGAAGGCAGTTAGAGAGGCGCTGAACTCAACCTGCAAAGACACTGTAGGGTTCAGGAAACAACATCACAAGGACTGGCTGTCGGCACAGATAGAGAAGAAGATAGAAGTGAGGAAGCAGAAGAAAGCAGTTGTCAACAACAGTCGCACGAGAGCAACCAAAGCAAGGGCACAGGAGGAATACTCGGAAGCTAACCGCAAGGTGGAGAGGAGTATCAGGGCAGACAAGAGGGCCTACACAGACAGCCTGGCAGCAGAGGCAGAAAAGGCAGCAGGCAGCGGCAACATGAAACAGCTCTACGACATTACCAGAAGATTGTCGCTGCTGTACCCACTGTTCGGAAAGATCTGGGAAGAGGAGGTGATGGATGCTGACTGAAGGAGGGGTACCTAATCAAGCTTCCCAAGAAAGGCGACCTCAGCAAGTGTTCCAACTACAGAGGAATCACCTTGCTGTCAGTACTAGGAAAGGTCTTAAACAGGATCATCCTGGAGAGAATGAAGAGCTCCGTCGACCCCCAGCTTAGAGACCAGCAAGCAGGATTCAGGAAAAACGATCATGTACAGACCAGATCGCCACTCTCCGCATTATCCGTGGAACAGTCTCTGGAGTGGAGCTCCCTGCTGTACGTCAACTTTGTGGATTACGAGAAAGCATTTGACAGCGTGGACCGAGAGACTTTGTGGAAACTCCTACGACACTACGGTGTACCCACAAAGCTCGTCTGCCTGATCAAGAGCTGCTACGATGGCATGACATGTCGCGTGATCCACGAAGGGCAGTTCACCAGGGAGCTCCAGGTCCGAACCGGCGTCAGGCAGGGGTGTTTGCTGTCTCCGTTCCTCTTCCTACTGGCCATAGACTGGATCATGAAGAGGACCACTGAGCAGAGAAGAAGCGGAATACAGTGGACACTGTGGACACAGCTTGACGACCTCGATTTTGCAGACGACTTGGCTTTATTGTCCCACACTCATCAACAAATACAGGATAAGACCACGAGGCTTGCTGACATCTCGTCCCACCATCCACAAACAGAAAACAAAGACAATGAGGCTGGACGCAACCAGGGAAGAACCAGTCTTGCTTGCTGGCACCCCGTTGGAGGAGGTGGAGTCCTTCACCTATCTCGTGTGCATCATAGACAAAAAAAGGCGGCACTGATGCAGATGTCAGAGCACGAATCGGTAAAGCCAGAGCAGCCTTTCTCCAGTTGAAAAAAGTGTGGAGTTCCAGAGAGCTGTCACAATACACCAAAGTCCGGATTTTCAACTAAAACGTAAAAGCAGTTCTCCTATATGGAGCAGAGACTTGGAGGTTGACAAAAACCACAGTCAACAGAGTACAAATCTTCATAAACAGTTGCCTTAGAAGAATCTTGAAAATCCACTGGCCAGAGAAGATCAGCAACGTCAGACTCTGGGAGAGAACAGAGCAGATAACAGCAGAGAATGAAATTGGGCGAAGAAGATGGGGATGGATTGGTCAGTCTGATCCAATATCACTAGGCAGGCATTGTCATGGAACCCCCAGGGAAAGAGGAAAAGAGGCAGGCCGAGAAACACCTGGCGTCAAGACCTCCAAGCCATAGAGCGTATATATAGGGAGAGGCTATCTGGCGCTTATCAGCGTGGGGACCGCCCGCCATACTGCGGGTTCCACTAACCGCTGCCTCCGCACTGTGTTTATGCTATAGCCTGTATATACTGCTGCCTTTTAACACCTGTCAGAGATAAGGATAATGGAATGCCAGGCGTGTGAACTGTACAGACTTGTACTTGGCGTGCATTTCCAAAATAATACACACATTTTAAAATAACCAAGTAGTCTAAAAGCGTTTCAGTGTTTCCTTACGGCCCGCACGGCAACCGGTTACTGATCTTACTTTACGTAAGTTTAGACAGGACTATGACTGTGCTATGCTTGCGGAAGATCCACTAAAGCTTTTGAATGTTATCTTGGTGCCTTATAGTTCTAAGGAATCGCGCCAAAAGTATTGCTCTGCTCTCCGACTCTCCTTGGTCGATCCATTTGGCTCGGCAGCCGGAATGCCAGTCGCTTATGGAAATCAGTTGTACCTTTAGTTCCCTGTTTTTACACCTCTGTGTCCGTACGTTACTGATCCATCTCTCTTGCCCCATATCATATACACTATGTGCATACTGTGGATGAAATGAAAAACATAAGTTCTTAGGACTGCCTTCTTCCTGCACGCACACCGACTGCATAACACTCCCGGACTGACACACACACACGCACACACCCGCCATCACACACACACACACACATACACACACACACACACACACACACATACACACACACACACACGTCACGCACGCACGCACAGAGAGAGAGAGAGAGAGAGAGAGAGAGAGAGAGAGAGAGAGAGAGAGAGAGAGAGAGAGAGAGAGAGAGAGAGAGAGAGAGAGAGAGAGAGAACAATGAACAATGAACAATGAACCTTTATTTTCCAACGGTAGAAGTTATTGGTAACAGGACCAGTTTTCAAACTTGCCGTTGCTACATCTACTATATAAGTGACATAGACATGTAAACATACACATACCACACACTGACGCATGTATGCACTCGCTCACGCACGCACGCCCGCACATACGCACGCACACGCACGCTCACACACACACAAACACAAACTTGCACACGCACGCACTTAGACACACAAGCACACATATACACACACGCTCTCGGACACGCACTCCAGACATACGTACGCGCATAACGCGTACGCACAAAAATATAAAATGAGTAAAAATGCAAAGTAAAGCAATACACAGAAAATCATTAAGTACATTAGAATTCATACAGCAAAGGCAAATATGTATATGTGCGCTCTCTCTCTCTCTCTCTCTCTCTCTCTCTCTCTCTCTCTCTCTGTCACACACACACACACACACACACACACACACACACACACACACACAGAGCATGCACACACACACACAGCATGCACACACACACACACACACACACAGCATGCACGCACACACACACACACACACGTGAGCGCGCGCCCAAAAATATCGCGTATACACATATGAAGGCAAAAACATTATACATAGTACATGCAGTATTCAATGTACTCTTGACACTCAGATATTATGGTCCACTGTATATTATATAAAACAACAACAACAACAACAAAAAAAAACCACAGACGCTCTCATTCTCTCTGTGTGTCTCTCTCACTCTCTCTCTCTCTCGCGCACACACACACACACACACACACACACACACACACACACACACACACACACACACACACACACACACACACACACACACACACATTCTCACACACACAAACATTCACACACCTGAACACACGCGCAAGTTATCCCTGTACTGTAATGATTAGATTACGTCAGAGATTCTAGGTGTTTGAAGAGGCTGACCCTAAATGAGGTGAGCGTCTTTGCGTTTCTGATTTCTGCAGGAATAGAATTCCAGAATGAACTTCCCGAAAATGACAAACTGGTTTTGAATAAATCAATACGCGGCAAGGGTACTTTGAAATGGTGTCCATGTCTAGATGCTACGGATATCCGTTCTGAGAAAAAAGAACTCAAGTACAGTGGACATGACTGCTTGTACAGCTTGTACATCAATACACCTTTATTGAACTGAAAGTGATGGGATAGAGGGAGCATTTTTAAAGTTTTAAGCTTTTCGTCAGTTGAGAGTTCGGGATCGGGAAATATAAGCTTAGCAGCTCTCCTATGTAGGGAGTTCAGCCTCTTCAAATGTACATCACTAGAACCATCCCACACTGTTGATGCATAGTCTATGTGCGATTTGACATGAGCATTGTAGAAAAGAAGACGCGCACCTGTGTCAGTAATTGTTTTCAATTTTGACAACATATACAGGCCGCTGGAAACCCCTTTGCACACATTATTAATATGCAGTTGCCATTTAAGCTGATCATCTATAGTGACCCTTAAGAGGCGGTGGTGTGATACTTGCTCAATTGGGCTGTCGTTTATACACAGACTAAGAGAGAGCGGGCATAGCTGGTGCTTTTGACGTGTGGTTATAACCATACATTCTGTTTTTGACGGATTCAGGGACATGGAGTTGGAATGACACCAGTCGGTGACCTCATGCAGGCTTTCCTGCAGACGCGTGCTAATTGCAGCTACATCTTTGTGAGGAGTATGTAGTGTGCAGTCGTCAGCAAACATGTCACAAGAAATATCCTGGCAACTAATATGCAGTGGAAGGTCATTGATAAATATGCAGAACAGCAATGGCCCAAGGACAGAGCCCTGAGGCACTCCGCTTTTGACGAGACCATACGAGGAGTAGGATCCATTTAACAGTACTCTTTGCTTCCTTCCGCTTAAATATGAAGTAAACAATGAGATAGCACCTGCATAGCAAAGATATGCTTGAAGTTTTGACAAAAGATTTACAAGGTCAAAAGCTTTCTTAAAATCAATAAAGATCGACCCAGTTATTTGGGAGTTATTTATGGATGCTAGCCACGCATCAATAAGTCTTGTCAGTGCCGTGTGGCAAGAATGCTTGGGGCGAAAGCCGGACTGAAATACGTGCAAAAGACTGCGACTCTCCAAATATTGATAAAGGTGTTTGTGCACGTGTCTTTCAAGAGGTTTGGAAAGGCTGGATAATATTGAAATGGGTCTATAGTTATTAACATCCGACAGATCTTTTGACTTAGGCAAAGGGATAACCTTGGCTTGCTTCAGTTCTGATGGAAACATATTTTGTTGGATACATAAGTTATAAATATACGTTAACGATTCTACTGTATAGGGAAGGGACAGTTTCAGTATTTTAGGGCTGATCTCGTCAGGTCCCGATGACTTTTTGTTTTTCAGTGACCCGATCAGTTTTCCTACTTCATACACAGCTAGAGGCGGTATAGAGAATGGGGGTTTGTCCTTAGTCTTTTGCTTACAAAAGTTAAGTAGGGCCTCCGGGCATGTGTAAGACGCGTTACCGCTTGAGGGTATGATTGACTCGGCAACAGACAGAAAATGTTTATTAAAAGTTTCTGCAGTAATACTAGAAGGAATGGCTGACGATTTCTTGCTGTTACCTCGGGTGACGAGATTAACCGCGCGCCAGAGTGCGGCAGTATCTCTGTCTTCTTTAATCATTCGTTCAAAGAGGGACTTCTGAGCCCTGCGTACCATAGACTTGACACGGTTACGTTGTTTTTTGTATTCGCTAAATAGCTTGTGTCTCCTTCAGTCATTTCTCAATCTCATAGCTTCGATTATTTCTTGGTTTAGCCAAGGCGGTAACGTGTGGTTTTTTACCCGCTTTTGCCGCAAAGGGGCGTGTTTGTTAAGTACTCTTGTAAAGAGTCCATACCAAACAGCCAGAACCTTTTCAGGGTCAGTTTCGTTATTAACGACATTAAATGGTGTTTGATCAAGGTCTGCTAGAAAAGCAGACTGATTAAACTGTTTAAATGAGCGATACGTTATAGTTGTGTGCCCGTTCTTACGATGCACTGGCAGTTTTGTTGACCATGAACACACAGTAGGAAAGTGATCACTGATGCTGAGGTCAGGAACACTAACATTGAATACACTAAGGGGACGGTTGGTGTAAATGTGATCAATGAGTGTTGCGGTTGTTTTTGTGATCCTAGTAGGGGCCGAAACTAACTGTTCTAAGCCTGTTTGTGTGGTGATGCAATCCGATGCGGTATGGGGCTTCAACATATCTATGTTAAAGTCGCCTAGTAGCAACGCGTCACAGTTAGGTAAGCCAACTTTTTCTACTGCATGCAAAAAATCATCGTACCATTCAAACTTGGCTGCTGGGTTACGATAACAGAAGCCGACGAAGACGGGTTTAGTTTTTGGAGCCCTAAATTCCAACCAAATGCACTCGACTTCCGGAGTTTCTAAGTCCTCACGCCTTTTTACTAAATGTTGGATTGAGTTATGGATGTAAACGGCAAGCCCAGTTTGACCAAGTACACGAGGGTCACGTCGAGTGATGATAAAGTTAGGTATGTGAACGGCTTCATCGCTTATGTCCGAGTTAAGTCGCGTCTCACTAAGACCAAACAGGTGGAATGGTTCAGACGAGTTTAGAAAAACATTCAAATCGGCCACCTTGTTAAAAAGATGGTAGATGTTCAAGTGACCAGTTTGAAGGCTTCCGTGTGTCTGAGCATTATGGATCATATTGAATTCTAATTCTCACAATTGAAGTGCAACACAATACAAAAAAATATAAACAGAGAGAATAAGAATAAAAGTGTCAACGCAGTAAAACGCGGCTGAAGTTATAGCACCTCGTATCAAACGTCACAAACGGTGTCCAACACAGCGTTATCAAATGAAGATCGCTTTTGATTAATAGTGTATCCACGTATGAATGCCACGCAAGCTGTCTAAATAGTGACTGTGGTATAGCACACGTATCAGATGTCACACGTGAAAAGAGTGTTTTGGTCAGCGGCACACTAGACAGCGAAAAAAACTATAGGCCCTGAAATGTGTTGATAAGACCAGGCACACCGTCAGTGGGTGTGGATCTGAATGCTATCACACGATTTCCTCACGAATAATCCAAAGATATGAATGAGTGGCCGTAATTGTTAACCGTTACACGGACAACACCTTGAATTTTCCGCTGCTGGCACAATGTAGAATGATTCCTACAACGAAATAAACGGCTAATTGTTTACCGCTACAGCGGAAAACACCTTGTATTCTCCGTTGTAGCAGCAAACAAACACTGCTGGCAGAATGTGGTAATATTCGATCCACGAAGTAGCAAAGAATGCAGATAGACCAAACGAGATCACCTAGTGTACTCACAGGTGGGCACAGGAGATAAACGACGCACACTCACTCCAACACACTTTTTAGTGAGTAGGGAATAATGAACGACTGCACAGCCTAGTACGCACGCACACTGTTCACAAACTGCGCCCACTGGGCGCCACTGAGAATGGACGCTGGGTAGCTCGGGTAGTACGGGACATACGTTCCATTTCCTGGTTGCTGGTGAACGGAAGATGGTGGGTAATTAGTCCAATGAGCACCGCTAGGGAGAGGTTGGTACTGCCACGGTGTCACAGGCGGATACATCAGTTGCTGTTGCTGCAGCCAGTCGGGGGCAACAACTGATGTATCTTGATGCTCCTGAATAGGCTGTAGTTGTAGATGCTGCTCTTGTAGATCCTGTTGTTGCTGTTGCGGAGGTTGACGCTGTTCTTGTTGTCGTTGCCGCTGCTGTAGTTCATTTTGCTCCTGTTGAGGGCATCGCTGTTTTGGCTGCTGTTGCTGATGGTGCTTCTGAACAGGGGATGACAAGCCCACCGGTGCCCGCCCCGCAGCAATGTCTGAGTAAAGCTGCTTAGCGGTTGTTACATTAGGAGATGTAGCGTCCCGTTGAGAGGTTGTTCGGTGACCATCTTCCCCGCCGAGAGAGAGAGAGAGAGAGAGAGAGAGAGAGAGAGAGAGAGAGAGAGAGAGAGAGAGAGAGAGAGAGAGAGAGAGAGAGAGAGAGAGAGAGAGAGAGAGAGAGAGAGAGAGAGAGAGAGAGAGAGAGAGAGAGAAACGGACAGATGATGATGGAACGTTTTTATTCAGGCCGATAAAAAGTTATAGCCATAGCAATGCCTATCTTCCAAACTGCCCTGCTACTCTACACGTATAACAATACACCAGACGATACAGCAAAAGATAAAACATATATAAGTAAAAAGTCACTAACTATACGAATAGTAGCATAAGGGAGCCGAACATACTATGACTTCTAGTAGATATTTATGGAGGCGATCTTTGAAGACACTAATCTTACAGATGATTTCAGGTGTGGAGGTAAAATATTCCACGCTTTAGCACCTGAAAAGGAAAGGCTGGTTTTACAAATGTCTAATCTAATTTTTGGAAGGTGGATCAAACTATTTCTCGTGTTTTTCCTATTACTGTCGGAAAATAGAGTTCTTAGATAGGGTGGGGCTTGCATGATCGTGTGCAGTAGAACACAGCGATTAACTTTAAACTGTTTATTCAATGTTAGTAACTTGAGAGATTTTAAATTTTCGTCAGTCGAAGTATGACCGGGAAGTATTATAATGCTCCGACGATACAAGGAATTAACTTTTTTTCACGTGAACTTCGCTGCATCCATCCCAGACGGTAGAACTGTAGTCACAATGCGTTTTAATATGTGCATGGAAAAATAGTTAACGGATATCAGTATTAATTATATGGCTTAGTTTTGATAACAGAAATAGATTTTTGGAGATTGTTTTGCATACAGAGTCAGTATGCGGTTTCCAGCTTAATTGGTTGCCCACTATAACGCCTAATAAGCGATGCCCAGTTACTTGTTCTACAGGCAGGCTATATAAGGAGAGTGTTAAAGGTGGTAGGCCATGCTGGTGTTTCTGACGTGTAGTAACTAACATGCTCTTTGTCTTTAGAATACTAATAATCATGTGATTATCACTGCACCAGCCACAGTGACAGAGGCAGAAGAAACAGAAACACAGACAAACAAAAGTCTGACTACAGACAGCCACAAGAGGCAGAGACACTGACTGATAGACAGACAGAAGAGGCAGAAATACTGACAGACAAACCGACGAACATGAACTCTGAAAATGGAGCTGATTATTTGATTATGCAGACGCTTTCTGAGTCTTTCGTGCCGAACTCTATAAATAATGTAAAACGAATCTGACATTCACTGTCAGTGTTTCAGTGACTTCCGTAGGATTTACACACTCATACCTATCTTTATGAACAGACAGAACGGTATGACACGCCAACATTTTTAACTTATACCATGAAAGTATCGTATTTTTAACCGACTAAACAATACAAAATGTTCAATGGTGATGTCAGAACAGCACATTTGGGAGCTGTACACCGAAGATTTTATTTTTGTACAGGTGGGACATCGGCCCATTACAGTTTGTGCATTTAGGAGCTTAGGTATTCTGGCACCACCTATGAACTATCATGGTTTGGCGCTAAGCTATTCTGGAACCACCCTTGAACATGGTCGATCCTTCTAGGTGCCACTGAAGCTATTCTGGCGCCACTCTTGAACATTTTCACTACTGAGGCGCCAAAGCTATGATGCTATCACACTTGAACTATCATAGTAGGCGCTAAGCTATTTTGATACCACTCTTGAACATGGTCGTGATCACTCTAAGTGTCATGCCATTTTGGCAAAGCCCTTGAAATAGTGGTAGGCGGTAGAGGCATTCTGGCACTACTCCCTCAGTCAGTATGTGGTCGTGATCACTCTAGGTGCTAAACTATTCTGGCACTACCCTTGAACCATCATGGTCGATATATCTTTTGTACATGTCAAGCCTCGATGCGTTAATGAGATTCAGCCCGTCATTATATGTGAATGCAAACGTGAACTGTCTCTGCCGCCTAGTGCCAGAAACGCTGGCGTCGGAACTCTCAAGATGGCGGCCGCTGCCCACGCGACGCCGCACGCTGCGAGGCTGGACTGAACCGCCACTCCCTATATATACGCTTTATACCTCCAAGCAGACATCAGGAGACTGGGACCCGCCACTCCCTATATATACGCTCTATGCCTCCAAGCAGACATCAAGAGACTGGGAACCGCCACTCCCTATATATACGCTTTATACCTCCAAGCAGACATCAAGAGACTGGGACCCGCCACTCCCTATATATACGCTCTATGCCTCCAAGCAGACATCAAGTCTTGGGTTTTGCCAGAAAGAAGAACAAAGACTGGTTTGACGAAAACGATGTAGAGATCCAGGAACACCTAGCAAAAAAAAAGAGCCGCCCATCAGGCTCACCTAGCCCAGCCTTCCTGCCCTGTGAAGAAGTCTGCCTTCCGCCTCGTCTGCAGCAGTCTCCAGCGCAAGCTCAGAGATCTCCAGAATGAGTGGTGGACCAGACTTGCACAGAGGACCCAGCTTTGCGCTGACAATGGTGACTACAGGGGTTTCTACGAAGCACTGAAAGCAGTGTATGGCCCCAGGCACCTGGTACAAAGTCCCCTGCGAAGCGCGAACGGCCAGGCACTCCTCACAGATAATACCTCCATCTTGAACCGCTGGTCGGAATACTTTCAGAGCCTCTTCAGCGCTGAGCGCACTGTTCAAGAAGCAGTCGTCCTACAAATCCCACACCTCCCAGTAAAGGTTGAATTGGACGAACCGCCCACCGCTGAAGAGACCCTCAAAGCCATCCATCAGCTCAAGAGTGGCAAAGCAGCAGGCATTGATGGAATACCGCCAGAGATCTGGAAACATGGAGGCACAGCACTGCACAACAAGCTCCATGACCTCTTTCTCTGCTGCTGGGAGGAAGGAACACTACCAAAAGATCTCCGTGATGCAGTCGTTATCACCCTGTACAAGAACAAAGGCGAGAAGTCTGACTGTTCCAACTACCGGGGAATTACCCTGCTGTCCATTGCTGGGAAAATCCTTGCAAGGCTGCTCCTGAATCGGCTGGTACCTGCCATCGCTGAAGACCAACTCCCAGAGGGCCAGTGTGGCTTCAGAGCAAACAGGAGCACCACCGATATGGTCTTCGTGCTGAGACAGCTACAGGAGAAGTGCCGCGAGCAGAACAAAGGGCTGTACGTAACGTTTGTCGACCTAACAAAAGCGTTCGACACTGTGAGCAGGCAAGGCATGTGGCAGATCCTGGAGCGACTTGGCTGTCCCCCAAAGTTCCTCAACATGATTGTCCAGCTACACGAGGACCAGCAAGGCCAGGTCAGACTCAACAATGACTTCTCAGAACCATTCCCTATTCTCAACGGTGTAAAGCAGGGCTGCGTGCTGGCACCGACCCTCTTCACCATCTTTTTTAGCATGATGTTGAAGCAGGCCACAGTGGACCTCGATGATGACGATGCAGTGTACATCAGGTATCGTCTCGATGGCAGCCTGTTTAACCTCAGACGACTGCAGGCCCACACGAAAACCCTAGACCAACTGATTCGCGAGCTGCTTTTTGCTGATGATGCTGCCCTCGTTGCACACACAGAGAGAGCCCTGCAGCGCATCACGTCTTGCTTCGCAGATGCTGCCCAGCTCTTTGGACTCGAGGTCAGTCTTAAAAAGACAGAGGTCCTCCATCAGCCGGCACCCAAGACAGTGTACCGCCCTCCTCACATCACCATCGGCGAGTCTGAACTAAAGTCAGTGCACCAGTTTACTTACCTTGGCTGCATTATCACGTCGGACGCCAAGCTGGACAAGGAGCTTGACAGCAGGCTGGCAAAAGCGAACAGCGCTTTCGGGCGACTTTTCAAGCGGGTGTGGCACAATCAGCAGCTGAAAACAGGCACCAAGATCAGCGTGTACAGAGCTGTGGTCCTCACCACCCTGCTGTATGGTTCCGAGTCCTGGGCCCTCTACCGCAGCCAACTACGACTCCTCGAACGCTTCCACCAGCGCTGCCTGCGTACCATCCTGGGCATTCACTGGAGTGACTATGTCACCAACGTCGAGGTCCTTGAACGGGCTGAAACTGTGAGCATCGAGGCTTTGCTGCTGCGGACACAGCTCCGCTGGGCGGGGCATGTCTCCAGGATGGAGGATCATCGCCTACCAAAGATCACCCTGTTCGGCGAGCTTGCTACTGGACACCGTGACAGAGGGGCACCAAAGAAGAGATACAAAGACTGTCTCAAGAAGTCACTTAGTGCCTGCCAAATCGACCACCACCAGTGGTCTTCGCTTGCTGCGGACCGTGACACCTGGCGCTCCACCATTTACAAGGCAGCTGTCTCCTTTGAGGACTCTCACAGAGCTAGCCTTAAGGACAAGCGGCTCAGGAGAAAAAACAGAGATGCCGCAGCTCAGAACCCTGGCCATACCTTCCCCTGCAGCCACTGCGGTCGAACCTGCCTGTCTCGGATTGGCCTCCGCAGCCACGAACAAGCCTGCAGACGTCGTGGGCAACTCCTATAAAATCTTCGTTCGCGAAGTCAAGCCAAGATGCCTCCAAGCAGACATCAAGAGACTGGGAACCGCCACTCCCTATATATACGCTTTATACCTCCAAGCAGACATCAGGAGACTGGGACCCGCCACTCCCTATATATACGCTCTATGCCTCCAAGCAGACATCAAGAGACTGGGAACCGCCACTCCCTATATATACGCTTTATACCTCCAAGCAGACATCAAGAGACTGGGAACCGCCACTCCCTATATATACGCTTTATACCTCCAAGCAGACATCAAGAGACTGGGAACCGCCACTCCCTATATATACGCTCTATGCCTCCAAGCAGACATCAAGAGACTGGGACCCGCCACTCTCTATATATACGCTCTATGCCTCTAAGCAGACATCAGGAGACTGGGACCCGCCACTCTCTATATATACGCTCTATGCCTCCAAGCAGATATCAGGAGACTGGGACCCGCCACTCTCTATATATACGCTCTATGCCTCCAAGCAGACATCAGGAGACTGGGACCCGCCACTCCCTATATATACGCTCTATGCCTCCAAGCAGACATCAAGAGACTGGGAACCACCTGGAGTAAAACAGAAGGAGAAGCACAGGACAGGAGTCGCTGGAGGTCTCTCGTCGACGGCCTATACCCGGGTAGGGGTGACAGGCGTAAGTAAGTAAGGACCTGCCAGTACCTGCCATGGAGTCCATCAGCGCTTCGCAGGGGACTTTGTACCGGGTGCCTGGGGCCATACACTGCTTCGAGTGCTTCGTAGAAACCCCTATAGTCACCGTTGTCCGGCAGCGCAAAGCTGGGTCCTCTGTGCGAGTCTGGTTCCGGCGCCCTTCAGTCGTTCTGCAGATCTTTGAGCTTGCGCTGGAGACTGCTGCAGACGAGGCGGAAGACAGACTTTTTCACAGGGCAGGAAGGCTGGGATAGGTGGGCTAGATCCTCGTCAAAGGATCAGCGTCAGGTCTCGCATATAACCCGACCACGTTTAGTAGTGCACCTTCGTTTTTGTGTATGTATGTTTCTCCTGCCTACTTCCTAAGTTCCGGAGAAAGCCATGGCTTATAGACGAGACTGAAGGTCTGATGCATCCTAGGTGTGCGGGACACGCCACGTTCAGAGGCAATTTTAAACCAACGAGGTGTAACGCTCAGAAATTTATCAGTCAAGCCCCGTCAGTAAGGGGCCCGGTGATTTTTAATTATTATTATTATTATTTTTTTTGGTCTTCTTTGGCATTTTGTACCAGAGGCAGCATGCTGAAATTTGCTTAAAATCTCTTGATAGATGAGTAGAGACATGTTTGGTGCTTTGATTCATACCAGCCTTGGCTTAACCAGCGGAATCTTTTTGTCCTAGTTTGAGTTGCCAAGCGGATGGTGACTGATTAATTTTGAGGTGTGTACCAGTTGTGGCTGCGCGTGTATAGGGTTGGTACAGCCGAATCATGTTGATCTAGCCAGGAAATGAGACGGGTGATGTCCTTTTTTTTAAAAATTTTGTGCATGGCAAATGTGCAGCAAGTGGGCAGTAGTGATGTTTAGGGGATTGAAAAATTAGGGGATGACTGGAACAGACTAAGGCTAGGGCATTTTAACATACGGGACTGCAAGGGAGGCCCATTGTGTACTATGGCTAGCAGGCTCCAAACCAGAAGCGTCTGAAAATAGTATGGTTCCCAGTTTATGCCAAAACCGCGTTAACCACTCTTTACATGACCGTACTCTCAGCATTCAGATTCAGCGGCAGCGCGGACAGACTGACAGAAGCACCCCTACTCTCAGACTCTATTTCCGCCACCCAAGATCAGAATAATAAATGCACATCAGTTTCTTTTTGCAATTTCACATGAAAAGACCCACTTAGTGGCCAGTCCTTAAAACATTTTGGTCTATTAACCTACACTGGACGGGATAAGGCCATAGAAACAGTTATGAATGTGTTGAGGAAGCATTTCCTTATACAGAAATGGTGGGACTTTGATTAGAGGGCACAACGCATTGTTTTGTCATCAGACAGTATTGGCTGAAGCACCCCAACACTGTCTGAGAAGCCCCTTGGCGACCAATCCTTACAACATTATTTTTTATTTTTATGCTATGACGGACGGCATTGTGCCCTCAAATTCCCATCCTTTTTTAATATGGAAATGCTTTCTGAACACTTTTGTAGCTGTTTTATATAGCCCTATGCCGTCCATCATCGGTTAAGAGACCACGAATGTCGTAAGGACTGGCCGCCAAGAAGCTTCTCAGGCAGAGTAAGGGTATTTCAGTCAATACCGTCTGACGGCAAAACGATGCGTTGTGCCCTCTAACGCCCATCAGTTTTGATTATGGAAATGCTTTCTGAACACATTCTTAACTGTTTTATATGGCCCTATGCCGTCTATCATTTGGTTCAAGAGACCAAACATTTTCCGCTTATTAAGCGGAAAGTATTGGCCGCCTTGCGCAGGTTTCTCAGTGTAGGGGTGCTTCAGCCAATACTGTGTAATGACAAAACGATGCATTGTGCCCTCTAATGACCATCCTTTTTAAATATGAAAATGATTCCTGAACACATTCATACTTGTTTTATATAGCCCTATGCCGTCGGACCGTCTGAGAGACCAAAGATTTCTTAAAGACTGGCCACCAAGCGGCTTCTCATACAGTGTAGGGGGGCTTCAGCCAATACCCTCTGATGACAAAACGACGCCTTGCGCCCTCAGAGGTAATGCCCATCATTTTTGAATATGGAAATGCTTCCTGAACACATTATAACTGTTTTATATGGCACTATCACGTCCAGCATAGGCCGGTTAAAACACCCAAATGTTGTAATGGCTGGCCGCCAAGTGGGTCTTTATAGGTGAAATTGCGAAATGAAATGTGCATTTATTATTCAGATCTTGGGTGGCGGAAGTAGAGTTTCAGCGTAGGGGTGCTTCTGTCAGTCTGTCCGCGCCACTGAATCTGAATGCTGAGAGTACATGTGATGAGTGGTTAACGCGGTTTTGGCATAAGCTGGGAACCATACTATTATTGGACGCTTCCGGTTTGGGTGGCTGCTAAGAACTGGCTGTTCTCTTCAGGACCATAAACGGTGTCAATTCTTGGGTCACACAAAATTGAACAACAGCGCTTATGAAGTCATAACTGGACATCAGTGACTGCATGTAAGTTGTAGTACAAATAGAAATCTTACTGAATTATCATTAACTCATTTCATCATATACACCCTTGATCTTACGTCTTCCCTTTGTTGACTGTGTAGCCTTGTGGTGGCACTCATTTCATCCTATACACCCTTGATCTTACTTACGTCTTCCCTTTGTTGACTGTGTAGCCTTGTAGGCGAACGAACTTTTTTACGATGGGTCGCGGTGGGGCGAATTTAATAGCATGTCCATGGTGTCAAAGGCGGGCAGGTCTAAACCTCTGACAACTGAAGTAACACGACACAGATTATGTCATGTTTTGTTACGTCTAACCTCGCTGCTGAATGTACATATGGCGCCAAGCGCCGTATATGCGTATGTATGTAAACACGAGAATCTCCGATATTTATGTACTCACAAGCCAGAAACTTGGCGCAATATTTTATACAAAGGGTGCCTAAGAAGAGAGCCTCCGAACATTTTGTAATTGGATGTCTCATTCAAGACGCAAAAGACCGTCTATAGAATTAGAAAGTTGTTTGACAAAGATTAGAGTCCGTAATTTTTGTCATATTTACTTAAGTTAAAAGTTTGGATATATATGGCTACTTTGTAGAAAGACAATGGATGAGAGATATTCTCATGCGCCTGCAGGGCGCATGAGGATCTATGTCGGTTGGACACAGTTGGAGATATGTGGAGCGCACGCGCACACACACATGGACATGCTTTCAGAAAAGCATTCAGGTGTATTTAATGTAGCTAGGTAAAGTCAACCTGATTTCAGTTTCACACAAATTATAGCAAAACTGAAATTGTACCGTGAAATTCTAGTTTTGTCACTATTTTCTCAACACTTGAAGCGAAAGTAAAACTCGTATCACGTTAATATAAAATTGCGTAAAAGCTAAATAATACACCAAGAGATAGGAGTATAGAGATCCCCAGACCATCCATGCCATAAAAACCAAGCCCATGTCTAAAACAATCCATCAGGGGTCAAAATCTTCTGCTTTTTTGAGGAAATCAGCTTTAATTTATAAAAAAATCAGCTTAAAAAAAAAAGGCAATTCCGCGTGGGGAAAAAAAAATCTAAAGTTCAGCCTTTTCTTTACGCTCTCTATGTTCCCTTTCAGCTTAGAATTTCTCTCTAATGAAGAACAAAACACTAACCTCTGGATACTAACCTAACCTAACACTTTCAATACACCAACTACACCCGCTAACAATTTTGATCCTACCACTGCCACCAAAATGTCATGACCCCTGCTTCCGGGGCACGACCTATGAGCGCTACCACTTGAGAACAACCAACCCACACTAACACAAACACCAGAGGAACAATTACGACAACATTTATTACATATAAAACTAACAATAATCCAAAATATTTTTCTAAATCCTAACCACACACTCACACATCACATTCACACACACATAATCAAGGATGGGCAAGTAGCGAGAGTAGCGACTACATTTTGTAGTTTCGCTACTATTTGGAGTAGTTTGTAACGATCCAAACTACATATTTTAAAAAAAGTAGTTGTAAAGCAGCGAACTACTAATTTGTCACAGCCCTGAAAGTCTAAAATTTTGCCCACCAGCCTTTGGCTAGTGACTTCCAAGTTTTACTAGCCAAACTGAAAATGTTACTAGCCAAAACTGAAAATTTTACTAGTACTGAAAATAGCCCAACTCAACAATATAATGTACCACAAGTGTTTGACGCCCAATGTTAGAGTGTTTTCTGCCCAGAGGCATTGAGAACAAATATTTGAACAGACAATCATAACCAAGTTCATGTTTATGTCCTGACTTCAAGCTTTTGTTAGTATCAAGTGGAGAAATAACTGACAAAGTCCCCATGTGAACTGTGGTGGGGTTTTTTATTTATTAATTTTTTGTAAGTAGAGCTGGGCTTCTGTTTGCACAACAGGTTAAAGGGTCTGTAGACCCCCAGGTATAAATTTTAGAGGGTACACAGATCCTAGCATTATAGAGGGTCCGCAGATTTATTTAAGAAAAACTGCATCATCTGTATGTTCCTTAAAATAAATTATCCCCACCCGGGTCTGCCCTGGGGGACTTGAGTGGGGTTAACTACCTTTTAGTTCCCAGGGTCACCCTGGTCAGCCCCACAGGGTGGGTTTTTCCCTCTATTCTGGGGCATGTGTTTCTGTCTACCCTTGGTCCATTCACCTGTATTTGTCTTTTTAAAACTCTCCCAACTGTCTGCACTGCCTGTAGCTCTTGATATTGGATGTGTGTTGCTAAATGGTCTTAGCTTTATTTAGGCCCCATGGCGTAGGTTTATTTAACGTATTGGACCGGCTGGCGACATACATTCAATATTCTGTTTCTTTTATTTTTTTCACAAGCAGTGCAGGCACGTCTTGAGAAAGCCTTGTTGCTGTCGGGATGTTAAGCAATGTACAATCAATCAATCATTAAAATAAATTTTAAATCTCATTTCACTCTCTCCTCTTTAAATGTGTTGTGACAGTGTGTGTGTGTCTTTTCCATGATACTGATTCTTTAACTGGTGAGCTATCGCGCAAAAGCCTGTCTCCCTCGCTCTCTCACACACAGAAAAACATATCTATTTATTTATTTGTATGATTGTTTGATAATGTATTGTAACAGAGAATGTAGCGTTTTCTGCTGAACGCGGCAGATTGACAACCAACGTTTGACTTGTCTAAAGTGTGTGTGTGTAGTGTGTGTGTGTGTGAACTGATGTACTTAAAAGTTTGTTTCAACCCGTTTAACCACTCAGAAAGACGTGTTTCTCAATTTTTGGCCTAATAACTGTGTACCAGAAGATGGATTGACCACGATTAAAAAAACCTGACAAACTTATTTCTGTTCAAATTTCTGGACTTGCTTTTGAGTTTGCCTCAGTGCTCATTGCGCATGCCATTCGAGTGCCGTCGTGCTTTAGCCATGGAAATACACTCAGCACAGCCATGACCTCTGAAAACTGTGTCGTAGCGATGGTTCCACACACGGCCCAGGGGTAGCATTTCTGGTACTGTCGCTTGTCGATGGAGATGGCGGTGTTGAAGTGCAACTTTATTCTTAGCGATTATCAAGATCAGACGGTGCCGGATTGAAGAATCCGAAGCATTCCAGCTCTTCCTTTGCCATGTACAACTTCGTTCAAGATCGAAAGCGAAACGCACGATGCCGTATCCCATGATAGTATTATGGTGACGTCACAGCAAGTAACGCGTTCAACATGCAGCGCGCACTTTGTAATAACATGCTGACACCACACATAAACTAACAGTTTGCACGCCCTGTTACACTCACACGGACCCCGGCGTCGTGTCGATTCTGAACGCAGCCGCGACTGAGCGAGCGGCTAAATGAAACAATTCAGTCGTCACTAAAAATAGAACGACTGTCACCGACCTCTGTTATGGTACACACAGTTTGAGTGACGTGTTCGGCTACTGCCGCAATGTGATGTTATAGAGGCGGCTCGCGGTGGCAGGTCACGCGCCGGAGTACCTGATGTTCGGCTGGGTTCGGCTGGCGGTTAGCCGTTGGATTGGAAAATGCACGATCGCACTCGCTTTTGGCGAGTGGGTATTTTTTTTTACTCGCCAAATTTTTTTTTCACTCGCCATGGCGAGTAAATTACTCGCCATTTTCAGGGCTGTGTCAGTAGCGAAAATGTATCTTTTGCTACGCTACTTTCCTTGCCATGTGACTTGCCCGCATCCCTTTCAGCCAAGCCGAAGCGAGTGGCGAAATTACTGTCTCGCGCGAGATTGATCGCTCGCTCAGCGAATGGAAGCATGATTGTGATTGGCTGATAGCAATAGCAAGCCACGTGACTTTCAAACTGAAGCGCGCGTCAGTCAGCTCTTTGTTCTTCAAATCAAGCACAGAACGCACAAATTTTTATGGTCCCCGATCACATTCGTGCCAGCGGGACGTAAAAAGGAAGAAGATAGATAGATAGACAAATTTTTGACCGCACAAGATGGAGAAACTTCCCACTTTGTTTGAACCGTATCTAGAATTTTTTCTCAAAGAAGAAAAGGACAATGCATTTATATTCAAATGCAAGTACGGATGCAAAGAGTATTCAGCAAGCAAGACGACAGCATCCAATCTTAGGCTTCATCTCAAGGTTTGTTGAATTTTTGAGTTTTCCTATTTTGATTTTCTTACATTTATAGGCCTATGAGAAATGCGTCCAGTTGTATTCTATCAGCATTCACCTGGGATGACAAAAGCTATATTAATTTATTTTCATTTACGGAAAGAATTCCATTTTCTTGATTGGAGTGCTGAACAGGATATATATATATATATATATATATATATATATATATATATATATATATATATATATATATATATATATATATATATATATATATATATATATATATATATATATATATAGCCTATAAAACATAATGGCGGCTTTTCCGTATAAATCGGTTTTAAATTTAGTGCATAGTATGGGAGTTGTCCGAGCGAATGCCAATCTATTGTCATCTATTACTAGTATTAGAATTATTAGAATGGCTGGGAACACAACAGGTGAATCATCAATCATGCCCTTTGATCACTGTACTTTTTGATACAGAACAGAACACAAAGCTTCAGAATTAATTTATATTACAGAAAAGCCTAGAATAAAAAAATTAATGCATGATGTTGGCAATGCCTGGCATACTTCATTTTTTTTTTTTTTTTTTTTTGCATTTATTTATTTTATTTAGCCTAGTCTTTTTGAACCAATTTTTTAATTTACGTTCTGACGTGGTAAAACGTTTAGACCAAGTTGAGTATGGATGGTCTTGGAAGGGGGTAAGTGGGAATAAAAATGATATTTGCTACGCCTTTGTATGTTACAAATTTATGAACAAAACAAAGGGGGGAAAATCAAAAGAAAAATAATAATAATGATAATAATAGATAAAATAATAATAAATATAATCATAATGATGAAAATAAATAGGTAGGCCTAAGTATTGATGGCTATGATTATAATAATTTGAAATAATACTAAAGATATTCATATTGTATATTTAAGAAAAGGCACCTGTGTCACTGAACCACATTACGGACTGGGAAATACTTCAGGCATCAGAACTGTCCGATTTTCGGCGATTTTCAGATTTTCCTGGCCCCTGTTTAATAACACTTTTGACTTGGAAATGGCTTTAAATAACTCTACAATTCTTCAAAATCGCCGTTTTCAGATTTTTTTTGGGGTGAACAGTTCTGATGCCTGTACTTTCATTTCATTGTTAGGGATAGGCTATTGAATGTGAATTGGAAATAAAATGCTGATTTTTTTCTGTATAGTATAAAAGTGAAAACAGATTTAGTAGGGGAGTTGTCCCAGTAACTGACTGCTGGGTAGGGCTAAAACAGGCATATGCCAAATTTTCTTTTATATATATATATATATATATATATATATATATATATATATATATATATATATATATATATATATATATATATATATATATATATATATATATAAAAAATATTAGTAAGAAATAAATAAACAAAGCTCAAATAGTTATTTATCTGTGTTTCAGAGGAAACATCCTCTCCTTTTGGAGAAAATGCAGAAAGCTCAGGAGAAAACAAGAAAACGAAAGAGGGAGGACAGTGTCGAACAGCCGCCTATCACCAAAATGATCAAGCTGTCCAAGAAGACTGAACTGTCTAAGGAGCAAATTGACACAGCAGTTGGGGACAACATGCCGTTCAGCCTCCTTGATAGCCAGAACTTCAAGGAATTTGTCAGCAAATTGTCCGGCCAGCCAGCAGATGAGCTTCTCAGCAGAAAGAAGGCAAACACTCTGTTGGAGGTAAGAACAGTACATTTTGATTGATAACGCATGCCTATTGACTACCTTAGTAATGCACTATGGGATAAGCCTCAAGTGGGCTATATTTAGTTTTACAAAATTATACAGATTAAAAGATACTAAGATGATGAACACTGTTGTTCCAACTTCTCAGTTGCTTTGATTTCTGTTATAGGACAAGATGAAGCAGCTGAAGAAAATAATCATTGAGGATCTTGAAAGAGTTGAGCAAGTGTGTGTCACCGATGATTGCTGGACTGCTAATCATAGGCAAGTGATACTTTGCTCATATTCATGTTCACCTGTCATAATTATGACTATGAGTGATGGTAGTTGCCAGATGACTGTTTTTTTTTTTAAAAAGTACATCTTTGTGTCCTTTTCATTTTTGTCGATTTTTTTTTTTCACAAGGGGGTGGGTGGGTGAATTTTTTTAAATTAATTTTCAACTAAGCAACTGGTTTTGTTTGTCTTTTTACTCTTTAGATCATTCCTTGGAGTGACATGCCACTACCTGGAGTACCTGCATGGCTATTATAGGTAAAGCGCAGCCCTTGCATGTCGGCGCATCAAAGGGCCTCATACATATGATGTGCTGGCTGAGCACTTAGATTCCATCCTCAAGGAATACAAGATCCAGAACAAAGTTCATCGGATGGTGACTGACAATGGATCAAACTTTGTCAAGGCCTTCAGGTGTGTAACATACAAGTAAAACATGCTATTCCATCATATCTATAAAGCAGCATTTTCTTTTGCATTTTTAAAATTTCAACTGATATAAATTTTCTTTTGCCGTTTTGTTTAAATTCATTTATTTGACCTGTATTTTGTCTACATTTTATTTTTCTTTTGCAGAATCTTTGGGCAGACCGGTCGTCCATGCGCAGAAGACCAAAGTGATGATGATGAGGAGCAGGATGAAGTAATATGACTTTTTGGGGGAGGGGCCATCATCAGGGTCAACAATTGTTCTCCCCCCTCATCTGCGATGTGCAGCACATACCATCAACCTTGTTGCTAGCAAGGATTCTGAGGCGGCTCTCCAGGGCCACACTTTTAAGACCGCTAGCAGGTCAATGTTTGGCAAGGCATCTGCATTATGGACTAAACAGTCCAAAACTGTGCTTGCAGCAGGTAATTTTTTTCATATTTGTCTATCATTGATTTTATGCGTTTGCTTAGCATTTGCAGATTCTGCTTGTTATTCCATATTTATTATATTTGATTCAGTGTGTTTATTATATTTGATTCAGTGAATGAGATGATGTATATTTCATTTGCTTGTTTGTTTCAGAGACCATCAAGGAAGAGACAGGCAAACAGCTTATCGTCCCAAACCAGACCAGGTGGAATTCCACTTTTGATGCAGTTAAGTGCCTCAGTGATCTGTCCCCTGACAGCCTGAGAAAGATCTGCGACAAGTTGGGCCTTGCACGCTTCACCAGCATGGACCATCTCTTTATGAAAGAATTTGTCATGGTGAGTACTTAACAATGCATTGTATATGTTCAAAAAGTTATGTACACAAACTAGTCACTATGTCTATGACTAAGTGCGAAAAGGTCTGCACATGAAATGGCCATATTTTTTCATGAATTTTATCTTTTTCTGTTTTAGGTGATGGGTCCGGTTGCAAAGAGCCTCGATTATCTTCAAGGAGAGAAATGTGTAGGCTTGGGTAGCCTCCTGCCTCAGCTCGAGACTATGAAGGCCAGAATTGAGCTGGAGAAGTGCAAGCTTGAAATCTGCAGGCCCCTGGCAGATGCTGTTCTCCAAGGGACTGCGATCCGATTCAAAGAGGCATATGAAGACAGGGACACCTTGCTAGCTGCTGTATCAGATCCAAGGTATTGTTTTAGTGTGTTCTTCACCTAAGTTATTTCCTCAGAATTTTGCTGTTCAATTAAACATTTATTAATTGTTTTTTGTATGGTTAGTGAATTATGCACTGTTGCTTTATTTATGGCCTTATGACGATGATTGTAACATTTTTCATTGTCCCTGTTTCAGACTCAAGCTTTCCTGGACAGGAAATGTAAAGCTTAAGGAGACAGCTAAGATGCTGCTGACTAATGAAGTGATGTTCTTGAAGCCACCAGCCCACACAGCAGTCAAGTCTCAAGCCGATGAGGACTTCATTCTCTTTGATAATGTCGCTGATGTGGCCGAGTCTACAGCCTGCCTGACAGAGAGACTGGCCAAATCCCTGGATAAATTGGACAAGTACCCTGGCGTCAAAGCTGTCTTCCTGAGGACGAACACCTCATTGCCCAGCAGTGCAGCAGTTGAGCGTCTGTTTAGTCAGGCTGGACTTATTTTAACAAATATTATATATGGTATTTATATTGTATATGGTATTTATATTGATTAGAGCCAGAGTTACTGATTCTAACTTTGAGGCAAAAGTGTTGGTTAAGTACAACTCTAAGAAAGGTTTATAAGGAAGTGTCGGTGTTTTCATGAATCATTGAATGATCAATTAACTTCTTTAGCCCATTTATTCTCAACTGCCTATACAACCTTGTGGCTGTATTTATGTTTTATACTAGACATCACTGTCAGTGTATATATATAAGCTGCTTTAGTTTTCCTATTTTTGACATTAAAGTTGATTATTTACTTGAACTTCAAAATACTTATCAGACCCAATTGTGATTACAGTTTAAAAAAAAAGTAGTTTGAAAAGTAGTTAGCTACTTTTTGTAAAGTAGCGTAAAAGTAGCGAACTACATTTTTTCAAAATGTAATTGTAAAGTAGCGAACTACTATTTTTTACAAATGTAACTGTAGTGTAGAGGACTACTTTTCAAAAGTAGTTTGCCCATACTTACTTACTTACTTACGCCTGACACCCCTACCCGGGTATAGGCCGTCGACGAGAGACCTCCAGCAACTCCTGTCCTGTGCTCTCCTTCGATTCTACTCCAGGTGGTTCCAGTCTCTTGATGTCTGCTTGGAGGTCTCGACGCCAGGAGTTTCTCGGCCTACCTCTTTTCCTCTTTCCCTGGGGGTTCCATGACAATGCCTGCCTAGTGATACTGGAAGCTGGCTTTCTCAGACTGTGACCGATCCATCCCCATCTTCTTCGCCCAATTTCATTCTCTGCTGTTATCTGCTCTGTTCTCTCCCAGAGTCTGATGTTGCTGATCTTCTCTGGCCAGTGGATTTTCAAAATTCTTCTAAGGCAACTGTTCATGAAGGTCTGTACTCTGTTGACTGTGGTTTTTGTCAATCTCCAAGTCTCTGCTCCATATAGGAGAACTGCTTTTACATTGGAGTAGTTTGCCCATCCTTGCACATAATCCAAACTCCCCAACCAGAATATCCATTATCAGGGATGGGAATTTGTCCGCGAAATTGAAAAGGCGTCTCCGTGAAAAAACATCGTGGGTAGCAAAACAAGCAAAGCACCGGTTTTACTCCGCGGGCAGGCTATGACGCGGCAGGCTGCGTTCGCGGCACCCACTGGTCACCCACTCAGTGTGCCGCGCGCTGTGCAGTAACCTAGGCGGGCAGACGCGCGCTCTGAAAGAAGCCATTCTTCCGGTGGAGTATGTACTTTTCATTGTGTTGATCAACATGGCTTGCGTGACTCGTGTTGTGAATCATGGCGGCAAATTTGACGATTCAAGCAGTCGTAAGAAGTGGAGATGGGACTGGATGGTTAATAATAATAATACCGTTATTATATAGGCGCTTTTTCTCAATTTTGGGGAAATCGACTCAAAGCGCCGCGCCTGAAACCCAACACACACACTCACGAAACAGACACGGATTTACGCCATTTAAGACAAACACAGTACAAGACAAACGAAGGGCCAGTCAGCTACTGAAGTTACAGAGATTTTTGATCGCTTGTATTTGAAATTTGTAAAGTGGCCTGAGACCGGTACCAAAGTTGGGGGGGGGGGGGGGTGAGGGGGGGTGGAAGAACCGGAGTACCCGGAGAAAGAACCCCCGACGGTCCGCCCGAATTAACGGTGACACTTACCAGAGGAGAAAAGTCCAACGCCGGAACCCGGTATCGAACCACGCACCTTTGGCATTGGTGGCAGGCGCCTTAACCACTGGTTAGTTCGGGTTTAACGTCCACAGCACCGAGGTGATCATGGACGGCCCTGACGGGCGGGTTATGGGGGACAGGGAAATCTATTGTCTGTGGAGTAAGACCTGAACACTGATCAACTCAGGTGCACTTCAACTGTGCCACTTTGATTTACCAGGACCTTTCAACGGACATGCTATTGAACAAATGCGTTTTTTTCCCCTGGATGGGACTGGATATCGGCCGAAGTAAAGTTAAACAGTCGTAGGTCCAACGCCAAGGGGTGGTGTGGTGGGTGGGTGAGTGCCAAGCTGTCTGAAAAACCACTGATTTCTGGCTGCCAAGCGCCTGATGACGGCAGTGTTTGTTCAGGACCCTCCTTTTTCCCTCTTTAACACCAGCCAGCAGTCCAGCGGCACTGTCCGTCCCTGAGAGCCAGCTCCGTCTTTTTCTTTTGTTATATTACTCAGCTGGCAAACCGCAGGTAGTGCGTTGACATATCTGAACTAATATTTTTTTAATGAAAAATTCAGGCTAACTGTGAACTCAGATTCGATGATGGTATACCACGTGACACCAAATTTTGAAATATTAAACAATATTTTGAGAGATCGTGGAATTTAATATGTACACTACATACCTATCAGAACTCCAAATGTATGTGCCCACACACTGAGTTTTATATAGTACGTGCAACTCTACATCTTTTAGTCCATTAACCAGTAATAACATCCTAATTTTAGGATACAAACGAGGCCGGTAGGGTAATAAAAGCTAGGTATGCATCCTCAATCTCTGGTAAGGGGGGGGGGGGGGGGGGTTCATGGAGATCTGTGTCAAGTGCAGTTGTACTGGTCTGACTTGGACACTGACTGTTTCCAGGCAAAATGAAGACTAGAGGGGACAGAAAAGAAAAAGGGAAGTGTTGTGTGGGTGACAGTCAACTGCACAAGATAAACATTGGGCTGTTTACACCAGCTTGATGAGTTTTGTGACTTCACCCTGCGGTCAGGGGGTATCGGATTTCCCTGAAATTTCAGGGACTCGGGTGGCGTTGGAGCTAAGACTGTAGTGGGTGAGAAAGTTCAGAAAGAACGCGTGGGCACACGCTTTCGCAAAGTTGACGTTAGTGGAGCATCTTGGTGCCGAAGTTTTCAGAGTTTTTTGCCATGGCCAATTCCCATCCCTGATTATACACAATAATATGAAATAAAAAACAACAACATATATCCCTAATAAAATACAAACAATTGAGAAAATAATATAATCCACAAGCTACTGAATCTCCTCAGCGGGAGCACGAACAACACATTCAAATTAAATGGATGCTTTCGCTTCCACAATAAAGACTTTCATAGCACAAGGCTCCTTTAAACACTATTTCAGAATACACAATATCAATATATATCGAAACAAATACCCTTAAGAAAGCACAAACTCAATATATTTCACAAGCCACTGGACCTTCTCGCGCCCACTCGGCACCGGCCTCTACGTGGCTTGGGTGGGTCGTCACCTCAGTCACTGACTGGGTGGGCTAGCGAAGGGGTGCCATCTTTGTCCAGGATTAGGACTTGATATCAGCAGATATGTTGTTCAGTCTTTTTTACTGGTCCGGTTTTTAAGGAGCTGTGCTAACCCAGGTAGTACCATGTTGGATTGGTCCTTAAAAATACTCGTGAGCTTTTGGTCCTTTGGATCCCAAGTGTTTGCCATGCTTGGAGACCCGTGTCGGGGGAGAAGAGGATCCTGGTGGCTGAAACACTCCACTTTGGCCTTGACTTCTGCCTAAACGGGAGGCTAGTCGTACCGGCCTAGTCAATCGGCTCTTGTCACGTTGAGCCCTATCCCACTGTTGACATGCGGGTTGCTATACGGAGCACCATGCTATATAGCCTCTGCTGCTGGTTAGGTGCTTTACGCCAGTATTCCCCTGCATTCAACGGTGTGATAAAAGTAGATAGTGGCAGCGCGCCCAAATTACTGCCATCAAGCAGAAGAAAGAGCAGTTTTGCCTTGATTTTAATGACTGCCATAAGAAGTCGCCTTCTCGGCATTAAACCCAAATAACTAACAAATTGATTTTAATGAAGATTTGCATGCAATCTGTTGAAAAAAAAATATCACTGAAGCTGAAGTATACTTTAATATTTCCTCTTTCAAATGAGCCTATTTTGGTCCATGTAAGTGTTTTCTACAGTGAGCAATGTCGCCGAACTTATTGGTCACTTTTTCGTCATTGCGCGCCGTGACCCCAATGGCAGCAGTGGTACTGTGTCGATATGGTCAGAATGCCTCCGAAATTGGCATATACATCAAGTAATATATCTGATCTTCAGAAATATTGCATCTGAGACACAGGCACATGAAAGTTTGTGTTTTTTTCATATTTTTCCACTACCCACCCCCTCTACTTTTTCTGTTTTTTCCAAGTTTACACACACATGCAATACAGTCAAACTGACTTCTGGTGAGCTGGACAACTGAAAAAGGTTACCATGACACTGACATTGATGAAAAATGAGCTTTCAGACCCAAGGCCATTTCCTATTGTATCTCAGGGCAGCCCAAAAGACAATGCCCAGGCATCCTTATTGACCTTGTTGTCTGGTGACAACAAGCAGGAAGAGGCCCGTAACCAGCTGCCATGCCCTGTATGCTGCTTGCACTCTTTTCTGCAGGCAAAGGGAGTCATGAAACAGCTGTGCAATTTAATCCTTTCACAGCCGATCTTGCCTTTTGGCGAGTAACTCAGTCAAGTTCACTGCACTTGATCGTGACTCTAATGCATGAGGTAGTTGTGGTCAATAATAGTGCATTATGGGACAGGGGAATCCCCTCTTTCATTCCGGCGCCAACTTTGAGTGCTTTTGAGAGTTTTGAGCGATGAAATTGTGAGTTTTTCTGACTTTTGGAGCGGTGCTTTTTCGTGATGGCTGAAACTTCGAAAGGGCGAAGTGAGCAGCACAAGAGGCTATCTACGGAGGAATTTTTGTGTCGTTTGAACCTCCTACCATCACAAACTGATGTTGATTCGGATGAGGAGCATCCAAGTGTCAACGAAGTTGACAAAGAGATTTTTGGAAGTTTGCAAGACAGCTCTGATAACGATCGGACCTATGAGCCAGAACCGAGTACGAGCACTCTCGCAAGCAGATTTCATACAGAAGAGTGTTGTTTTTTCATGGACTAAGCTTGCGAATGGGTGTGTTATGGATTATCTGTAGAGCTCTGAACACCCAAATATGCTTCACTTGTGAGTTGAACATTTATTTTCTCAAAATCATTACCGATGGCATTACTACTAGGAATACTTCGCTTAGCTTAACAATTTTAGCCCAAAAAACTCATTGTGTACATTACCAGAGGGGAGGCAATCACTAGGGGTGTCGTTACCAGGACACCCGGGGTGCCCTCCCCTCCTCCCTATCCGGTGACGCGCTCAGTTTCCCGGCAGTCTCTTAGCTTAGCTGCTCAGGTCAGGCCATGTGCATTTCGTGCTCCGGCTGTAGTTAGGTGGATTACCGTTGTGTACTGTGGACTTTTGGATTTATGTGTTCGGACTTTCGTGGACGTTGGATTATGTGCTTTTGTGTTGTGATTGGATTACCTAAGTGGTCTGTGGATTACGTGGTGTTGGTTTTCTGTGGATTTACTGGTTTGGCAATGGCAAGGTAAAGTAGCGGTGACTGCCTCAAACTGGTTTCGACCGGGCAGCAGCAGTGACCCGGGCGGTGATATTAGGCAAGCCGACGGGGAGCGCGCTTCTTCTTTGGAGGTTCCCCGCTTTCACTCGGTTTGGTTGTTTTTTCTGTCCTTTGTTACAGTACTCAGGTACGGACATGCACCAAGTGTGGCGCCTTCAAATGGCCGAGCGAAGCCATGATGTCTGACTACCCTGCTCGGGCTCCTCCTCCAACCGGACATGCCGTGTGTGCGGGACTTGGTAGGAAGAAATATGGTCACAGCTGTAGGCGTTTTACCGGAGGGAGAGACCGGCACCGCTCTCACAGTTGAAGTCAAGAAAGGACGCTACAGCAGGGCAGGAAAAGGCAGAATCAGACGGAACTGTGACAAAAGGGGTCTACTTCCCTTGCTGGTGCCTCGGGAAAAACTTCCCCGCCTTCAGCGGATGATTGAGCCTAATCTTTCGGATCGGGGCTTTCCCCCCGTCCAAGCCCGGGCACCAAGAGCTCCACCCCGCCTCGTAGAGGCTACGGCTATGCTCGACTGCCAACGATGTGGTACGTCCCCTAGGCACGGGTCGGCATTTGGAGCTCGGTCCCCCTGCAGTAGAGAGATTGGGCGAGATTATCACCCTTCAGGTGAAAGACAGAGAGAGAGAGCCCAAGCGGGCCCCCCCCCCCCCCCTTTCTGAGAGGAGAGTGCCCGCCAGCCTTAGGCCGGACCAGTGCCGTCACCGGACCGCGTCTACAACGCACCTCTCAGACAGGCAGGAATGAGGGACACAGAGTGAACTCTACACCTATACCCCTCCGCTTGAGGGCCCGCATATGAGAGAACAACCGTGACGAGATTCGTCCCCATGGAAAGAAATAGGAAGACGAGAAAGCAGTCAAGACAGATTGTTGTTTGGGAGATCTAGGCCCTACCCCCGGAGGACTTACGTCCGGGCAACCACACGGGGCGACGTCAGGTGCCTTCCTGTCGACGAGGTAGGAGAAAGACAGAACATTTGGTCATTAGAGCTAGGTGCATCTCTGTCGCGATTGAACCACCAGGACACCTCCCCCACGCCATAGGAACATGGAGAATGACACAGGCTTCAGGGTCCCGAGTCAAAGAATGGAGCCACAGACGAGAACTAACACACAGGGCGGATTCCCAATGTCCGAAGCCCTATTGGGAGGAACGAACTCGGTCAGCAGTCGACGAGAGGTGGTGCCAACCACCCACTCACACTCCACCCTAGGAGGTAGAGAGGAACTCACAGTCGCTATGTACTTGCATTACGCGGGGAGGAAGCCTGCATTTTCGGTCGGGTGATCGCAGCAGCGGGAGAAAGGGCGCTACAGATACCTATTGCCTGGGAATGCCTTCTTCCCTCTTCGCCTCTCCGACCAGTGGACAGGCTCGGGTACGGCGCAGCGTGGGATCTCTCGGTGATACCGAGCATCAGAGGCGCCCGGCAAAAGCGGCAGTTCTTTCGACCAGAGCTTCAAGGGCAGATTTTCCTCGGGGAAACGACAGCCTCGGCGCCAGTGCCGGGATCACGGAGATGGCAGCGGCGGGACAGAATCGCCCTCACTTTCGACACTCGACCTCAGCCTGTTGGATTATGGAACGAGCATACCACATCAACACAGGCTGTCCCGCTCTCTTCCGAGTGGGAGCAGCGTCTCACGGGTCAGGATCCTCATATTGGACGAGGGATCAAGAGGACATCGCTTCAACAGGCTGGAGATGTAAGCAGTGTGCTTCGTGTTCTCTCCGAGTGGAAGCAGCGGCACGCAGGTCAAGATATCCTCGCCATTGGATGAGGGATCAAGCCGTAAAACACCTCAACAGGGTGCAGAGGAAAGCAGGGCGGCTCACGCTCTCTCCGTGGGAAGCAGCGTCTCACGAGTCAGGATCCTCATAATGGATGAAGGATCAAGCGGCAAACACATCAACAGGCTGGAAATGGAAGCAGTGTGCTTCGCGTTCTCGCCGGGAAACGGGGGCACAGGTCAAGATATCCTCACCGTTGCTCGAGATCAAGCCATCAAACACCTCAACATTTTGCAGATGAAGCAGGGCGGCTCACGCTCTCTCCGTGGGAAGCAGCGTCTCACGAGTCAGGATCCTCGTAATGGACAAAGGATCAAGCCGTCTAACACTTCTACAGGCTAGAGTGAAAGCAGTGTGCCCCGCATTCTCTCCGAGTGGAAGTAGCGGCTCACAAGTTAGGATATCCTCGTACGTGGATGAGGGATTAAGCCATCTAACACTTCAACAGGCTGGAGTGAAAGCCTTGTGACTCGTGCTCTCTCTGGGTTTGAGCAGCGTATCTTGGGCCAGGAGTACGCGTAATCTCCAACTCGACAGTGGTGGCCTACATCCAGAACTGGAGGGCGAGGAGGCACTAAGTCTACACCCGGAGGACATGTTTTGGAGTGGGGGTAGACAACAGACATGCCTAGCAGACGGTCGGTGCGCTCCAACACATCTCAGATTCGCCGCGCTTTGGACGAAGCGTCTGGGTTCGCCGCGTTATTCCGCCGGCCGTCATCGCCCTGAGAGGAAGGCTGCGACGATGACCGACGCATCGGGTGGCCCAGTGCGTCACGTCACTCTCTCGAAGGTTTCTGGATCTAGAGGAAGCATTGGGCGACCACTCGGCAAGACGACGGCGGACAACAGAGGTTCTTCTGAAGACTCCCGATGACCAGAGAGGATGAACATCTACTTCCGCCGGCAGTGATGTGTAGTCTCTTCCGGGCGGTGCTGTGCTAGTGGATAAGGTGGTGTGGATGCGGGCGGCGGCTCCCCACAGAATACAGACTCATACGTGAAGAAGTGGAAGCGAGGCTTGGACAGGACTGCTTCCTGGGTTTGCTTCCTTCTAGCTGACGCGGGATTTCCTTGAGAGGGTGACGCCTTCTGTGAGCAAGCGTCTGAAAGACACCTGGGACCTTTCAGCCTCAGTCCATCGGAGCGGACACACACGGAGCTAGTGACTGCCTTAGGATGGCGTACCACTCCACATCCTACTCCTTGGCGGAGATCGCCAGCGGCGACTGGATATGAAGGGATGCGTGGTTGTGACAGGTTCCACGCTCGCCATCTTTGGGATGACACAGCAGTGGAAGGCTCCGCGCGAGGACACTCTTCTGTGGGACCGACTTGGCAGAGGATAAGGGGACAGCGCATGATCCCTTGCCACCTCGGCAGGATTGTCTCCACTCGCTTCAGTCAGCGGTGGAGAGATGGAAGCTTTGGCTACAGCGCTGCTTGGTGATGCGGGAACCCTGCATAGAAGGACGAGTTGACAGTGAAGCGTTTTGCGCCCTTAGCTGACGTATAATATTACCTGGAGTGAATCAGGTACTCTGTTTGCATCATGTAGCTGACGTATAATATTACCTGGAGTGAATCAGCTATCCTGTTTGCACTGAAAATTGACTCGTCACGATTTCTGTAGAACACCAACTCTACTGATGGGAGATTGGAAAATTTGGACCATATACGTATTACGTATGTAATTTATCCTGTTTTAGAACAGTCGATATGGCATTATTGATTTAGGTGTCGACTTTCCCATCTTATATCTCTAAAGCTGCCCTTTTAGCATTTGGTTTTAACAAGAGGAGCTCTAAACCTAAGGCCAGACGGGAGCTTTTGAAGGTGCTTAGAAAGGCAGTGGGAAGTGTCAGCTGCCAGCCTCAGGCCCGTGTGTATCAGTCTTGTCCTGTAGATACTGTCAAGGCTCTCCAACCTGCCCCCAATGATTTTCTCACTAAGCCTGACTATCTTGTTCAGTTTCCTCAAGTTCTCGTGACCCAGGGTGCCAAACCATCAGACAAATGTTGTTTTGGTATTTGCATGTGCATGGTTTTTGGCTCACATGTGAAGCAAAAGTGAGTCTATGTTCTGGGCCAGTGGTCGTCTGTCCATCATCCGCTGTCGTAAACTTAACGTTGACATAATTTAATTTTTCTCAAATACTATTGACAACTTCAAAGCCGAACTTGGTACAGAAATACCTGGTAGAAAGACCTTTCTATGCATACTAATTTAGTTGATCCCTCAGAAAGGTGACAGGTCACAAGAGCTCAAGAAATAGGTAAAATAAAAAGATAGCCATATTTTGACAAAAGATGCTTTTTTTTCTCTCAAATACAATTTACAACTTCAAATCCAAACTTAGTACAGAGATACCTGATGGTACGACCTATCTATGCATACTAATTTGGATGACCCCTCAGAAAGGTGAAGGATCACAAGAGCTCAGGAAATAGGTCAGCAAGAAAGGCAAAGCCCTTATGGCTCGCATGTTTGACCAATCTACACATGCATGAGAGTAAGTAATGGGATAGCTTCTGCACCAACAAAACCATTGTTTCCTCAAAATTTAGTAAGTTTTCACACATCTTTCAAACCCCTGTGACCCTTGACCTTTGCGATGAGTCAACTAAATTAGTATACATAGTTTTATCATCAGCTACCTTTGTGCCAAATGTTATTGAAAAGTTTGCAGAAATGTTGATTGTAACTACAATTCTATCAAAAATTGGCATTTTACACCCATTTGCCGACTGCTTGCGACCCTTGACCTTTCCGAGTATTCATCAAAATTAGTATTCATAGATAGTAGGTCTTACGATCAGGTATCTCTGTACTAAGTTTTGTTTGAAGTTGAGAATAATAATTGAGAAAAAAAATCTTCTTAAATATGGCTATTTTGGACCTATTTCCTGAGCTCTTGTGACTCTTGACCTTTCCCAGGGGTCATCCAAATTAGTATGCAGAGTTTGTCAGCATCAAGGTGTTTGTAACTGTAAAAGAGAGAAAGAGGAACACATTGGCATGCGATCAACTGAAACGTGTTTTTTTCCCCTAGAATTTGTATCACTCACCAGTACATGCATGTTGTGAACAAACAGGAGTGTGTGCTGTCTAGAGGAGTTTTTTTCTTTCTGTGTTAAATTCTCATGATGTCAGTTGATCCAATTGTCTGTACATAGGTATTCACACCCATGGTCCTGTTTATTTCCCCAGAAGAGAAAGAAGCAGAAACACCACTGGCTGACTCTGAGACAGATGGACACCACAGGGACGTTCCAGCTACTACAGTCAACATGGCTGGAGAAGTCATAGACAACACTTCTGGTGAAGACACACACAACACTACTGGTGAAGATACAGACACCACTACTGGTGAAGATACAGACACCACTACTGGTGAAGATACAGACACCACTACTGGTAAAGACACAGTCACCACTACTGGTGAAGATACAGACACCACTACTGGTAAAGACACAGTCACCACTACTGGTGAAGATACAGTCACCACTACTGGTGAAGATACAGTCACCACTACTGGTAAAGACACAGTCATCACTACTAGTAAAGACACAGACACCACTACTGGTGAAGATACAGTCACCACTACTGGTAAAGACACAGTCACCACTACTGGTAAAGACACAGTCACCACTACTGGTGAAGACAGTCGCCACTACTGGTGAAGACGCAGTCCCCACTACTGGTGAAGACACAGTCAACACTCTGGTAAAGACACACTCACCACTACTGGTGAAGACATAGTCACCACTACTGGTGAAGACACAGTCAACACTACTGGTGAAGACACAGTCAACATTACTGGTGAAGACACAGTCAACACTACTGGTGAAGACACAGTCAACACTACTGGTGAAGACACAGTGAACACTCTGGTAAAGACACAGTCAACACTACTGGTGAAGACACAATCAACACTACTGGTAAAGACACAGACAATATGACTGGTAAAGACACAGACAACACTACTGGTGTGGGGAGAGATGGTCCTGTCCAACACCCACAAGTCAAACTGGAGCCAGCTATCGAGGTCGAACCTGGTGTCCGGCTAGAACTTGGGACCAGCAAAGAGTCTGGGGTTAATCTGGAACCTGACATCAAGCTAGCGTCAGTCTCTGTGCCCAGTGTTTACAGTGACATGAACTGTGACACTAAACATGACATCAAGCTGGAGTCTGACTCTGTGCCCAGTGTTTACAGTGACATGGACTGTGACAATAAACATGACATCAAGCTAGAGTCTAACTCTGTGCCCAGTGTTTACAGTGACATGGACTGTGACACTAAACATGACATCAAGCTAGCGTCTAACTCTGTGCCCAGTGTTTACAGTGACATGGACTGTGACACTAAACATGACATCAAGCTAGCGTCAATCTCTGTGCCCAGTGTTTACAGTGATATGGACTGTGACACTAAACATGACATCAAGCTAGAGTCTATCTCTGCACCCAGTGTTTACAGTGACATGGACTGTGACACTAATCTGCATGACATCAAGCTAGAGTCTAACTTTGTGTCTGGTGTTATCAGTGACATGGACTGTGACTTGGGGGTATCTGTGGATCTTGACGGTAGAACTTTGCCAACAGAAGGAAAACCCTTGACCACAGAAAGTCCCAGTGCTGAAGAGAGTCAGATGCCATTTGAATGTGGGTTGTGGGATGCATGTTTCCAGTTGTCCAGTCAGTTGATGCAATACGTGTCTACTCACACAGGGCAGAAGCCTGACACTGTTACCACAGAGCAGAAGACAACTACAGCTGACAGTTCATGTATTGATGTACAGACATCAGCAGATACACCAAGTGGGAGAACATGCTTTTGTAGGCACTGTGCAACTTTCCACGAGCCACAAATATGCACCCAATATGGTTTAAGTGGCGCTCACACAGGCCAGAAGCCACTTAGGTGTTCAGAGTGTAGTGCTAGTTTCACTTACTCTAATAGCTTGAAACATCACATGCTGATGCACACAGGCCAGAAGCCACATGCATGTACAGAATGTTGTGCTAGCTTTACTCGCTCTAGTCACTTAAAAAGACACATGCTGACGCACACAGGCCAGAAGCCACATAGGTGTTCAGAGTGTAGTGCTAGTTTCACTTACTCTAATAGCTTGAAACATCACATGCTGATGCACACAGGCCAGAAACCACATGCATGTACACAATGTAGTGCTAGGTTTACTCGCTCTGATTACTTAAAAACACACATGCTGAGACACACAGGCCAGAAGCCACATAGGTGTTCAGAGTGTAGTGCTAGTTTCACTTACTCTAATAGCTTGAAACATCACATGCTGATGCACACAGGCCAGAAACCACATGCATGTACACAATGTAGTGCTAGGTTTACTCGCTCTGATTACTTAAAAACACACATGCTGAGACACACAGGCCAGAAGCCACATAGGTGTTCAGAGTGTAGTGCTAGCTTTGCTTTATCTGGTTACTTGAAAAAACACATGCTAATACACACAGGTCAGAAACCACATGCATGTACAGAATGTAGTGCTAGGTTTACTCGCTCTAGTCACTTGAAAACACACATGCTGATACACACAGGCCAGAAGCCACACAAGTGTACAGAGTGTAGTGCTAGCTTTGCTTTATCTGGTCACTTGAAAACACATATTCTGACGCACTCAGGCCAGAAGCCACATAGGTCTTCAGAGTGTAGTGCTAGTTTCACTCACTCTGATCTCTTGAAAAGACACATGCTGACACACACAGGCCAGAAGCCACATACATGTACAGAGTGTAGTGCTAGCTTTGCTCTATCGGATTACTTGAAAAAACACATGCTGACCCACACAGGCCAAAGGCCACATAAGTGTACAAAATGTTGTGCTAGTTTCACTCACTGGAGTACCTTGAAAAACCACATGCGGATACACACAGGCCAAAAGCCACATACATGTACAGAATGTTGTGCTAGTTTCACTCACTCGGGTCACTTGAAAAGACACATGCTAATGCACAAAGGCCAGAAGCCAAATACATGTACAGTATGTAGTGCTAGCTTTGTTTTATTTGGTCACTTAAGAACACACATGCTGACACACAGAGGCCAGAAGCTATATAACTGTACAGAGTGTAGAGCTAGTTTCAGTCGCGCTGGTAACTTAAAAACACACATGCTGAGACACACAGGTCAGAAGCCACATAAGTGTATAGAATGTTGTGCTAGTTTCGCTCACTCTGGTACCTTGAAAAGACACATGCTGCAACACACTGGCGAGAAGCCATATAAGTGTACAGAGTGTAGTGCTAGTTTCACTCAATCTTTTCGCTTGAAAAAACACATGCTGATACACACAGGCCAGAAGCCACATAAGTGTAACGAATGTAGTGCTAGTTTCATTCAATTTAGTGACTTGAAAAGACACATGCTGACACACGCACGCCAGAAGCCACATAAGTGTAACGAATGTGCTAATTTCATTCGGTTTAGTGACTCGAAAAAACACATGCTGACACACACACGCCAGAAGCCACATAAGTGTAACGAATGTAGTGCTAGTTTCATTCGATTTTGTGACTTGCAAAGACACATGCTGACACACACGCGCCAGAAGCCACCAGAATCCCCACTTCCCACACAGCCTGTGTCCTCTTCCTCACATTGTGAATCCCCACTTCCCATACAGCCTGTGTCCCCTTCCTCACATCGTAAATCCCCAATTCCCACACAGCCTGTGTCCCCTTCCTCACATCGTGAATCCCCACTTCCCACACAGCCTGTGTCCCCTTCCTCACATCGTGAATCCCCACTTCCCACACAGCCTGTGTCCCCTTCCTCACATCCTGAATCCCCACTTCCCACACAGCCTGTGTCCCCTTCCTCACATCGTGAATCCCCACTTCCCACACAGTCTGTGTCCCCTTCCTCACATCGTGAATCCCCACTTCCCACACGGCCTGTGTCCCCTTCCTCACATCCTGAATCCCCACTTCCCACACAGCCTGTGTCCCCTTCCTCACATCCTGAATCCCCACTTCCCACACAGCCTGTGTCCCCTTCCTCTCCCGCTGATCCTACCATTTCTTCTGCTTCTGCATTTGTGGCAGGAGACTTTGTAAAAATTGTGCTTGCTGGACGCCAGCGGACAGTGCCTTTCTACGCAAAGGTGCTGGATGTTGATGGCTGTGAATTGCATGTCCGCTATTTCAAAAAAAAGCTGGACAGCAAGAGTTATGTGTGGGCTGAAGAGTCCTGGGTTGAGGTCCAGCAGATCATCAAAAAGGTTCAACACCCCACTCTTGCTCCTGGCCGTGGAGTTCAGTTTTTTTTCACAGAGTGACTGGGGGGTAATTGTCAGAACTTGAGTATGCAATCAAAGCTGTATAGCCAACATACCTTTAACATTCTGGTTCTCATGCTACCCCAGACACACCACAGCAAGATAAGGATCGACCATGATAGTTCAAGGGTGATGCCAGAATAGCTTGGCGCCAATGGGCGCCAAGCTATTCTGGCATCACCCTTGAACTATCATGGTCGATCTGTGTCCTGCACTAGAGTGCAGTCTTCAGAAAACAACGGTAAAATTTGGGGATTTCAGTGTTGGGGTAGAATGAGTTAAATCTTAATGAACTAGAGTTCCTAAGCACCACCAGAGGTGCCGGGCGGGAGATTCTGGTCATTATGTTGGCATGACTTTAGCATCTCGTTATACAAATCAATGCACATAATATAGGATTTTAACTATTTTTAAGGGTTGGTCTCTCTTGTCATGCTTTTTTAGACCACAGAGTCATGATTCTCTGCAAACTTATCTTTCATTTGATATAAGAGTTCTCCCCACCCAGGTCTGCCCTGGGAGACTTGGGTGGGGTTAACTACTTTTTTGTTCCCAGGGTCACACTGGTCAGCCCCACAGGGTGGGTTTTCCCCTCTATTCTGGGGCATGTGTTTCTGTCTACCCTTGGTCCATTCACCTGTATTTTCCTTTTTTCAACTCTCCCTACTGTCTGCGCTGCCTGTAGCTCTTGATATTGGATGTGTGTTGCTAAATGGTCTTAGCTTTATTTAGGCCCCATGGCGTAGGTTTATTTAACGTATTGGACCGGCTGGCGACATACATTCAATATTCTTTTTTTTTTTTTTTTCACACGCAGTGCAGGCACGTCCTGAGAAAGTCTTGTTGCTGTCGGGACGTTAAGCAATGTACAATCAATCAATCCATTCACCTGTATTTTCCTTTTTTAAACTCTCCCTACTGTCTATGCTGCCTGTAGCTCTTGATATTGGATGTGTGTTACTAAATGGTCTTAGCTTTATTTAGCGTATTAGACCGGCTGGTGACATACATTCAATATTCCGGGCTTTTTTGTTTTTTTTCACAAGCAGTGCAGGCACCTCCTGAGAAAGTCTTGTTGCTGTCGGGACGTTAAGCAATGTACAACCATCATATGAGAGTTCCTAATTTCACTGATGACGAAAGTTGGTTCCCATGCTACATCAACTACCATTTTTAAAACATATGGTCCTGAGCAACTGCAAAAGTCGCTATTTTCAAAATGTTCTTGTCAGTGAATTTGCTGCATGTTACTGATGTTGTTTCACTACATAGACATGATCTACATATCTTAACTCATTCTTGTCAGTGAATTTGCTGCATGTTACTGATGTTGTTTCACTACATAGACATGATCTGCATATCTTAACTCATTCTTGTCAGTGAATTTGCTGCATGTTACTGATGTTGTTTCACTACATAGACATGATCTGCATATCTTAACTCATTCTTGTCAGTGAATTTGCTGCATGTTACTGATGTTGTTTCACTACATAGACATGATCTGCATATCTTAACTCATTCTTGTCAGTGAATTTGCTGCATGTTACTGATGTTGTTTCACTACATAGACATGATCTGCATATCTTAACTCATTCTTGTCAGTGAATTTGCTGCATGTTACTGATGTTGTTTCACTACATAGACATGATCTGCATATCTTAACTCATTCTTGTCAGTGAATTTGCTGCATGTTACTGATGTTGTTTCACTACATAGACATGATCTGCATATCTTAACTCATTCTTGTCAGTGAATTTGCTGCATGTTACTGATGTTTCACTACATAGACATGATCTACATATCTTAACTCATTCTTGTCAGTGAATTTGCTGCATGTTACTGATGTTGTTTCACTACATAGACATGATCTACATATCTTAACTCATTCTTGTCAGTGAATTTGCTGCATGTTACTGATGTTGTTTCACTACATAGACATGATCTGCATATCTTAACTCATTCTTGTCAGTGAATTTGCTGCATGTTACTGATGTTGTTTCACTACATAGACATGATCTGCATATCTTAACTCATTCTTGTCAGTGAATTTGCTGCATGTTACTGATGTTGTTTCACTACATAGACATGATCTGCATATCTTAACTCATTCTTGTCAGTGAATTTGCTGCATGTTACTGATGTTGTTTCACTACATAGACATGATCTGCATATCTTAACTCATTCTTGTCAGTGAATTTGCTGCATGTTACTGATGTTGTTTCACTACATAGACATGATCTGCATATCTTAACTCATTCTTGTCAGTGAATTTGCTGCATGTTACTGATGTTGTTTCACTACATAGACATGATCTACATATCTTAACTCATTCTTGTCAGTGAATTTGCTGCATGTTACTGATGTTGTTTCACTACATAGACATGATCTACATATCTTAACTCATTCAAGTGTCAGTGAATTTGCTGCATGTTACTGATGTTGTTTCACTACATAGACATGATCTGCATATCTTAACTCATTCTTGTCAGTGAATTTGCTGCATGTTACTGATGTTGTTTCACTACATAGACATGATCTGCATATCTTAACTCATTCTTGTCAGTGAATTTGCTGCATGTTACTGATGTTGTTTCACTACATAGACATGATCTGCATATCTTAACTCATTCTTGTCAGTGAATTTGCTGCATGTTACTGATGTTGTTTCACTACATAGACATGATCTGCATATCTTAACTCATTCTTGTCAGTGAATTTGCTGCATGTTACTGATGTTGTTTCACTACATAGACATGATCTGCATATCTTAACTCATTCTTGTCAGTGAATTTGCTGCATGTTACTGATGTTGTTTCACTACATAGACATGATCTGCATATCTTAACTCATTCTTGTCAGTGAATTTGCTGCATGTTACTGATGTTGTTTCACTACATAGACATGATCTGCATATCTTAACTCATTCTTGTCAGTGAATTTGCTGCATGTTACTGATGTTGTTTCACTACATAGACATGATCTACATATCTTAACTCATTCTTGTCAGTGAATTTGCTGCATGTTACTTATGTTGTTTCACTACATAGACATGATCTGCATATCGTATCTCATTCTACCCCAACACCGAAATCCCCACATGTTGCCTTTGTCCTCTGAAGACTGCGTTGCGGTGCAGGACGCAGATCGACCATGATGGTTCAAGTGTGATGCCAGAATAGCTTGGCGCCCATAGGCGCCAAGCTATTCTGGCATCACCCTTGAACTTTCATGGTCGATCCTTATCTTGCTGTGGGGTGTCTGGGGTAGAATGAGTTAAAATGTCTTGTTTGTAAACTAAATGAGCTGCCGAGCGACTTAACACTTTCACTATGTGCTTGGTGCAAGCTTGCTTCCAAAACTGTCATTATTGTGCTTGGTGCAAGCTTGCTTCCAAAACTGTCATTATTGTGCTTGTTTTCTTTTTTTGGTTTGTCTTGGAAGTGTTTTTAAACCAAAATAAACTGTCTAATTTGATCCTGCCTTTCATTGTTGTACTTGTACAGTATTTCCATTTATTTTTGTACATTATTTCAATTTATTTTGGTACAGTATTTCCATTTATTTTTGTACAGTATTTCCATTTATTTTTGTACAGTATTTCCATTTATTTGGTTGCTGTGTTACATCAAACAAATTTCGTACCAGGTAACTTTACCATCCATGTCCATGCTATGTGCTGAAGAGGTCGCCAAGACCGAAACAGCTGTCCACACTGGCTAAATATCTGGACCCCCACTTGGGGAACCTAGATTTAAATTTCCATGCACCAAAGGGGTGTAAACAGTGGATATATGATACGCCCCCATTCGGGGGGGCTTCCATATGCATTGCTTACAGTCACTTACTTAGCGCACCCCTTCTTTCCTATCTCTTTTTTTTTGTGTGTGTGCTTGGACCAAAGTAGATCTATGATCATTGGTCTATCATGCACACTTCTCTCCCTTGACAGTGCCTTTTCCTACTCACTTGGTAGTTTCTTCTAAATTACAAGCACTGGCAGTCAACCCTTTCGGTCTATTTTTTTTTTTTTTTTTTTTTTTTTTTTTTTTTTTTAAATCTATTTTGTATTATAGTACTTACGGATAACCTCGCGCTGGGACCATACGGCGTTGAGGCGCGTCCCCTGGGTGGTGGATAGGGGGTCCCTCGTGAGAGGGGTGCACCGAATGAAATAAGGTGCCGTGAACCAACATGGTCTAAGGGAAGGTGACCCCGACAGAAAACCCCTGGTCCTCCTAGTAAGGGGGTTGGGCGTGGGGTAGCTTCCCCACCCTGCAAAAAAAGGAAATAGCTACAAAAACGCCGACGAAAAGACTAACAGTAATTCCATTCCTGGAGGAGGAAGGTTCTTCTACCAGAAGACTTATGACGTCCTGTGGTGAAAGCCGGAAGTCTTCGGAAGCCACAGGACCGAGCCGCCTCTCTCTATCCAGGGATACAACCATGGGCACATGGAACGTCAAGACCATGTACCAGAGCGGCAAGGCCGCCCAGATAGCAGCGGAAATGCAAAAGTACAACCTTTCCCTGCTAGGTATCAGTGAAGCCAGATGGACGCAGTCTGGCCAGAAAAGGCTGTTAAGTGGGGAGATGATTCTGTATTCAGGTCATGAAGAGGAGAATGCCCCCCATACAGAAGGTGTAGCATTCATGCTGTCGCCAGTGGCACAGAGCGCGCTGATGGGCTGGGAACCTCTTGGGCCAAGAATTATCACAGCAGCCTTTAGAACCAAGAAAAAGCTCAAGCTGAATGTCATCCAGTGTTATGCGCCCACTAATGACAGTGATGAGGAAGAGAAACAAGAGTTCTACGACCGACTCCAGAGTGCCTTGGACATATGTGCGGAGCGAGACATCACCATCGTCATGGGCGATTTTAATGCCAAAATAGGGGAGGACAACACCGGATACGAAGAGGTGATGGGGAGACAGGGACTAGGCTCGGAGATGAGTGAGAACGGGGAGAGGTTTGTAGACTTTTGTGCTCTAAACCGACTTGTCATTGGAGGCAGCATCTTCCCACACAGAAGAATACACAAAGCAACTTGGGTCTCACCTGACCATACAACAGAGAACCAAATAGACCATATCTGCATTAGCAAGAAATTTAGAAGATCCCTTCAAGATGTTCGAGTGAGGAGGGTAGCAGATGTCGCCTCCGACCACCATCTGCTTACCTTAAGAATGAAGCTCAAGCTAAAGAAAAGCCGCACAGAGACAACAAGAAGACAGCGCTATAATGTAGGCCTCCTGAGAGAAACTGGAGTTAGAGAAGAGTTTAAACTGGTGCTGTCCAACCGGTTTCAAGCGCTGCAGGAGCTAGTAAATGAAGAGGAGGCGGTCACCACAGAGCAGCAGTGGAAGGCAGTTAGAGAGGCGCTGAACTCAACCTGCAAAGACACTGTAGGGTTTAGGAAACACCATCACAAGGACTGGCTGTCGGCACAGACCTTGAAGAAGATAGAAGTGAGGAAGCAGAAAAAAGCAGCTGTCAACAACAGTCGCACAAGAGCAGCCAAAGTAAGGGCGCAGGGGGAATACTCGGAAGCCAACCGCGAGGTGAAGAGTAGTATCAGGGCAGACAAGAGGGCCTACACAGACAGCCTGGCAGCAGAGGCAGAAAAGGCAGCAGGCAGCGGCAACATGAAACAGCTCTACGACATTACCAGAAGATTGTCGGGCAAGTATGGCCATACAGAAAGACCAGTAAAAGACAAAGAAGGCAAGCCTATTGCAGACAGAGCAGACCAACTCGACAGATGGGCCGAGTATTTTGAAGAGTTACTGAACAGACCGAGCCCACCCGACCCCCCAGACATCCAGCCGGCAGAGACCGACCTACCCATCAGCTGTGACAGACCCAGCCGGGAAGAGATCAGAAGAGCAGTGGCATTCTTGAAGAACGGCAAAGCAGCAGGCCCAGATGGCATCCCAGCGGAGTCTCTGAAAGCAGACCTAGAGACAACAGTGGAGATGCTGTACCCACTGTTTGGAAAGATCTGGGAAGAGGAGGTGATGCCGGCTGACTGGAAGGAGGGGTACCTAATCAAGCTTCCCAAGAAAGGCGACCTCAGCAAGTGTTCCAACTACAGAGGAATCACCTTGCTGTCAGTACCAGGAAAGGTCTTCAACAGGATCATCCTGGAGAGAATGAAGAGCTCCGTTGACCCCCAGCTGAGAGACCAACAAGCAGGATTCAGGAAGAACCGATCATGTACAGACCAGATCGCCACTCTCCGCATCATCGTGGAACAGTCTCTGGAGTGGAGCTCCCCGCTGTACGTATCAACTTTGTGGATTATGAGAAAGCATTTGACAGTGTGGACCGAGAGACTCTGTGGAAACTCCTACGACACTACGGTGTACCCACAAAGCTCGTCCGCCTGATCAAGAGCAGCTACGATGGCATGACATGTCGCGTGATCCACGAAGGGCAGTTCACCAGGGAGCTCCAGGTCAGAACTGGTGTCAGGCAGGGGTGTCTGCTGTCTCCGTTCCTCTTCCTAATGGCCATAGACTGGGTCATGAAGATGACCACAGAGCACAGACGAAGTGGAATACAGTGGACACTGTGGACACAGCTTGACGACCTCGATTTTGCAGACGACTTGGCATTACTGTCCCACACTCATCAACAAATGCAGGACAAGACCACGAGGCTTGCTGACATCTCGTCCCAAGTGGGCCTCACCATTCACAAACAGAAAACAAAGACAATGAGGCTGAACGCAACCAGGGAAGAACCAGTCTTGCTTGCTGGCACCCCGTTGGAGGAGGTGGAGTCCTTCACCTATCTCGGGAGCATCATAGACAAAAAAGGCGGCACTGATGCAGATGTCAGAGCACGAATCGGTAAAGCCAGAGCAGCCTTTCTCCAGTTGAAAAAAGTGTGGAGCTCCAGAGAGCTGTCACAACACACCAAAGTCCGGATTTTCAACTCCAATGTAAAAGCAGTTCTCTTATATGGAGCAGAGACTTGGAGATTGACAAAAACCACAGTCAACAGAGTACAGACCTTCATGAACAGTTGCCTTAGAAGAATTTTGAAAATCCACTGGCCAGAGAAGATCAGCAACGTCAGACTCTGGGAGAGAACAGAGCAGATAACAGCAGAGAATGAAATTGGGCGAAGAAGATGGGGATGGATCGGTCACAGTCTGAGAAAGCCAGCTTCCAGTATCACTAGGCAGGCATTGTCATGGAACCCCCAGGGAAAGAGGAAAAGAGGTAGGCCGAGAAACTCCTGGCGTCGAGACCTCCAAGCAGACATCAAGAGACTGGGAACCACCTGGAGTAGAATCGAAGGAGAAGCACAGGACAGGAGTTGCTGGAGGTCTCTAGTCGACAGCCTATACCCGGGTAGGGGTGACAGGCGTAAGTAAGTAACTTACGGATAAGGATATAGACCAATGGCTTTAGTTCAAGGGTGGTGCCAGAATAGCTTGGCGCCTAGAGGCGCCAAGCTATTCTGGCACCACCCTTGAACTATTTATTCAAACTTATTTCACACACTGGTGTATTCCGAATGATGAGGGGTAAACTCATCATCATTGGTTTTATTTTCGTCTAAAGCTTTGCTTCAGCAAGAGTGCTTAATGCGTCATGCATTTCTATTTTTCTTATGAAATCTTTTGTTAAGGGCTTCCAAACCAAAGCATGTCGGGTACACAACAGCACTGACACCTTCAAGAGCAATGCCTATGACACTCCCAACTCCCATTGCAAACAGAGCTACACCCCCGACTGAGCAACCTGTTGAAACCACACCCACGCCCATCATTGTGTACAGAATAGGGCGGTTTACATCGGTCCAGAGCCACGCGTCTTTGACCTTGGCCTTTGACCTACGGGCAAACTCTGTCTTAGTCAGTACTGTTTTATAGTGGGAAGTTCGCGCAATGGTGAACAAACACTGTTGTTACGGTGTCTGCGAAAGTGATTCAAGGCACAAAGATAGGTCATATATGAAAGGTGTAGACTGGATTTCATTTCCAAAACCTTCTAAAGAGTTGGAAAAGTGCCGAAGATGGGTAAATCTTTGCGGGAGACCGGCAGACAGATTCAACACAGAAAAAGTGATGAATCTGCTGCTGGTGACTTCTAGCTGTCAGTGTCACAGGACCCATGCATGCTTCGTGCTTTTTTTTTTTTTTGTATACTTACATTTGTTGATCCAAGCAAAAGAAAACACACTGTGGGTGAAGTCTGTTCTCAAATTGTACATTTCTAATGGTTAGGTATCATTGGGCCAGATTCAATGCCATGTCGGATGGAGAGGCTGCAGTCTTTTTCAGTTTCGTAAGCCACATACCATTAACAAATTTAAAATGTAATGGTATTCTGTTTCAGTCACATGCGGAGCACACAGTACAGTGCGACTTTATCCATTTGTTTTCATGTACTCCACTTTGTAGTTGTTTGTACAGCACTCCCAAATTGGGGTGTAACCGAGCTTTATCTCTGAGCAATAATACACACTCGAAGATGTCTGCCTTGTGTAATGAGAGGATGAGTATGTTTCAGACTCCTTACTGTTTACTGTGTAAGGATAATAAAAGGTTTATTTTCCAATGTCTCTGCGCGGGCAGAAACTTTGGCAAATAAACATGTTAATATCCTTACAAAATAAATATAGTTGCAGATAATTGTTAGTGAATTTGCATACGTTCATGGTATACTTTGTATACATGTGTGAGAGAGACTGACGTGTATTTGTGTAATAATACTCAACTGCAAACAAACTGAAAAATGTCACAAACACTTGAATACAAATTACCTTTATTTTCTAAAGTCAGACTGACAAAATGTTACTCTAAAGTTTGAGCATAGATGTTTATACATGAAAGCATAAGTCTGTTACTTTAAATAACAACACGTGCAGCGTAAGCAGTAACCTGTAACTTTAGCGGACGCATAATGTTCACTTAGAACAGTCCATAGTGCCTGCATGCCAACACACCATAAGACTAACATTTCTTTATATAATGTATTTCTGCGTATCTGGCTCAGCAATTCTATTGTCGCTAGTCTACCTATGTGCTCTCGACACCCCGTCTCAAAACAGACATTTGGAAGCTCATTACGTAACGCATCAACTTTTGCCATAGGTGTTGATACTTACAGTAATAGACTATGATGAAAGTCATTACGTAACACATCAACTTTTGCCATAGGTGTTGATACTTACAGTAATAGACTATGATGAAAGTCATTACGTAACACATCAACTTTTGCCATAGGTGTTGATACTTACAGTAATAGACTATGATGAAAGTCATTACGTAACACATCAACTTTTGCCATAGGTGTTGATACCTACAGTAATAGACTATGATGAAAGTCATTACGTAACACATCAACTTTTGCCATAGGTGTTGATACTTACAGTAATAGACTATGATGAAAGTCATTACGTAACGCATCAACTTTTGCCATAGGTGTTGATACTTACAGTAATAGACTATGATGAAAGTCATTACGTAACACATCAACTTTTGCCATAGGTGTTGATACCTACAGTAATAGACTATGATGAAAGTCATTACGTAACACATCAACTTTTGCCATAGGTGTTGATACTTACAGTAATAGACTATGATGAAAGTCATTACGTAACACTCCCCACCCGGGTCTGCCCTGGGGGACTTGGGTGGGGTTAGGTATTTTTTAGTTCCCAGGGTCACCCTGGTCAGCCCCACAGGGTGGGTTTTTCTCTCTATTCTGGGGCATGTGTTTCTGTCTACCCGAGGTCCATTCACCTGTATTTGCCTTTTTAAAACTCTCCCTACTGTCTGCACTGCCTGTAGCTCTTGATATTGGATGTGTGTTGCTAAATGGTCTTAGCTTTATTTAGGCCCCATGTGTTAGGTTTATTTAATGTATTTGACCGGCTGGCGACATACATTCAATGTTCTGTTTATTTTTTTTCACAAGCAGTGCAGGCACGTCCTGAGAAAGCCTTGTTGCTGTCGGGACGTTAAGCAATGTACAATCAATCAAACAATCAATCATTACGTAACACATCAACTTTTGCCATAGGTGTTGATACCTACAGTAATAGACTATGATGAAAGTCATTACGTAACACATCAACTTTTGCCATAGGTGTTGATACCTACAGTAATAGACTATGATGAAAGTCATTACGTAACACATCAACTTTTGCCATAGGTGTTGATACCTACAGTAATAGACTATGATGAAAGTCATTACGTAACACATCAACTTTTGCCATAGGTGTTGATACCTACAGTAATAGACTATGATGAAAGTCATTACGTAACACATCAACTTTTGCCATAGGTGTTGATACCTACAGTAATAGACTATGATGAAAGTCATTACGTAACACATCAACTTTTGCCATAGGTGTTGATACCTACAGTAATAGACTGTGATGAAAGTCAAGGGACCCATTTCACTCATTACAGCAGGAGGATGACTTGTTTTTTTCATATATATTTCAGGACTGGTGTATGTCACAGTTTTGGAGACGGACTGATCATGATAATTCAACGCAGGTGTCGAAATAGCTTGGCATCAGCAGATGCAAAGCTACTCCGACACCACACTAGAACCATCATGGTTGATTCATATCCTGCCATAACAAGTGAGGGCTTCTCTGGTTCAACCATGATAGTTCAAGGATGCTGTTGGAATAGTTTTTAGGTGCTAAGGTATGCTGACATCTCCCTTGAACTATCCTAGTCTCTCCGCATCCTATCATAGCAATTCAAGGCTTCATGGGTAAACCCAAGGATCGACCATGATAGTTCAAGGACACTGTTACACTGTGCTTGAACTATCATAGCGGATTATTTTTGGAAGTTGACTGCACAGTCAACTGGATTACGGGACATACAGCAGAAATGGCACGTAAGCAGTCTACATCTCATTTAACCCTTTTCATTCTATATACTGCTGCGTGAAATTAATTTAACCATGATAGTTCCATGGTAGTGCCAGAATAGCTTGGTGCCTGAGGCACCAAGCTATACTGGCACCACCCTTGAACTAAACAAGATGACCATCTTCTAATCTGAAATGTAGCCTTCATAGGACCATAAGCAAATTACAAAATAGCAGTCCCAAGATGAAATGAGTTAAGCCCTTAATGTTGACCAGTGCACATCGTAGTGACAAGTATACCTGTTGCAATTTGTATAACAATATAATAGTGACAAGTATACCTGTTGCAATTTGTAAAAAGAAATTATACATCCCAAAAACAAGTATCTCCAATATCAGTAAGCTTATCTGATAGCAGCAGAGTGATACTGCAGGTACACATTGCTACAGGTCACTTCGAAATGCACTGGCTGGCACTGCAGGTGTAGCTGAGTAGAACTCCGGTTCACAGGTTTCGTTAGGTTTCTGGAACTGTGTCAAATAGGTAACTGCACAGACTTTGCAAGAAGGTCATCGTTTTACAAATGAGTTCATCTACAGTACTGAGCACCAAAAGAGGTCAGTGTGGTGCTATTCCGATTTCGATCAAAATAAAGCATGTATAGTGCCATTTCTGTTGTTGTAATGCATTAAGATAATGTTAATGTATAAATTTGTATATTTTGGGCTATCTGTATGATGAATTTAATTGTGAACTGATAATAAAATGTTGAAATAGTGACCCAAAATGGCTTCCCTAAAGAGGAACGGTTTCAGTGGGTGAACTCAGACGAAGATTGTGGCTACATCAGTGCAGCATTACAAGAAATTATTTTTTTAAATTTAGGCTTCATACATAGAAAAATCAGTGCTAAACTTTTTTTTTTTCACTTTAGAACTGGATATTGACACACTTATGGACGAAAAGTGGCGTTTCGGACGCATAACGAAGTGTCCCACTGCAACGTATTTTTTCACTTTTCCAAAGTCGGCAACAAGATAAGATCCGCGTGTCCACTATGTGCATCAACAAACTATACCCAAAATACTTCATTTTGCACCATACTCGGTTACAAATATTCGAAGGATTTGGATGCTGAGAATTTTTTTATATCGCGGTGTCCCAAATGTCACGTCTGAAATGCAACCCAAAACAATCGCAGACACTCGTTCAAAACTCGCTTTCTGACCGGTTTGCATTTGTTGTGGGAATTCCCCGGGAAATTCCACACAAACTGATGATGTTTACACAGAAAATCCATAGACATTTTAGCCCTGGTACCCAAAAAAACAGTGACGCGTCCCGACTTCCGACCACCATGCGCCTGAAACGCGTGCGCCTCATACGTTTTGAATCTCCAACTGTTACCAATCATCTTGGACCATCTGCATTACAGGTTGGCATTTTTATATTCTTTTATGTTCCATGCATCAATCTAAATCATTATTATTTGCATGTTTGTATTTTTATAGGCGATAACAGTTTTAAAATAGACTGTGCTTACGTTTACTCTGTCTCGTGGAACATCGGTAATGAATTTTGGGACATTTTCATCATTTTCAAACAAATCTGACAGCACCAAAATTAATCTTGTGTGCAAGGACTATTATTATGCATAGTGTTCATCAATCGTGTAGTGATTTTTTTTTTCTGAATGCCTTAAAACCTAAAAATAATTCTGAGAGGTGAAGTTTGTTTAGGACGTGTCATGGGACGTCACGATTGCATTTTTGTGTAAAGTCCCATGCAGCACCGGAAACATGAACGTGCAGACTTTTAGGATTGTGAAAAGACTAAATCATAAAACTTTTTTGTTTTTATTTGACCAAACTTTTTCTTTCCTTCTTTAAATGATCGTTTTGATTTGGGGCCTGCCTTGGCCGTTTTTAATGATGCTGTTCTTTATGTGTGCAGGAATGGTCACAGAATATATTGACAAGGACACGCGCTGCATCAGATTTTTACATCCCCACACGACAAAGAAGACATTCGTTGTGTACCCAGCAGTTGCTGATGTGTAGCTCATGTCCATGGACATGATAATAGCTAAAGTTGGTCTTGTTCCCTTGCAACAGTATGAGGGAATGGAGGGCGGAGGGTTATGATTTTTGATGAGCTGTGTTTCTGCCAAAGCTTTGTTGAGTGCTTTTTTTCTTTTAAAAAAAAATCTTATCTGGTTTAATATTTCTCCGATATTTACAATAAATGATGAACTGTATTAATTGGATCATTTTCATGTGTGTGTGTGTATGTGTGTGAGACTGTTCATATTTACAGACACCCCCAAAATCTTTTTTGTTGGTTTTTTTTGTGTTTTTTTTTTTTTGTTTGTTTCATTGTACATTTAATTTTCTAACACGTTCACTTATTTTATAAAAAGTTCAACTAAAGCATTCATAAATAAACACAAAACTGAACAAGTACATTGCAAATAAACATTCATCTTGTGTACACAAGCCTGGTACCTCTGCTCCACACCCTCAGACCCACACTTTCACACCTCTAGTAACGCTGGTAAATATAGAACAGAAGCCAATCCTGATCAAACTGCCTACCAGTGTTTGCAATATTTTCTGTATATAGATATATTTTATGAGGTATCTTATGCTATCAATGACTGCATGTCCCCCAGACCAGAACAACTGGAAATGACACCTAATAACAAGTCAGAACAAGTGTTCTTTCATTCATGGTGTCCCGTGACATCCGAAACGTCATAACTAACAAGTGTAATATTTAGGAGATGGAACTATTATAATTTTATTGTTTTTGGTTCCCATATTGTTTCACTTGTTTTATACCTTGTTTGAGCTTAACTACTGGAAAACAGCTGTTCTTGCTTTTGTGGTGAAATGATTTGGTATGACGTTTCAGATGCTACGGTGTCCCACGTTTTGACGCAGCTCTAACCTTTCGTTTAGGTGATTTATTTTCTAAAATCACCTCAAAAAGTATATTTACTTTTTGACTGAACATTACATGTTCACAAAATGGTGCATATTAAATTTAATTAGAATGGGTGCATTGCATGTGTCCCTATGGTGCATCCGAAACGGGTATCATACCCCCCTCAGTCGATCCTCAGTTGTGTCAACACAAAACAGATTATTTATTTTCTTTTTTCGATTTGTATTTATACTTTGTCAGACATGTCTAAAACAGACATTGTTTCATCCGTAGCATTTTTTTTTTATCCTGTTTTCCCACTTTTGGTGCTCAGTACTGTAGATGAACTCAAATGTAAGTGCAGACCCTTAGCTCGCATTTATCACCATTGTGAAATATGATGAGGCACATCATCTGCATCTATTCAGCACTGCGCTTCATCCACTCCAGCCCATCAGTATCATACAGTAGACGAGGAACAACTTGATGCTTGTAAAAGTCTGAAGCAAGACGGACTGCCCCTCTGGCAAATGACTCGTTGTACAGCACTAAAGCAAAATGAATACCCGGCATCGTATAAATGACTAAGTCACAGACATCCAACTTGTACACGAAGAGCTGGCATTGTATCTGAAAGTAATACTCGGACTGCTCACTCAATCTCCACTTGCCGCTCCGAAGATCCAGTTCACAGCCTCGCTGCTTTGCGGCTTCCTTTAGTGACAGAAGATGAAGACTGTACGGGCATTTGATCTCACTCAAACGATCTTTATGGAGCCTTCCCCTGCATGCACACTTGACCAGACCATCAGCTGAACATGCCAGAAAAGGATACTCAGCCGACACTTGTAATCCTCTCTCTTCGATGACCAGTGTCATGTGTTTTTTCTTCTCCACTGTTCGGTAGTGTCCTTGCCTTGCGCTCTTTCTTCCGTCCCCAAGCCACAGCAGCAGTCTCTAACTGCTCACCTGAAGAGTCACCTATGATGTGATTCACCAACTTGGAGCAGTCCATGTCAGGTTTTGATGAAACCGTCTTCTGTCTCGTGCACACGTGTTTCAGGTCAGAGGCAGTGATCCGACCTCGACGCATGGCAAACCAGGCTGGATTGTTTGCTTGACCACGAGTCCCCTTCTCAATGGCTTCGATCTCGGACTCACTGCATGGAAGCTCTGCCATAAAATGGGCAAAATCAAGATCAATGTCCCCCTGGAGCGTGATGTGTGCAGCTGTCACGACTGACAGAGAAGGCAGATGTGCATCCTGTTGAACAGGATCAGGCAACTCATCCTGCAGGGCTTCATCGTAGAATTCCAAGGCTGTAGCCCCAGGAGCAACCTGAGAGCAAAAACAGGCACATCACATTTGCTGTGCAAGGACATCCATCTATACAGTCAAATTCTGTAAAGGTGACCATGTGCATAAAGGACCATCTGTCTCAGCAGACCATACCATTCTCTGGTCCCATGGTCCCTTTTCCTTTTCAATGATCTTTACAAAAATAAGGATGCACTAACATCCACAATGTACATAGTGTTGTGATCCTAAATGAAACATTTGCTCTCACATCCATGATATAAAAATAAGGAATTTCAATATGTAAAAATGATAGGTGCACTGCTTTACAAGTGTTCTGTGAGGACAGGTACTTTGTTGACATGGAAAATGTTCAAACAAGTCTCCATAATCACTTGAAATTTGTCCAGACAACAAAGAGTTCTTAGTTTACAATATCGTCTTCATAAATGTTCTTGGTAATTGTACGATTAATTGTCAGGTGTGATAAATTGGTTTAGATGGACACTATCACTGCTGGTTTTGGTGGTGATACTTGGGGAATGGAGAAATAATGTTGGTTGTATTTACTATGCTAAATGTCCCCTGTGTAACTCTGTTCCTTCCTCTTATTTTCATTCAACATCAAGGGTGGATGGAAACAGTTCAGCTTTAGTAGAAGAAGTACACTATAGCTGGAAGGATCCAGAAAGTAGTCTTGGTAAATGTAATTTCCACTATTTGAGGTCATCCCCACTGTACAGATTGGCGTGCGCTTACGGGGTATATATACATAATGAATAGATACATTAACTCCTCCGCATGCAGGTCAAGAAAATCTGATATCTACAAAGTGCACACTAGCATGTATATTTCCCCACTGTACAGATTGGCGTGCGCTTACGGGGTAAATATACACGTAGATATCAGGTTTTCTTGACCTGCATGCGGAGGAGTTAATGTATCTATTCATTATGAAACTGCAGAAAAATCTAAAGCATACTCACCCTGGAGAATGTCATTTAAAAGAACAATTTAAAGCTAGCTCCACAACTGAGCTACCATGCTTACCTGTTTTAATTCTTCGATGAATTTATCTTCTTCGCACTGCTCAGTTGGTTGGGTCCTGTCAGTGTGTGCTTGGGGATCAAACGTTTCTGCAGAAGGAATCTTTCTAATCTCTCTGTTGTTGTACCTGAAACAATTCATAACAATATTATCAATTTGCTCATACAAAGGATCTACAAAACAAGGAGTCAGGCTACCACGCTTCAAAAGGTATCTGCCACCAAAATTCAGTCACCTGTCGCCCACTGAAAGAAAATGTACTTTTGAGCTCAACATTTGGTGGTCGCCAGCTGGTTATTATTTATGATAGTGCTTGTTGTCTTAATTGTTTTCGCCATTAGCGTCTCTTGTCTGTTTTCGTCACTCGTATTTACAGTACACAAAGTGTTTTGTCTTTCTTTTTTAGTAACATACAACATAAACGCAGAGACAGTAATGTTTATTTGCGCCCACCTGTACAAACAGAAGAAAAAAAAAACAAACTGAAGGCAACATCCAAGACAGATTTAATAGCTGAGAATAACTTACCGGGCCTGTATGACCGGAAGTTTGGACAACTTTTCAGGTTCTTCGCACGCAGAGTTCCATCGAACCCAGTACGCCGGTCCATCAGTTGCTGACTTCAGCTGGTGGTCCTCAATGGCATACAAAGTGGCAGATAAATGCCTGCATGCTCCGTCAGCTCTGGAAGAAAAAGTAGGCATGCTTGTAGCAAATTATGCAAAAGTGTCGTGAGAAAGCAGGTTATGCTGATTTGTTTTATTTCAATCGCTCACCTGAAAAACCTGAAATAATACTGGTCCGTTCAGTTTCATCCATGCATTTGAGAATGTCATATTGCTGCATCAGTTACAGGACACTTCTGTTTTCGTATGACATACATTCAATATACACATTATATATATATATATATTACTCATATATATATATATATATATATATATATATATATATATATATATATATATATATATATATATATATATATGAGTAACATTTTCAAATGTGTGCAGACAGACTTTCAGTACTGTACAGCATCTTCATCTGTTTGTGCTCTCACAGTATCACTATGCGTTTATAATGGTATTTAAATCATAAATAAAGTGTGTACATACCCTCCTGGACACTGGCAAAATCCGAGAAGAATATCGCCCTCTGTGTCTGCAATAATCCACAGCTTGTAGACGCTCGTTTGTGTTGGTCTGACGCTGGCCAAAAACAGGCAGAATTTGTCTTCAAACAGCGTACACTTCAGTTCTGTAACGTGCCCGTCGTAGAAAAGCTTCTCTCCACTGACTCGGGCAACATCTCCCTTCTTACGCTACTCGATCTCTCTGCCGCCTTCGACACTATAGACCACTCTATCCTCCTCCACCGCCTTCACCACTCCTTTGGCATCACTGACTCTGCTCATTCCTGGTTTCTCTCCTACCTCTCCGACAGACAGCAGTCCGTCACCATCGACGGCGTCTCCTCCAACCCAGTCAGGCTCTCCTGCGGCGTTCCACAGGGGTCCGTCCTGAGCCCGGTCCTTTTCACACTCTACACCTCTCCCCTGTCCAACATCATCCAGTCTCACCACATACACCACCACCTCTACGCTGACGACTCACAACTACTAGACAAAGACAAACTCGACAACACTCAGACACTACTGACTCGCACGGCTGACTGCTATGAAGACGTGAAAAACTGGATGACAGCAAACAAGCTCAAACTGAACGACGACAAAACGGAAGCCATGCTGGTAGGCACTCGCTAGAAACTTTCCCAGCTCCCTCCCTCTCTCCACCTTCAACTCGACAGCACCCCCATCTCCCTCTCCGACTCGGTCAAGAACCTTGGTGTTATCCTCGATTCCTCTCTTTCCATAACCAGCTTCGCCACGGCCCAGGGATGTTATTTCCACCTCCGCCGCATCAGTCAGATCAGAAAATACCTCACTACCGAAGCTGCCACCAAACTCGCTGTCTCTCTCATCTTATCTCGCATCGACTACTGCAACTCTCTCCTTTCCGGCCTTCCTCACTCCACTACTCTCACTCTCCAGCGCGTCCAGAACAATGCTGCCCGCCTCGTTCTCAGAAAGAAAAAATCCGAACACATCACTCCCCTGCTCAAGCTCCTTCACTGGCTCCCCATCCCCCAACGCATCCAATACAAGATTCTGTCTCTCTGCTACAAATCCCTGAACAACTACGCTCCTACCTATCTCTCCAACTTACTTCACCCCTACACTCCTCCCCGCTCCCTCCGCTCCGCCTCCGACCCTCTCCGCCTCCTCATCCCCCGCACCAAACTCAGCACTTTCGGACCCCGCTCCTTCTTAGTATACGGTCCATCCACCTGGAACACTCTCCCACTCTCTCCCCGTCAGAAACACTCTCTCTCCTTCCAGTCTGCCCTCAAAACTCACCTCTTTCAACAGTTCTAGCACTACATCACCACACTCCCCACCCCAAGCTGACCGTCGTAATGTATTTTCACTATTTGTGGTACGTGAGTCATTGTCTAAAGCGTGCGCATGTGTGTGCGAGTTGTGAGTGCGCGCTTAGAGTTATAATTATTATAAGATAAGCGCATTATAAATACCGCAATTATTATTTTTAATTATTATTATTATTTTATTAGTCTTCGAAAGACTTGTAAGCTTTAGCCATCCTTTTGTCAAAATCTGATCTTCTCTCAATCAGATAATTCAATATGTCAACAAGTCCGACCTTCGGTGCTTTAGACAGATCGCTGGTTGATGTACCGTCACACTGAAATGGATCAGTGACTGGAAACTTCAGCTCTTGTAATTTTTGAGCTACCGCACCCCGCACGTCCTCCCTCGTGCAGTCTGGATCTGTGGGAAGCTGCAACTGCTGTGCAGTCTTCGCCAACTCCAGAAGGTCGTTCCTTCTGTATCCTGAAGCAGTAATGCCGCGTTCCTTCAAGTACTTCCGTAAACTATCGCAATCAAAACTCTCCAGGCTATCCATCCTCACACTAGCGCTATTGAAAATGGCCGCTCTTTGCCCTTAGCAAAGGGAAGTAACTCGTACCGACCAGTCGGTGTAAAACTCCCTATTAAAAGCCGTATTGACCAACAGCCGCCTTTTACATCTTTAATATTTTGCCTCTTTACCTCCAAAACGTCATTGCTTCTGTAATATTTATTAAACAAAACTAATCAGCACTTTTAGCCTGTACTTTTTCATCAGCTATTCAGTGCGGATACAAGGGCAATTTTTATGATAAATAGTTTTTCTGTAGTAGTTTTAAAATAAACTTAATCAGGGACTACATTTTACAACTCTTCTGGGGTGTACAATTTGCTAGCGTAATAAAATGAAATAAGATGTATGTGATATAGTTTTATGTAATTTAATGAAAGTAGACTTGTTTTATCGACTACTGGGTTAGGCGTTGTCTTCGATTCCGGCCTCTTTTTCCATGACCAGCTTTGTCTCCGCCACAGCCTGGGCATGCTATTTCCACCTCCGTCGCATCAGTCAGATCAGAAAATACCTCACCACCGAAGCTGCAACCAAACTTGCTGCCTCTCTCATCTTATCTCGCATCGACTATTGCAACTCTCTCCTTTCCGGCCTCCCTCACTCCACCACTTTCACTCTCCAGCGCGTCCAGAACAATGCTGCCCGCCTCGTCAGTCCTCGGGGAAAAAAGAATTTCTACCACATCACTCCCCTGCTCAAACTCCTTCACTGGCTCCCCATCCCCCAACGCACCCAATACAAGATTCTGTCTCTCTGCTACAAATCCCTTAACAGCTACGCTCGGCCTAGTCTCCGAGTCCAACTTACTTTACCCCTACACTCCTTCCCGCTCCCTCCGCTCCGCCTCCGACCCTCTCGCCTCCATATCCCCCGCACCAAACTCAGCACTTTCGGCCCCCGCTCCTTCTCCGTCTACGGTCCTTCCACCTGGAACACTTTCACACTCTCTCTCCGTCAGAAACACTCTCTCTCCTTCCAGTCCGCCCTCAAAATTCACCTCTTTCAACAATTCTAGCACTATAACGCCATCACACTCCCCACCCCAAGCTGACTGTCGTAATGTATTTGTGGTAAGTGAGCCATTGTAAAAAGCGTGCGCGAGTTGTGAGTGCGCGCTTAGAGTTATAATTATTATAAGAGGATAAGCGCATTATAAATACCGTAATTATTATTCACCCCTGGAACCCCACTCCCCCTTCCCCAATCCGTTCCCTCCCCCACCCGGGTCTGCCCTGGGACTGGGGTGGGGTTAACTACTTTTTAGTTCCCAGGGTCACCCTGGTTCGCCCCACAGGGTGGGTTTTCCCCTCTATTCTGGTGCATGTGTTTCTGTCTACCCTTGGTCCATTCACCTGTATTTTCCTTTTTTAAACTCTCCCTACTGTCTGCGCTGTCTGTAACTCTTGATATTGGATGTGTGTTTCTAAATGGTCTTAGCTTTATTTAGGCCCCATATCCTAGGTTTATTTAACGTATTGGACCGGCTGGCGACATACATTCAATATTCTGTTTATTTTTTTTATTTTTATTATTATTTTTTTTTTCACAAGCAGTGCAGGCACGTCCTGAGAAAGTCTTGTTGCTGTCGGAACGTTAACTCATTCTACCCCAACACCGAAATCCCCCAATTTTGCCGTTGTCCTCTGAAGACTGCATTTCAGTTCAGGACACAGATCGACTATGATAGTTCAAGGGTGATGCCCGAATAGCTTGGCGCCCATAGGCGCCAAGCTATTCTGGCATCACCCTTGAACGATCATGGTCGATCCTTATCTTGTTGTGGTTTGTCTGGGGTAGAAAGAGTTAAGCAATGTACAATCAATCAATCCCAATCCGTCCCCGAGTCCCAAGTTGGCTTGAGAGCGGCGTCGTTACCGGCTGTTGGCGTCAGTCTGCTGGTACCGCTACTCGGACTGCCCGGACTGATGCCGGGTCCGGCTGTTGGCGTCAGTCTGCTTGTACCGCTACTCGGACTGCCCGGACTGATGCCGGGTCTGGCTGTTGGCGTCAGTCTGCTTGTACCGCTACTCGGACTGCCCGGACTGATGCCGGGTCTGGCTGTTGGCGTCAGTCTGCTTGTACCGCTACTCGGACTGCCCGGACTGATGCCGGGTCTGGCTGTTGGCGTCAGTCTGCTTGTACCGCTACTCGGACTGCCCGGACTGATGCCGGGTCTGGCTGTTGCGGTCGGGGTGCCGATCAGGGTTCACAACTCGGTGGCCGAAGAACATGGATGCAAATTACTTCCACTGAGCCATGCACTAAGAGGCCGCTAGATCCTCATGAGCCCCCCGCAGTCGCGGCGGCTCATCAGTGAGGATCTATTCCTCGGCTCAGTCTTGCAGTTCAGTTGGATGGCGTTTTAACATCCCTCGGCAGGGAAGCGGTGAACTATAATGGTGGACACCTTTCCTGATAGGCCGCGTGTACTCGGCAACCCAGTGTCAGTGCACCAGGACCAGAATCCCAAAACTGATTTTGAAGTTGCCTTCTGAAGGACTCGTGACTCGGCAGTAGTGTATCTGACTACAAGAGTATGATAGTCCAAGGGTGGTGCCAGAATAGCTTGGCGGCAAGGACTGGGCAAGTCAGTAGCGAGAGTAGCGACTACATTTTGTAGTTTCGCTACTATTTGGAGTAGTTTGTAACGATCCAAACTACATATTTTAAAAAAAGTAGTTGTAAAGCAGCGAACTACTCAATTTGTCAGTAGCGAAGTAGCGAAAATGTATCTTTCGCTACGCTACTTTCCTTGCCGTGTGACTTGCCTATCCCTTTCCCTTTCAGCCAAAGCGAAACGAGTGGCGAAATTGCTGTCTCGCGCGAGATTGATCGCTCGCTCAGCGAACGGAAGCATGATTGTGATTGGCTGATAGCAATAGCAAGCCACGTGACTTCCAAAAGCGCGCGTCAGTCATCTCTTTGTTCTTCAAATTAAGCACAGAACGCACAAATTTTTGATTGCCAGCGGGACGTAAAGCTGGAATAAACGAACGAACGAACAACGAACAAATTTTTGACCGCAGAAGATGGAGAAACTTCCCACTTTGTTTGAACCGTATCTAGAATTGTTTCATCTCAAAGAAGAAAAGGAGAATGCATTTATATTCAAATGCAAGTACAGATGCAAAGAGTATTCAGCAAGCAAGACGACAGCATCCAATCTTAGGCTTCATCTCGAGGTTTATTGACTTTTTGAGTTTTCCTATTTTGATTTTCTTACATTGCGAAATGCGTCCGGTTTTATTCTATCGGCATTCACCTGGGATGACAAAAGCTATATTAATTTATTTTCATTTACGCAAAGAGTTCCATTTTCTTGATTGGAGTGCTGAACAGGATATATATATATATATATATATATATCATATAAAACATAATGGCGGCTTTTCCGTATAAATCGGTTTTAAATTTAGTAGGGGAGTTGTCCGAGTGAATGCCGATCTATTGTCATCTATTACTAGTATTAGAATTATTAGAATGGCTGGGAACACAACAGGTGAATCATCACTTCGATCACTGTACTTTTTGATACAGAACAGAACACAAAGCTTCTGAATTAATTTATATTACAGAAAAGCCTAGAATAAATGCATGATGTTGGCAATGCCTGGCATACTTCATATTTTTTTTTTTGCATTTATTTATTTTATTTAGCTTAGTCTTTTTGAACACAATTTTTTAATTACGTTCTGACATTGCGGTAAAACGTTTAGACCAAGTTGAGTATGGATGGTCTTGGAAGGGGGTAAGTGGGAATAAAAATGATATTTGCTACGCCTTTGTTACAAATTTATGAACAAAACAAAGGGGGGAAAATCAAAAGAAAAATAATGATAATAATAATAAATATAATCATAATGATGAAAAAATAGGTAGGCCTAAGTATTGATAGCTATGATTATAATAATTTGAAATAATACTAAAGATATTGTATATTTAAGAAAAGGCGCCTGTGTCACTGAACCACATTAAGGACTGGGAAATACTTTCATTTCATTGTTAGGGATAGGCTATTGAATGTGAATTGGAAATAAAATGCTGATTTTTCTGTATAGTATAAAAGTTAAAACAGATTTAGTAGGGGAGTTGTTGTCCTACGTCTGTTTAGTCAGGCTGGACTTGTTTTAACAAAGATTAGAGCCAGAGTTACTGATTCTAACTTTGAGGCAAAAGTGTTGGTTAAGTACAACTCCAAGAAAGGTTTATAAGGAAGTGTCAGTGTTTTCATGAATCATTGAATGATCAATTAACTTCTTTGGCCCATTTATTCTCAACTGCCTATACAACCTTGTGGCTGTATTTACGTTTTATACTAGACATCACTGTCAGTGTATATATATAAGCTGCTTTTTTCTCTCATATTTTTGACTTTAAAGTTGATTATTTACTTCAAAATACTTATCAGTCCCAGTTGTGATTACAGTTTTTTTTTTAAAAAAGTAGTTTGAAAAGTAGTTAGCTACTTTTTTTTTTAAAGTAGTGTAAAAGTAGCGAACTACATTTCTTCAAAATGTAATTGTAAAGTATCGAACTACTATTTTTTACAAATGTAACTGTAGTGTAGCGGACTACTTTTCAAAAGTAGTTTGCCCATCCTTACTTGGCGCCTATGGGCGCCAAGTTATTCTGGCACCACCCTTGAACTATCATGCTCGATCCATGTCAGTCTTGCTGTGGTCTGTCGGGGCAGCATTAAGCCTGTCAACAACCAGTCACTGTCGCCACAACACACCGAAGGGAAGCAACATCCCTCTGTTATACAAGTTTGCAAGTCTCTTGTGAGAGTGAGTTATTGTCTCCCCTGATCCCCGATAAAGTCCACTTGAAACCGCCCTTGATTTTAGCATAGATACTGCAGTGGTTGTCTGGTGAGGTCCAGGGGAAGGAAGACATCATTGTAACGCACAACTCTACGCAGCAGTGATTTCAGTCCCCTCCCCTGAACACCTTTGATCTCATTTAGTCGTAAAACGTGAACGATATCAAGTTGTTGGGATTCGTGAATCACAAATAAATCGTGAATCTGTGATGGTACCTCCCCCCCCCTCCCCCTCCCCCAAACACACACCACGATACACCTCTATATACGCATTTATTGCGGCAAATTTCAGCTCGGGCCATCAACACAGTGGTACCGGTATACGCCACCGGGCAAAAACGGTACGACTGACATTGGTACACTGACCAGTACAATACACTGTTGCTGTTTGCAATACCCCCCCCCCCCCCCCCCCCAAAAAAAAAAAAAAAAAAAAAAAAAATAATAATATATATATAAAAATAATAATAATAATAATTAAAAAAAAAAAAAAAAAAAAAAGAGAAGAAAGCAAAGAGTGGCGGACCGAGGAACCCATATCATACTGAGACTGAAAGCTTTAAATTTGCGCACTGCCACATGCAGGCTACATTTTAGTACTTACAGATAAGGAAGTAGACCGATGGCTTCGAAGGGTAGTGCCAGAATTGCTTGGCGCCTAGAGGCGCCAAGCTATTCTGGCACTACCCTTCAACTATTTTAGTCAAAGTTATTTCACACACTGCTGTACAGGGCTCGGGAAGTTCCCCGCGTTGCCTAGCAGCGTCGGCGCATCAGCCGCCATCTTATGAGGATACCACAGTCATGAGAGTAGCCAGTAGCGAAATGTTGTTTCAACACGTTTTTCTTCATGTTTCTTCCTCTTTGAAAACAAACAAAAACAGATTCTGGTGCGCGGTTTCCTACAGTGATGGCAAGACTTGCTGTTATTGCTCATAGTACGTCAGGACTTTCCTGACCTTACAAAAACAGCGATTCCCCTATGAGCGCGTAGTCCCGTATCCTCACAAGATGGCCGCCACGACTGGCGTGATGACGTCAGCTTTCCGAGCCCTATTCCGAATGATAAGAGCTAAAGGTTACTTTTGTACAGCTCAGTACATCACGGCTCCAGCTGATCTTACACACGTGCACACATCGCGATGGCGACTAGATCAGCCGCCGCTATATACAGTTAGTCCTCAATGAACAAAGTGCATCGGCCTAAAAATTAGGGAGGCAGGATGCCAGTTGTCAGCGGTGATAAATAACACTTGCCCCCTCTTGCCGCCTCTTTGTAACTTGTATCGGAATGTAACACAAGTCAGTGACCTGTGGGTGTAGCCGCTTGTTTTGTGCTGTTAACATATTGTTTTAATGTTGATTTTAATGTTGTAGTTTAGCAAGGACAAACATGAAAAGAGGCCTGTGCGCCTATTGTTTCCATCCTTGAGAAATAAAGTATCATTCATTCATTCTCTCTAGAGCAAATGTAAACTGATACTTCATGCGTGGTCCCTATCTTCGCGGCCGGTTCAAAAATCCTTCCGTCTGTAAGAGGCATACATCCTCAGTCAGCCCCCCAAGGCTGCATTAAATTTGAGTCTCTTGTTGGGCCATTGATGTTGATTATGATCCTACGTATGAGGATGCCGCCGCGGACTGGTTCTATGACTGTGTAGTCCGTTTTCTTTTACTTTCTCTCATGAAAACACGTTCTTGTGTGTTCACGATTTCTTGTGTGTTCATGAATTCACACAGAGTATTGCCGAACAGTTTCTTTGTGCATATGCGCGTGGGAATTAATTAAGGAAATAGCTTTACTGTTTTCAGTGCTGCCGGCTCGAAATCACGTTTGCAGAGATATGTGTATTTTTCCATGATGTCCAAAATGTTGTGGTGCTATGTTGTAATCGATGTACCAGTGGTCTCTCGCACTCACACCCCCCCCCCCCCCCCAAAAAAAAAAAAAAAAAAAAAAAAAAGTTAAATTTATTTTTTTATAATAATAAAATAAAATTAAAAAAAATAAAATAATAATAATATATTTTTTTAAAACCCCCAAAAAACAAACAAGCAAATAAAAAAACCACAATGTCAACAACAACTTGTGACCAAACAACCAAACAAGCAAACAAGCAAACAAACTACTATTCAAGAGACCAACACTGGCATTGGCTCACATGAATGTAACGTACGTATACAGGCATAAACCCGTGCAGGTCTAACACAGAGCAGCAACAAGAACCAGTTTTCTGGCAGTACTGATTCAAGCTTTAGTGTCCAGGACATAAAAATGAAAGAAAAATGAGAATGGCTGTTTTGTCCCACACCAACTACAACACACTTTGTCAAATTGTCATAGACACCCCATCCCTCCGCCCGGCTGGCCTAGAAAACAACAAACAAAGCCAGAAACAGCTTGTGGTTGTCAGTATACAAGTCAGTAATTACATGACTGATGTGGACTTCGATTACAGACGGGAACAAGCCATCGAGTTACTGATTGTGTAAGCGTGAAATAAAAACGAATTGTTTCAGGTGCAAAAAAACGTAAAAAAACAACTTACATCTTTGACCTGTGGGGCTCAAACCTCATTTTTTCGCAAAATTTGCATGGCCGCGGTTCCAGTTACTATTAAAACCATGTCTCCAGACAAAATCTGCATAAGAGCAGGGGGAAAAACCATCTCCTGCTTCCGAGGGAGAAAAAGTTAGTATTTCAAATTTTGAAACCTTTTCATACCGGACTTTGGCTCACGCTCATGTGCCGGGCTTGTCTAAAACTTCAGTAACATACGGGAGGATCAATCAATCAATCCCAATCTGTCCCCGAGTCCCAAGTTGGCTTGAGAGCGGCGTCGTTACCGGCTGTTGGCGTCAGTCTGCTGGTACCGCTACTCGGACTGCCCGGACTGATGCCGGGTCTGGCTGTTGGCGTCAGTCTGCTTGTACCGCTACTCGGACTGCCCGGACTGATGCCGGGTCTGTGGCTGTTGCGGTCGGGGTGCCGATCAGGGTTCACAACTCGGTGGCCGAAGAACATGGATACAAATTACTTCCACTGAGCCATGCACTAAGAGGCCGCTAGATCCTCATAAGCCCCCCGCAGTCGCGGCGGCTCATGAGGATATATTCCGGCCTCGGCTCAGTCTTGCAGTTTGGATGACGTTTAACATTCCTCGGCTGGGAAGCGGTGAACTATAATGGTAGACACATTTCCTGATAGTCCGCGTGTACCTCAACCCATTGTGCACCAGGACCAGAATCCCCAAACTGATTTTGAAGTTGCCCTCTGAAGGACTCGACTCGGCAGTAGTGTATCACTACAATTCTAGACAAAGTATGACAGTCCAAGGGTGGTGCCAGAATAGCTTATTTAAGTTATTCTGGCACCACCCGTGAACTATCATGCTCGATCCATGTCAGTCTTGCTGTGGTCTGTCAGGGCAGCATTAAGCCTGTCAACAACCAGTCACTGTCGCCACAACACACGGAAGGGAAGCAACATCCCTCTATTGTACAAGTTTGCAAGTCTCTTGTGAGATACAGTTATATCTTGAACCGCTCGGAGATTTCTCTGCACTGAGGTAGTCGCTACAGCTCCAAAAAAAAAAAAAAAAAACACATGGCCCCACGAGCTCCTTAGCATCCGCGTTATCGCGGAATTGTTTATATTACAGCGGACGGCAGACGCAGCCGTCCCGTTAGTCCCTTTCCTTTTTGTCCCTTGTCTCCTTGACTGCGTGCGCAAAATAAGGCGAACTTGTGTGAAATCATTGAAAATTCGCATCAACTTCATTTTAAACAAATAAACTTTAGAATGTTTTAGTGCGTGTACGGGTTAGCGGCGCTGGAAACAATAGGCGCACAGGCCTCTTTTCGTGTTTGTCCTTGCTAAACTACAACATTCTTAGAGAGAGAAAGAGAGATGAAATGAAACTTTATTAAGAGTAGAGAGAAAACAACAGCCTAGTGATAATAAAGTGTAAAAATGGTTATAACTAAATAGTGTATACACGGTATAAGTGAAGACACAGTCGTACTATCCGTGAACTGAAAAACTCGAAAAGCTTTTGGTCAGGCATGGAGCCGCAGGAACAAAAAAAAAGGAGTGGAGGAAATACGGTCGCGGCGGGTTTGATATATGTGCCAGATATCTCTCACGAGAGCTTAATGATAACTGACTCGCACCCACACTTGCCGGAATTCAGGGACCTTTTTTTTTTCTCTGTCCGTTGAGTTATAGACTGTATGTTGAAGGTTGGTAGCTGACTGGCAGGGTCAGTCGGGCAATTCTGGCGCTGCGGGGGCTCGTGAGGATGTACTCTACCTCGTGTAGGTGGATGACGCGCTGCCAGCGGAAGAGAGTGCAGTTTTCATTGGCATTCTGGGAACTAGCGCAGAGAGATTTTGCATCACGGTCCTCTCCACACAACTGGGCTAACTCATTCTACCCCAGACACACCACAGCAAGCTATTCTGGCATCACCCTTGAACTATCATGGTCGATCTGCGTCCTGCACTGCAAAGCAGTCTTCTGAGGACAACTCAACATTTGGGGATTTCGGTGTTGGGATAGAATGAGTTAACGCCACAATCGGCGGGTTGCCAGTGGTTGGGGCAGATACCACACAGCCGGTGTGAAGTGTAGTGATAGTGAGGCTACAGGGGTCATGGCCATCATTAGATTTCCAGTATTTTATCTAGGTCTCTTGGTGATTATTGTAATGTATTGTATTGTTTTGTATTGCAGAACTCAGCGGAGAAAGAAACACGCTTAGACTGAAAGACAGTTACGACACAATTTATGACTATTTCGGGAAAATACCCGTTTTCAAAATAGACAAACAAGCAAATATAGAGATCAATCGCTAACTATCTTCATTATCGCAGAAGGAATGTGGCTACTGTATTGTATTCCTGTTGTATTGTATTGAAGGTATCGCATCGCATCGTATCGCATCGCATCTCAAGAATCGCATCGCATCGTATCGTATTGCATCGCCTCAAAGAATCGCATCGCATCTCAAGAATCGCATTACATCGTATCGTATCGCATCGCATCGCATCGCAAGAATGGCATTACATCGTATCGTATCGCATCGCATCTCAAGAATCGCATCGTATCGCATCGGATCTCAAGAATCGTATCGCATCGTATGGTATCTTATCGCATCGTATCGTATCGTATCGCATCGCATCGTCAAGTATCATATCTTATCGCATTGTCTCGTTTTGTGTTCTGGTCTTTTGTACTTTCTTTATAATTGTTGTTACATAATTTATCTTTGATCCAACTTTCCTTTTATTCGATAGCGTTTGATTTCAGTATATCTCTGTTGCTGTCCTACATAACGGCGCATTTCACCCTTTATAGCTAGATATCAGCGTTAACCCCATTCACTGCCATCACAATTTCCAACCCTAACCAACTGATAATAATAAATAACAATACCGTTATTATATAGGCGCTATTTCTCAATTTTTGGGCAAATCGACGCAAAGCGCCGCGAACTGAAACCAACACGCACACTCACGTAATAGACACGGATTTACGCCATTTAAGACAAAGTACAAGACAGACGAAGGGCCAGTTCAGCTACTGAAGTTACAGAGATTTTTGATCGCTTGTATTTTTGAAATTTGTAAAGTGGCCTGAAACCGGTACCAAAGTGGGGGGTGGGGTGGGTGGGTGGGGGGTGGGGTGGGGGGGGGGTGGGGGGTGGGGGGGGGGGTGGGGGTGGAAGAACCGGAGTACCCGGAGAAAGAACCCCCGACGGTCCGCCCGAATTAACGGTGACACTTACCAGAGGAGAAAAGTCCGACGCCGGACTCCCGTTTTCGAACCTCGCGCCTTTGGCATTGGTGGCAGGCGCGTTAACCACTGCGCCACGGACCGCCCCGAGGTTTAGAAGTTTAGATCCTCATGAGCCCCCGCAGTCGCACTACCTTACCGCAGTTGCGGGGGCTGATGAGGATCTATGCCTCTAGTTGACACCACGTCATACCCATGTTTCTTTGGACCGCTGGGCATCTTTCATGCTGAATTGACAATGATTATCAAACACACAGACCGCGTCCCCTGGCGGTGAAGGGGTTAATGGCCACACCTTCCGGTACACGCGCACGCCCTGCGTCCTTGCAAACCACGATGAGCAATAACGCGTTCTACCTCAGGACTGAAATCCCCGGATGTTGAAGTTGCCCTCTGAAGGACTGTATTACAATTCCGTAGACAGATCCAGCATGATAGTTGAAATCCCCAAATGTTGAAGTTGCCCTCTGAAGGACTGTATTACAATTCCGTAGACAGATCGAGCGGCATGATAGTTCAAGGGCAGTGCCAGAATAGCTTGGCGCCCATGGGCGCCAAGCTATTTTGGCACCACCCTTGAACTGTCATGCTCGATCCATGTCTTGCTGTGGCCTGTTAGGGCTGAATGCGATAAATGTAAAAAAGAAAAAAAAAAAAGCAACAACAAAGACAGAGCCCGGAAACGAATAAATTGTGAACATGAGCTATCGAGGTATATCCTGGTTGTCCCACACTCGTCTCCCTCCATTCGCCCCCCCCCCCCCCCCCCCCAATGGCTGATCAGTAGTAACGAATCGAGCGAGACAATCCATTTGAGTTTAGCCGGCCCTACCACAGAGTTGAATGGTTTCACAGATGTGTTACTTGTTGTGAAATATACTAATGGCCAAAAGTTAAGGGCCATCCCACTTTTTTGTGTCATTGTTTATCGTCGCAAGTACGCTAATAAAATACAATGTTCTTTCGATCCAAATGGGTTAAAAGTTGACCTTAGTTCACTGTACAGGGAACAATAGCCAACAATTCATCAATTTCCACGAACGTATCAAATGTACGTGAAACATAGTCAGTTTTTGTGAAAAGCTGTGCGATATTAGCAAGCGTACCAAAGGCAGGCAGGTGGAAAAAGTCGTGATGCACGTGATAAAGGGGTCAGTCGTGAAAACTGAGCACTTCTATTTCGCTACAAATACCGGTACATTAGGGGCATAATTGTCACTTTCGTAAGCCTAACGCCAGTAGATCAAGGTCGGGCGCTAGCATGGCTGCAGGGTGGAATTTCCAGACGAGAAGTTGGGAGACGTCTTTTGGCGATTCAGTGATCCAGAGGCTGCTGGCACGAATTTCAAGAAACTGGAAGGGCAGAACGACGACCCTGCTCAGGACGCCCACGCTGCACCAGCAGAAGGGAGGACAGATACCTCTGTATGGCGGCTCTGCGCGACCAGACTGTCACGTCAACCACTCTGCGACGTTAACTAATGCAAGCTGCAAACGTTAACGTCAGCAGAAGCACAGTCTGCCGACGTCTGCGCGAAATTGGCCTGGCTTCATGCAGAGCAGCAGTGAGAATACCCCTCACTCCAGCTCATCACAGAGCCCGGGTTGCCTGGTGTCGTCAACATGTGAGGTGGAACAGACTCCAGTGGACTCAGGTTCTGTTTACTGATGAGTCACGGTTCACCGTGTCCTTCGACGACAGCAGGGTGAGGATCTGGAGACGCCAGGGCGAGCGATTCATGGATGGATGCGTCCAAGAGGTGGATCGCTACGCTCAGTCATGGTCTGGGCAGGCTTCAGCAGGGAAAGCAGGACCTCCCTCCACGTCATCCGAGGCACCATGACTGGACTGCGCTATCGGAACGAGATTGTACAGCCCCTCATCCAGCCAGCTCTCCAAGCCATTCGCGACAATGCTGTTCTGCAGGACGACAACGCTCGACCTCATCGCGCCCGTGTGGTGGATGAGTACCTTGAGCAACGGGGCATCATGAGGATGGAGTGGCCAGCTCGTTCACCTGATCTGGCTCCAATCGAGCACCTCCGGGACGTGCTGGGGCAATGTTACGATTGTGGTTGTGTTATCCTGTGAGAGCGTACATGTGTTATTCGTAGGTAATGATATGTTGTTTATTTGAGCTATCACGGTTATGATTTACGTGTTTTTTTTTAGTAAGTTTTTCTTTTGTTCGTGAGTAGAGCCGATTTCGTTTTGTTAAGTTTAGTCCGGAACGTTGTAGAAGGGTCGCACTGTCTAGTGGCCTCATAAGTGTCACGTCGGTTAGGTGACATCGCAACATTTTTTCCGCTACTTTTTGTTTTCCTGTGCGCGTGTATCGAGCAGCCTTTGTTTTGTTTTGGGAATGTTCTCGTACCTTTTTGAGCTATCATAGATAGGGATACCATACTTTTATGTGTCTTTATTATACGCTAGAATTTAGAGCTGAAGTGAGCAGCCGTGTTTTTGTAGCCTGATATATTGTTTCTGGAAAGTTTATGTTAATGAGTTTCGGCTGCGCGTTTCGTTCTGATTGGTTGAGTTACTTGATTTTCGTAGAAGATTCTAGATTTTGATAGTGTATATAAGGAGGGCGTTGGGAAAGCCCGTCAGTACATTGTCTTGCTTTGTCAGTTGTAGAGATACGCAGTTTATTGCGAGAGACGCTGTGTATGAGAAACTTTGAGTCGTAGTGTGGACATAGCAAAAGAGACTTTGTATTCAGTAGTTTGTGCATTTGAGAGTGCATTATTGTGTGGATATCGCATCGCTGAATTAAATATTGTTGGAACTGTTACTCCTGTATTGTCTACATCCTTAAGCCACGTGTGACGGATTGCAGCTGAACGAGGTTTATTTTAAAGAACTCTACGTGTGTGTGTCTGGTGTGTTTATCATACTTCGACTACAACTCCACCACGTAACAGGCAACGTGTAGTCAGCAACCACCCCCTCCCCCCTCCACCTCACCTCAAAGCGTTCCTAAGCTGACTCTGTTTCTGCATCAAGATTGGGAAGCGATCCCACAACATTCTCCGAACCCTGGTGAATTCCATGCGTCAACGCTGCATTGAATGATGCAAACGGTGGGTACACTCGCTACTGACTGGACCAGTCTTGTGTGATTTTTCAAATGACGGGGTGGGTGAACATTCTAACGTACGGCTGTTGTTACAATTGCTTGATTTACTCAAAACTTAAATGAAATTGTTACGGAATAAATTAGCAAAGTACTGACTCCGAGTATTGTTACATTATTTGTGTGGTGTTGTCGGTGCCTCTGCGATAAAAAAGTGGTCTTTAAGTTTTGACCATTAGTATATACTTCTTTGTCCTTCTATAAAATATCTTGCAAAAAATAAGAAGTCCGCTCGTTTTCAGCAATACATCTTTAACGTAACTGGTATCAACATGAAAGACACCTGAGCCTACCTAGATTCATCTTTTTAGGTGATATTAATTTTTTGAGAATTTCGAGGAATAAAAACCCGGAACCCAGATGGAGCGTATATGATTTCCTGCAGTGTCAGCTCAAAAACGTGGATCAAGATGACTGATGGGTTGCACAGTGAACTGCTCTGCACGACCAAAACAACCTCACACGACGTTCTCTTCTTTCTGTTTTCTTCTCTTTTCTTTGGGAGGGGGGGGGGGGGGGTGGGGGTGGGGGTGGGGCGGGGTAATGACAGTGGGTTTTGAGGACGTCATTGAGGTATGACCGCTCTAGGAGGAATGCCAGTGAGGTTTTGAGGACCTGTGGGATTGGCAGGACGCGAGTTGTGACCGCTCATAGTGACTGACCGACTTGTCACGGCTCACTGACTCTCCGGGCTGTAGAGGCGCAGAGCGGATCAGTTGCGTGACCTGCCTGGTGGATTTCCCTCAACTTGTTATGTGGGATTTGTAACCTCTTAGTTGGCACTTTCACCCGTGTCAGCAGAGCACAAACATGTGTTTGGAAATCATTGTGTATTCAGCCTCAAAGGAACATGGATAACAAGTGGCAACAGCAAAAGAACATGGATAACAAGTGGCGACAGCAAAGGAACATGGATAACAAGTGGCGACAGCAAATGAAAAGAGAACTGATTTTCTTCTGAAATCTGTGCTCGCTCAGCCGTCCAAGGACTGAACTTGCAAACACATAAGCCTCAGCAAGAGACATAGATCCTCATGAGCCGCCCCCGCGACTGCGGGGGCTCATGAGGATTTATGTCTCTTGCAGTTGGATTATGTTCAAGTTTTCTCCGCAGTCAAAGAGTTAGCCTGACTGAAGGCGCCGAGAATCCAAAATCTGCTTTCCACGCCTAGTTTCCAACGACAAAGGGGGTGGGGAGCAGGGGGTCGGGGGACGCGGACGAAGGGGGGCGGGGGGGGGGGGGGGGGGAGGGGGTTCTTGCTATCGAGAAACGTTCAGTTTAAATCTGTTTAGCTCAAAATGACGAGATCGTCATTGAGTTACTGCCCCGCCCCCCCCCCCTTCACTCCTCCCACCCACCCACCCACCCACCCACCCACCGGAAGCTTTGCATCATTATTCCGCACCGGAAGTCACGTGTCCGTTATCTCCCGTCTGGACTGGAGAGTATCTGTTCCAAGGACGGTAATCACAGATATTTAGACAAGAGGAATGAACTCGCTAACGGAGGTCAGATGCGATGGACACTGGGATACGGCCTGGGACGGATGTGGGTCATCTCTAGTGCGTGATGGTCTGTCATTTTGTAGCTTACGACTTTCATGTTAAACCTGGGACCAGTTCCATGAACGACATTAGTTTTCGACCAGCCACTAAGCAAGGTGCTCCGCTATAGCTTAGGACGAATCTCACTCGCGGAAATGGCGCCATGATATTATTTTACAGACTCACAACAATAAGGCAGTGTTTAGACAGGGCCTCGCACTTGTAAAACACGAATATTCTCACCAACTCCACCTACAAGCTACATGAGATCCCTAGACTATGTTCTGCATTAAAAAAAAAATTAAATTAATTTATTTATTTATTTATTTATTTTTTTTTTTGGGGGGGGAAGGGGGGGGGGGAAGGGGGGGGGGAAGGGGGGGGGGGGGTCCATGGGTTCCATTTCATATCGGCCCGGACTCTTAACGGAGGTGTAAATCTAGTACAAATGCGATAACAGAAAGACAAAACAAACAAAAACAAACCACAACTGATCAAACTCTATCAGTGCTCACTACATCGTCATTTTCACTCGGGCTTCCAGACGGGGCCTCTGCGGTCCGGAAGGCAGGCTCATGTGCGCTTCACTCCACCCCTCAGTCGAAATCGCAGGCCAAGTTTTAGTTGTATTAATCGACGACGAGTTCATTATTGATCGCGATCAGAGACACAGTGCATACGCCAGGGCTCCACAAGGTCGTGGCTCTCCCTGAAGTCCTATTTTGTTCGGAAATGCCGCACTCCTGCACAGCACGGCGCGTTAACCCACTAAGCCCTGGCGCGCTACAGCAGGAGATGGATCGACCATGATAATTCAAGGGTAGTGCCAGATTCGCTTGGCGCCTGTCGGCGCCAAGCTAATCTGGCACTGCCCTTGAATTATCATGGTCGGTTCATCTCCAGCAACTGGTGCATAGTCGTTAGATGACTCCTCCAAAATTCGGGAAAAACGGCCGTCGGGCTGAATGAGTTAATATAATTTAACCCTTTGAGTGCCGGCTGCCGCAGTCCGTGTTTTCGCAATCTTAGATCATTGGAAAAATTAAAAGCAAAAAAAAACAAAACAAAAACAAAAACAAAAAACCTGGCTGTGCCAGGAACATGGATTGAAGCCTGGCAGTGCCAGAAACATGGATTGCTAGTGGTGTCAGCAGGACGTATGGACCCTCGCACTGTGAACGTACCGCAGTTGCAGGGGCTGATGAGGATCCCTACCTCTTGCGGTTGGGTGGCGTTCACACTTTCTCGGCACTTAAGGGGTTACGGAATAGATCGATCCGATCTTTGTCAGGGGTACAACAGACATAGACCCTGATTTGCAAAGGGGACAATGACGCTCTGTGTCTGTTGCAGATATCCGCAGCGCCTTGACCAGCACGGGCTGTAACTAATTAATCATTCCCTTTCTATGTGTAATCGCTCATGTGTTTTGTCAGCCCCTGCTAATCGCCAAGCCGGCCCAGTCAGTTGTAGGCCAGCATCCCCCACGTCGGCCGGCCGCTGTTGACCCGCTGTGCGCGGGACAACAGCAGCGGCCCGACGGCGGGCCGAAGAGTTATTGCGGGCTGGGATTATTCGGCAAACAATACGCGTGGTTTACACGTGGCCGTCTCCGTTTACAATGTTGAATCTGAAGATAGAGCCTTCAGCATGAAATAACAAATGCGAAATATGTGTGTGTGTGTGTGTGTGTGTGTGTGTGTGTGTGTGTGTGTGTGTGTGTGTGTGGGGGGTGGTGGTGATGGGGATGGACGGGTGGGATGTAGGGGCGAGGACTGAGGGGCGGGGGATGCTGTTTGTGTGGGGAGGAGTGATTTGGTTGAAGGCAGACGGTAAAGGAACTGAGTGTGTGAGGGTAGTCAAGTTACGCTGTTCAGTCTTCAAGGCGGATGCAGAGTACAGGGATGGAAACGTGTAGATTGGGGAGGGGGGGGGGTAAGATGCGCATGTGTCTCTGAGTTTGTGTTTGTATGTGTGTGTGTGTGTGTGTGTGTGCGCGCTTTTGTGTGTATATGCTTGTGTATATATATGTGTGTGTGTGTGTGTGTGTGTGTCAGTGTGTGTTGTGTGTATGCTTGTGTAAGTGTGTGTGTGTGTGTGTGTGTGTGTGTGTGTGTGTGTGTGTGTATGTGTGTGTCGGAGTGCGTGCACTGCGCGCATGCTACGTGTGTTCTTTCCTGCGTACCCGTGCGTGCATGTGTGTGCGTGTGTCCGGGCATGCGACAGATGACAAATGTGTGTGCCATGCGCGCATGTATCTGTGTGTTTGTTTACGAGTGCGCAATACATGCGTCCGTGTTTTCTCGTGCGTGTGTGTGTGTGTGTGTCTGTGTTTGTGTGTGCGTTCATCTGTGATTTCCCCCCGGCACAGTAACAAATGGCCGTGTGTTGACAAACGCATTTGGTGAATTTAACCGGCATGAAACCACTTGTTTTAATCATCCCACGTCAATCACCATCCATCTGATGCCAGAGGCGTACAGTCTCATCAGGCTCGGCGCCACAGGGCCTCATGAGAATATCAGTGTTCCTCTTGCTCTTGCATCCTCGGACTGAGGAGGTGGTCCTGGTTTGGATTGACGACTGACCTGGATGTTGTGATAACTGGGAAACGTATGGCAGTCTGTGAGCACTGGAATTTGTCGTGTCGGCATGCGTCTACTTTATTGCCAATGTCCAGCTTGGTTTTGGATTTCCAAAAAGCTTTGTGCATACTCGGTATTTGTTTGGCTGTTGGCACAGTTTGTACTCCCACCAGGATTTCACTTTTGCAGGAAAGACAGGTGGTGGGGCCCGTGGAGAGGGAGGAGGGGGAGGGGAGGGGGAGAGGAAGGGGAGAGGGGAGAAATGGAGAGATTGGCTGCATTCTGCATGTCATACATTTTGAGACGATGTTGGGTGTCGGATCCCTCAACAACTGAAAAACAATTATGTGTCGTTTTTTTGTGCTCCATTTTGCAGAGAATTTATTTGTTGTTTGCAGATTAGTCCCCCTTCACCAACAGTTATTTATAATGTGTGTATTGCTCTGTCATTTTAATCTTACAGCTGTAGTCATCATCATCATCATCAGTCCCTTGCCCGAACTGGGCGTTGGGGGGACTGAAAGGCAGCAGCAACAGACAGTGCTCTCCACTGAGTTCTATTTTGGGCGGTGGCAAGCAAGTCTGGCATCTCGAGTTCGGTCCATTCTTTTATGTTTGCGACCCAACTCTTTCTCTGACGACCTCGCCGGCGGCTTCCTTTGAGAGTGCCCTGGAGGATAGTCTTGGACAAGGTGTTGTGTCGGGTCACGTGGCCAAACCAAGCAAGCTTGCGCCGTTTCACGGTTGCCAGAAGGGGTTCATGTGGGCCCACCAGGGAAGTGACGATGCTCCGTACATATTCGTTGGTCTTGTGCTCGCGGTACGAGATGCGGAGCAACTTCCTCAGGCACTTGTTCTCAAAGGCCTGGATTTTCTTTTCTGAGTCTGCAAGCAGTGTCCAAGTCTCACAGCCGTAGAGTATAATAGACACTACGAGGGACTTGTAAAGCCTGTACTTGATGGTGAAGCTGATGGAGTTACTTCGCCATATCCTGTCCAGCCTGGCCATTGCGGATGTTGCTGTACCTATCCTGATACGGATCTCTGCTATGCAACTACCGTCTTTGGACAGGGTGGCTCCCAAGTACTTGAAGCTATTGACCTCTTCTAGCTTCTGGCCGTTCATGTGGATGTTGCTGCTGCTGTCGCTTGTGGTGTTGATCATCACTTTGCTTTTATCCGTACTGATCTCCATGCCATAAGACCCTGCGCTACTTGAAAGTTTGTCTGTCAGGTTTTGGAGCTCACTATTGCTGCCTGCCATGAGGTCAATGTCGTCTGCGAATCGAAGATTGCACAGGGATCTGCCACCAATAGAGATTGAAGTATGGTGGTCGTGGAGGGTTTCCTGCATGATCTTCTCCAGGAATATGTTGAAAAGGACAGGAGAGAGCAGGCATCCTTGACGGACACCGATCGTCGTCCTGAAGAACTCGCCTGACTGATTGTTAAGTAGAACCGCGCTGCAGGCGTTCTTGTAAAGCGCTTCTATCATTTGGATCAGTCCCTCCTCTATGTTGAACGATCTCATGACTTGCCAGAGTCCGTCGTGCCAGACGCGATCAAATGCTTTCCTGAAATCAATGAAGTTGTGGTAGAGTTCGCGCTGATGCTGCAGATGTTTCTCGATCAGGACGCGGCAGTTGAAAATCTGCTCTACAGTGCTTCTTCCAACTCTGAAGCCAGCCTGTTCTTCTGCCAGCAGTTCCTCGGCGAAAGTTTTGAGGCGGTTGAGAATGATTCTAAGCATTACTTTGCTAGGGTGACTTATCAGACTGATAGTTCTGTAGTTCTGGCACTGTTTCATGTTTCCTTTCTTGGGGAGCGGGATCACTAGAGACTGTGTCCATTCTACTGGCCATTTCTTTTGCTCCCAGATCTTTTGACAGAGTGTAGTGAGGACCTTCGTTGTTACTTCTCCTCCATGTTTCAACAGTTCAGCAGGTACGTTGTCTACACCTGGAGACTTTCCTCCCTTCAGGCCGCGTACGGCTGCTTCCACCTCTTCAGCTAACACTGGCAGGTCTTCAGCCTTCCTGGCCCCAGCCTGGTTGTTTTGGAGGATGCTGGTGTCTGGCTCAGCCTTGTAGTTATACAAGTCTCGGCAGTACTCAGTCCATCTGTTTAGTACAGCAGTGTTTTCCGTAAGGAGTTGGCCGCTGCTGTCTTCGATGACTGTGGCTGTTCGCTGTTGAGTCTTGGTGAGGGTCCTTAGCGTTTCATAAGCCTTCTTGCTGTTGCCGTTTGCCATGCCCTCTTCCACGCTACAACACTGGTCTTCAATCCAATCTTCTTTGGCTTCTTTCATCCTCTTCCTGATCTTCTTGTTGACAAGTCTGTACTTGTTTGCTGATGTGAGGTCTTGGCCTCTCTTTTTCTTCCAGGCTCTCCTCTCATCACAGAGATCGAGGATGTCATCGGTGACCCAGGGCTGTTTGCGCTTCCTCTGCTTCCCCAGCACTTCTTTTGCTGTAGAAAGTAACACCTCTTTTATATTTCCAGCAAGGGTGTCTACGTCACAGTCCAAAGTAGCTGTAGTCACAAGGACCCAAATAACGAAACAACCGCACACACGCTCTGTCTGTCTGTCTGTCTGTGTAAGAACCAGTAGCAGGACATGGATCAAGTACAAAGCAAACATTGTCAACAAGCAACAAACATAGTCAAACAGTTTGTGGCTGTGTGTGTGTGTATGGGGGGGGGGGGGGGCGGGGGAGTGGGGAAGGGGGGAGAGGGTATCAATCTATTTATGCACAGCACGGCTTTATCGTAATGCAACCATTTCCGGTAGTGCGTAAAAGTGTAAAGCATTATTCAACACTGCTACAACAACAACAACGACGACAACAACAACAAACGACAGGCGCCAAGCTAATCTGGCACTACCCTTGAATTATCATGGTCGATCCAGCTCCTGCAAACTGGTGCATAGTCGTTAGATGACGCCTCCAAAACTACTTTGGGGAAATACGTGTGCGGGGCTCAATAGGTTAACAAATGGATTTAACCTGCCACGAAAACTGCAGACTGGGGAAAAGCGCGTGCCGGTGTGTGATTTCGGACTTACGCCTCTACGTTGTGACGTCCAGAATGACAGAGCGGCGCACAGAGCCTGGACAAGTCCGAATGATGAGAGAAAAAAAAAAAAGTGTCCACTGTGAGACGGACATTGATTGCACGCGGTGCTGATTATCATTCTGGTCTATCGCCGTGCTCTGCCCACACCCAGTCCCTCATCCCGACCAGATCCATCCACAGGCATAGATTGACATGAGCCCCTGTAGCCTGAAAAAGACCTAGAAGCTCTATGCCCTTGGCGGGCAAATTGGCTTCATTTGCATCTTACACCTGAGGTAAAGTGTCCGATTAGGTCGGTGTCCGTATACTGCCTTTTTCATTGACAGCACACGTTTGGAGGATGGGTTGATATTGATAGCTGCAGCGTAGTCAGTGCTTAATTCCTACACTGCCGGTGGATGCCAGTGATGTGTTTGCAACCTCAGATTTCAGCAAGAGGCATAGATCCTCATGAGTCCCCGCAATTGCGGGGGCTCATGAGGATCTATAACTCTTGCCTTTGGGTGGTGTTCAATTTTTTTCCAGTAGTGACAGGTTTATTTGCTTAGGGCCTGTCCGGAATCAACTGCCTGCGCAGCTTCGCGCCTGGTGTGTGTTAACTAACCCATTTCAGTTGCTTACCTCGTATTAGGCACTGTCTTTTCTGTGCTATTGCTATCATGGTCAATCCATCTACCGCAATTTGGACGCAGTTTCACAGAAGACGGTTTAATCACGTGTCATGCTAACCGTGACGGTGGAAGTGCTCTTGGCTGTGGAAGTGCCAGGGAGCGTTTTAAATCCCCGTTTTCACCTTGTTAGCGAGGCACCAGAAAAAGATTAATTCACTTTGTGGCCTATTTCCTCCCCCACAGTTTGGACAGGGGAGACTGAGGAGGCTGAGGGGGTGGGAGGCTAAAGGACCACGGGCAGACGCTATCCAGAGCTGTCCCGTGCACTGTCGTGCAGTAGACACCCAATATACTGCCGTGCAGGGACCAACTCGGGCTGGCATGGGCCTGAGGACATTTTGCTTGACACCGGGTTGAAGGCGGAAAGGTTTCTGGAGTTGTCGAAACTTAGGCTAACCCAACAAACATCCGACCAAGCAACCAGCTGACCAACTAGCCAAACAAACAACCAACCCACCAGTCAGTCACAGATCCAAGAAATCAAGCAAGCAGCCAACCAAACAACCAACCAACCGACCTACAAACCAGCTAACCAACTCTTACACCTACCCAGTGTGCAACTCTTACACCTACCCAGTGTGCAACTCTTACACCTACCCAGTGTGCAACTGAAGGCCATCGGGTCGACATCGGTCGCTGTTGGCTCGCGCACGAATGTGGATTACACTAGCACGAATGTGGATTACACTAGCACGAATGTGGATTACACTAGCACGAATGTGGATTACACTAGCACGAATGTGGATTACACTAGCACGAATGTGGATTACACTAGCACGAATGTGGATTACACTAGCACGAATGTGGATTACACTAGCACGAATGTGGATTACACTAGCACGAATGTGGATTACACTAGCACGAATGTGCGCGAGCCAACAGCGACCGACGTCGGCCCGATAGCCGCTAGTGCACTGGGTAGCAACCAGCCGAGTAGCCAACCAGCAAACCTATCACCTAGCTAGCCAACCAACCAACCAACCAGCCAGCCAGCAAACCAACAGATGGACAAACCGACTACACAAAATAAAACTATGCGTCTGTAAGGTGTAAGGCGAGAGGGAGGAAAGCAAGAAAAGTTACTTGGGAGTGGGGGCGGGGAGGGTTTGAAACCTTGGATTGCACAAAGAAACATTTAACACGCGAAATCAGATGAGCACTTCTTTTTAAAGTTGGCGGATATCGAGAGCCGTAAGCTAACACAATTGTGAAGGAATCCCAGAACCTTTCTCAAATCCAACACAAAAACGTTCGCCAATATTAGATGGTTGTAACCCTCTGCCTGTTGCTGACGATATCGCTCGGTGGAAAAAGACACGTAACTAAACGACATGGCCAGAAGCAGTGATAAGGTTAAAGAAGGACTTAACCCCGTCACTGCCGGGACAAGGTGAATGCCACCCATCTGCAAGAGAGATAAGTCCTCATGAGCCCCTGCTGTCGCACTAACTTACCGCAGTCGCACTGACTTACCACAGTTGCACTAACTTACCGCTGTCGCACTAACTTACCGCAGTCGCACTAACTTACCGCAGTCGCACTAACTTACCGCAGTCGCACTAACTTACCGCAGTTGCACTAACTTACCGCAGTCGCACTAACTAACCGCAGTCGCACTAACTTACCGCAGCCGCGCTAACTTACCTCAGTCACACTAACTTACCGCAGTCTCACTAACTTACCACAGTCGCACTAACTTACCGCAGTCTCACTAACTTACCGCAGTCGCACTAACTTAATGCAGTCGCGCTAACTTACCGCAGTCGCGGGGGCTGATGATGATTTATGTCTACATCAGTCCTGTGTTCTGTGTGCCCGCGTCTGGTCCTATTTACATCTGTGTTCTTCACGCCAATGTCAGTCGGAGTGCAGTGGTTACAGACGTGTAATCCGCGTCCACTGGCGGTCAAGGGGTTAAGGAGGTTGTGTATAAGCCTCGCAGTTTCAATCCCACGCAGGAGCTCTAGGACTAACTCGGTAGCTGTTTCTCACTCTTGACACAAGTGTGTGTAGTTTGAAATATGCAAACAACAAAGACTTTCTGCTTGCCTGCATACATTAAACCCACACAGTGTGAAGAGTGACAGCCACGGATTTGGAAACTCGGACTATTTCTTTCAAAACACACAAATACAAGTCTAAAACTATGTCGTTAACACGGCAATAACGAATGTTAGGAGAGCTGGGGCAGGGTGGGCATTGTGTCTGGTGAAGGGCTGGGGTCCTAGGTGACGTGTATGAGTCATTCCTAGAGCTTCTGCTTGGGTTTGAACTTGCGAGGCACACAGGGTAGCCTTCACAAGGAAGCTTAACTCATTCGAGATGTGCCGCCTCCGGATACGCGGCACGTCTCAATTTACTCCAGCATGTGCCGCATGTGTCTGCTCTCACTGGTTGTCTCTGTGTCTGCTCTCACTGGTTGCCTGTTTGATAAGAGCAGCAATCGAGAGAGAACCAGTGAGGTGTCTAATATTACCTCGGCAGGGATCATTACTAATTAAGCAAAATGGTGCAAAGTTACAATGATAAATCAAACACGGAACCTAGGGACTAGCTATCGGCCACCCACCTTCACATCGGGGAACTTACCCAGGGTATGAAATATCAACCCAGTCACTCGCCCGTGGACGCGTATTTTTGAAACCTTTGAAAATTTAGCGGCAAACACCCTCACACGTCCAGAGAACATAGATTCAAAGTGGTGTCAGCAAGAGGCATAAATCCTCATGAGCCCTCGCAATTGCGGTGGCTCATGAGGATCTGTGTCTCTTGCGTTGGATCGTGTTTAACTTACCTGGGCAGGGGTGGGGTTTAAACGTCATATTTCGTGTTTTCCCCCAGGAAACATTTTTTTTGTCATCCTTTATCGACCGAAAATCCGGTGATACGATCTGTTGGACTTTTTTGAATGTGCGTTTTGCATGTGACGACTATTGCTTGCTGCTAGAATACCAAAGGTCAGATCACTTACGCAGATATGTTCAGGTCTATGATTTGGGAGCTAAGGGCTTTCAGCGGTAAGGTTCAAATTCACGGACCAGTAGACGTACGAACGATACGCGGTATTACATCCGACTACCGACACTGCCGGGCGCAGTACATTAGCGTCGCTTTCAGTCCTAATCTGTTTTTGACGTCACTAAGAGTCAATGATTGATTCATTCGCAGGTACGGGGGCTGGTGCGGTTATGTGCCCTTTGCTGACCCAGTTCACATCCTCCTTGGATTGAAAGGATTAAATAAATCAGCGCATGAAATAGGCTCTTTATCCCAATTGAAAATCGGCTCAAAAGCGCCGCCGCGAACTGAACCCAACAAGCACGCTCACGTGAATCACGCGCATTCACTCACACGCTGTACACCAGCACAGAACATTCACGTGGTGCTGAGGGCAAGATCAAGCGAGCTACTGAGGTTTTGGAAATTCAAATCGTTTATATTTGAAATTCAGCTCGGACGCCCTACAGCAGGAGATGGGTCGACCATGATAATTCAAGGGTAGTGCCAGATTCGCTTGGCGCCTGTCGGCGCCAAGCTAATCTGGCACTGCCCTTGAATTAGCATGGTCGATCCATCTCCTGCAACTGGTGCATAGTCATTAGAGGACGCCTCCAAAATTTGGGAAACACGTGCGTCGGGCTGACTGAGTTAAGTAGGCTGAAATTGATACCAAAGTCGTGGGAGGTGGGGAGGGGGGAGGGGGAGAGGAAGAGCCGGAGTACCCGGAGAAAGAGCCCCCGACGGTCGCCCGATTGAAGGGTGACACTTACTAGAGGAAAAAAAAAAAAGAAAAGAAAAAAAGAAAGAAAAGAAAGAAAAAAACCGACCACATCACTCCCCTGCTCAAACTCCTTCACTAGCTTCCCATCCCACAACGCATCCAATACAAGATTCTGTCTCTCTGCTACAAATCCCTGAACAACTGCGCTCCTGCCTATCTCTCCAACTTACTTCACCCCTACACACCTTCCCGCTCACTCCGCCCTGCCTCCGACCCTCTCCGCCTCCACATTCCTCGCACCAAACTCAACACTTTCGGCCCCCGCTCCTCCTCCGTCTACGGTCCATCCACCTGGAACACTCTCCCACTCTCTCTCCGTCAGAAACACTCTCTCTCCTCCTTCCAGTCCGCCCTCAAAACTCACCTCTTTCAACAGTTTTAGCACTATATCACCACCCTCCCCACCCCAAGCTGACCGTCGTAATGTATTTCACTATTTGTGGTACGTGAGTCATTGTCTAAAGCGTGCTTATGCGTGCGCGAGTTGTGAGTGCGCGCTTAGAGTTATAATTATTATAAGATAAGCGCATTATAAATACCGTAATTATTATTATTATTATTATTATTATTATTATTATTATTATTATTATTATTATTATTATTATTATTATTATTTAGAGGAGAAAAGTCCGACGCCGGGACCCGGTATCGAACCTCACACCTCTAACATTGGTGGCGGGCGCTTTTACCGCTTTTAGCGCACGGATTATTCCGTGTTGAATTTGCTCTGCTTTTAAATGCACAATTTCATTTGCGACGTCCGACAGGGCCGGAGCGGGTGGACTTGAATGTCTGTGCAATGTTTCCACGCGCATAATCACCTTTACTGATATACTGCTTTCCGGGGGTGGATCCATCTTTATTACTCGTAAAAATATAAACTACTTTAAAATAAAAATTCCACAAATTTGAAGTCGAAATACTCTGGGTGTGCGGGCTCCTCGTTGTCACACTCGTTTACAATGGCAAAGTCTTCCTGACTATTATGGGAAATAGGGATCTATTGTTACACAACGATTGATTGTACCTAGCAGTTGATACCCTTTCTGAAAGTAACAAGATAGTCTGATATTCTCCTTGGTCATAAATTTTCAAACCAGACTCCCGCCAGCATGACAGCCCTAGGGAGAGCGCGATTTTCATTGTGATACCATTTAAACCTCGCGTTTCACAAAGCGGACTTTTTAGTGCAGATTTGGTTACACGAGGTGCGATTCCCAGAGAGGGTGAAAGGCATTAACTCAGTTTTGTGTAAAGCACGATTCTGATTGTAATACAATGCCTATCTCGCTTTTCACAATATGGACAATTAGCATTGCTTTTGCTGACATTCGGGGGTTTACTTTTTGTGGAGAAAAAAAGCGACGAGAAGAGGATGTGACGTTTTTATGAGGTCAGTTCTTGGGGTCAAAGAAGAGTTATGCCTTCTGAAAGGCTGAGTGCAGCAGGGTCATCCCAGTTAGCAAAATGTTTCGGGCCGTCGTCTAATACAGTGACAGATTTCTTACCCCGTCACCGCCGGCCAGCTGAGGTAGATTGTCTTTGTGCAATCTTCAACGTCAAGGAAACGCCGGGCTGCCAGCCAGGGAACATGGATACAAGGTTATGGCAGCAAGAGGCATAGATCCTCATGAGCCCCCGCGACTGCGGGGCTCATGAGGATCTATTCCTCTTGCACTTGGATCGTGTTCCTTTGTTCTCGGCGGTGAGGAGGTTAAACGCCCGGAGTAAACAGGTCACAGAATGAATCAGGTCACAGAATCATTTCCTGTTGGCGGAGTTATGAAGCAGGTGACACAAACCCCAGCCCAGAAAATAAAACAGAACTCGCGCAGTGCCAGCAGTTTAAACATTATTTTGTTCTTGTCAGATTTTCAGCTCAGCTCAGCTCAGTTCAGTACAGTCAAGCTGAGATCTCTGCCATCTGAGTGGCACCTACTCGCTCCCGCCCCATCTGAAATCTTCCCAGAGTTCCTTTTGATATCGTACCAGTATAGGTCTGGTTTCCTGTGGCTCGCTGCCTTCCCCCACACCTCTGCTTTGGAGGCGATCCACTGTTACGTGGTGGAGTCGTAGTCGTAGTATGATAAACACACCAGACGCACGCACGTAAGGTTCTTTTAAATAAACTTCATTCAGCTGCAATCCGCCACACCGGTGGCGTAAGGATGTAGACAATACTGGAGTAACAGTTCCAACATTTTAATTCAGCGATGAGATCTCCACACAATGCACTTCCAAATGCATCAACACTGATACAAAGTCTCTTCTGCAAATATCCACACTGTCGACACAAAGTCTCTCTACAACGTATACCACACTGTTACGCTGTATCTCTCACAATGTAACCCTATACGGGCCACGTACTACGATAACTGTGTGTCTCTACAACTGACAAATGCAAGACAATGTATGAACGTGCTTTCCTAGCGCCCTCTTTATATATACTACCAATTTCCAGAATCATCAAGGAAAATCATACAACGCAACCAATCAGAACGAAACACGCAACCGAAACTCATAAATAAGAATTTTCTGGAATCACTAAAATAGGCTACAAAAACTCGGCTGCTCATTTCAGCTCTAAATCCTAGGTGTATAATGAAGTCACATAAAAGTATGATAGCCCTATCACGACCTTGCATATCCGCTCTAGAAGATTCTCAACCTTTCACAAAACAAACAACAACAACAACAAAAAGGCTGCTCAATTCACGCGCACAGAAAAACAAAATGTTGCGAACTGTCGCCAACTTCCCGGCGACGTCACACATACGAGGTCACTAGACAGTGCGACCTTTCTAGAACGTTCTGGACTAAACTTATCGTATCATAACGAAATGAAATCCGCTCTGCGCGACCGAAAGAAAAATGTTACTTAAAAAGATACGTGAATCATAACCATGATAGCTCAAATAAATATCGGATCGTTTCCTACGATTAACACATGTATGCTCTCACAGGACAACACAACCACAATCGTAACATCCACCGTGAGGTGCCCTTGGCTGTTCCTGGAAACGCTTTCTAACCACGACTGGTCTGACCATCCTTAGCCCCTGTGTGACCCTGGCCGTCGGCTGTAGATGCCAGATTTTCACCTTTCAGTGTACTACATATCGCGATCCCAAAAAACCAAAACAAAACCCAACAATTCTTAGAACATATTTGTACATTTTGTAATCTCTCAATGCCAGTGTGCAACCGATTTGTTTGTAACTTGAAAGTGAACGATCCCTGTCCGTAAAAGGAACATAGATGTACATACAAAGTGGTTTCAGCAAGAGACATAGATCCTCATGAGCCCCCGCGACTGCGGGGGCTCATGAGGATCTATGTCTCTTGCAGTTGGATCGTGTTGAAGTATTTTTTTATATTTCGGCAGGATGTTACATTTCGGCAGGATGTTACATTTCGGCAGGATGTTACATTTCGGCAGGATGTTACATTTCGGCAGGATGTTACGACTAGTTGAGAGACTGTTTCCTTACCGCTCTAGCATTTTGTTTTTGCGCCATGCTACGCCACTACGACCTTTGAGCTGTCATGATAGGTCAGTCCCCAAGTGTAGTGCGTCAGAACTGTTGGCATCATCAACCTTAGTCGTATACGCATGCAGCCACTAGTTTACAAATGACGTCACTAGGGTAGATAGGGGAGCGGCATGCCCTGAACTAGTGCCGCGTGATTTTTTGTGTGTGTTGGTTTGTTTGTTTTTGTTGGTTGGTTTGTTGGTTGTTTGTTTGTTTTTTGTATGTGGGAGGGCATGGGGGTGGTGGTGGTGGTGGTGATGGTGGTGGGGGGAGGGGGCTCTAGTTGTGCGTGACTGCAATTTTTTCTTTCTTGTTATCGGTGACAAAAACCTTCATCGTGAAACGTGAAAGGCCAAATAAGATGTTAGTAATACGTGAAAACGACCTGGTTAATTCATGAAACGTAAACAGTCTGTATGAACACTGCATTTTCTGTCTTCCAAACCTACCCCCCCCCCCCCCCGTCCCCCCATCTCCTACATCCCCTCCCCCACCACCGCCCTCCCCACCCCCACCCCCCACCCCCCACCCCAACCCGAATGAGAGTTTTCATCGTTTCTTTCCACCATAAAACTTCAGTGCTATTTCTCTTTATTCGTGATTCGTGAATCGCAACAGAAATCGCCGTAAATTCGTGATTCTACCTCCTCCCCCATACCTCCTCTACCCCGTCCATGTCACAGCACCCCCCGCCCCTCTCCCACCTCGTCTCTGTCACTACTAGAGATACACTGCTGCCGAACGAGCATCTACATGCTGTGGTGCACGGATCTGACTTCGGTTAGCAAAAGGCATAGATCCTCATGAGGCCCCGCATTTGCGGGGCCTCATGAGGATCTACACCTTTTGCAAGTGGACGTCGTATAGAGCTTGGGTGGTGACGGCGAACTGGGAGTGTCCGTTTGAAGTGAGGGCGACGTGTCTGCCCGCTGACGCCCTGAGCTGTAAGTGTGCGGTGGTGTAAGTGTGGCGGTGGTGTCAAAGGAAGTCTACATGTTCCCATTTCACGCGCATCCTGGAGTGCGCACCAGAGCGAGATGAATTGGGGGTGTTTAGGAGGGCGCGTGCAGTCATGCGTGGCCAGATTGACTCATCCCTGTCTTGTTTCGTCAGATGTTTTTATTCTTGCTTTTGTGTTGCTTTTTCGTTTGGCTTTTTAGAAGAACATGATCTGTGAAAGCTGGCGTCAGTCATCAACATGCATGCGACATTAACACGGAGAGAGAGAGAGAGAGAGAGAGAGAGAGAGAGAGAGAGAGAGAGAGAGAGAGAGAGAGAGAGAGAGAGAGAGAGAGAGAGAGAGAGAGAGAGAGAGAGAGAGAGAGAGAGAGAGAGAGAGAGAGAGACCTTGACTGATTGATTGATTGATTGGTTGATTGATTGATTGATTGAGAGAGACAGAAAGAGATTGATTGATTGGTTGATTGATTGAGATGATGATGATGATGAATCTTTTTTTTTAAATTCAGGATAAAGCCATTAGGCAACTCAATGCCTGTCTTAAAGCTGTCCTGTAAACAAAAGAGAACACAACAGGAAAAGAAACATAGCATGCAAATAATAATAATAATAATAATAATAATAATAATAATAATAATAATAATAATAATAATAATAATAATAATAATAATAAGATCAGGAAGCAAAACTACGGGGAAAACAACACAATAGGGGAATCATCGAAAGGAGGGGAAAAAATGACAATGGAGAATTTGTAACTGCCTCCGATGCAAAAAGCAAGGCGGAGAACGAAACGTGTGCACAGCATTAATATTATAGTCATCTAAGACAGTGTCATAGAATCAGCAGCATCAATAGCGTATATAGACACCGACAAGACAATAGATTATCAGTTAGCAAATGTAAGGAGAAAGAGAAAAATATTTGACGTTTACGTGTTATCAGCAGTATTATTCTTATATGGCAAACTGTGAAGTTACGCTGATTGGAAGTGAGTGTGCAGTGCACGTTTAAAATGGGGTTTATCGGAAAATGATTTAATGTTTAATGGCAATGAGTTCCAGACAGAACTACCAGAAAATAGAAGGCCTGACTTGTAGAGATCTATCCGTGGGCGGGGTAAGTGAAGCAAGTCATTCCTCGTATGTAGTTGATGCCGAGGGCTGAAGTTAAATATCATGCGCAGATATTCCGGGGCTTGATAATGAAATATTTTGTGCATGAGGACGCATTTGTTAAATTTGAGTTGTTCCTTCAGTGTAAGCAGGCCAAGGGATTTTATTTTCTCGTCCGTGGAAGTAGGGTTAGGAATAATTAACTTAACTGAACGACGATACAGCGAGTTTAGTTTTTTAAAATGAAGTTCACTGCATTCGTCCCACAAAGAGGACGCATAGTCACAGTAGCTTTTAATGTGTGCGTGAAAGAACAATGTACAGCACTTCGTACTAAGAATATGTCTAAGTTTAGAGAGCAGAAATACATTCCTGGACAAGGTTTTGCACAAACTGTCGATATGCGGCGACCAGTTCAGCTGGTCGTCAATTACAACTCCCAGTAGGCGATGCCTGGATACTTGTTGGATAGGTTTATTGCCAAGTGACAGTTTCAGAGGGGCAGGATGTAGCTGACGCTTTTGGCGGGTTGTTATCAACATGCTTTTGGTTTTAGAAGAACTGATTAGCATGCGAATTTGCGTACA